>OX359274.1:31169563-31674563 GCA_947179155.2 Hedera helix | reverse complement strand
AGCTTTGTTGCAGATGCCATTGGGGTCTTCATAGGAGAGGTTGATTCCGTACTATACTTAAGTAAGTCATTAATGTACTTAGCTTGATTTTTGAAAATTCCTTCATTAGTTTGCTTCACTTGAAGTCTAAAAAAGTAATTTGGCTCACCCATCATGCTCATTTTGAACTTATTTTGCATAAGCTTAGAAAATCACTCACATAATTTTGTGTCAGTAGAACCAAATATAATATCATCTACATAAATTTGTACTAACAATATTTTATCTTTGTGCTTTCAAAGGAATAAAGTGGTGTCTACCCTAACTCTAGTGAATCCTTTTTCAATAAGAAAATTTGTCAGTGTCTTAGACTATGCCCTAGGTGCTTGTTTTAGTCCATATAAAGCCTTATCTAACTTAGACACATAATCATAAAATATTAGATTGATAAACCTGGTGGTTGTTCAACACAAACTTCTTCCTTAAGCTCACCATTGAGAAATACACTCTTGACATCCATCTAAAACACTTTGAATCCCATGTATGCAACATATTCTAGAAACATTCTGATAGCTTCTATTTTGGCGACAGGAGAAAAGGTCTCGTCATAGTCGATTCCTTCTTCCTGTGAATATCCTTTTGCTATTAGCTTTTCCTTGTTTCTTATGATCACCCCATCTTTATCCATCTTGTTTCTAAATACCCACTTAGTACCAATAATTCGATAATCGTTTGGTCTTGGAACCAGTTTCCATACTTTGCTTCTTTCGAATTGATTTAGCTCTTCCTACATAGCCTCACTCTAACTTGAATCTTCCAAGGCTTCTTCAATTCTTTTAGGTTCCATTTGTGATAAAAAAAAATTAAGAAAAAAAAGAAGCTCAAGTATAAGCATACATTATGAGTAGTTGATCTTGCCTTGATTCTATCATTAGAATTTCCAATGATTAGATCTTGGGTGTGATCTTTTACCCATCTGCTTCTAGTAGGGACATCATTCCTTGTGCCTTCTTGTTTGATTTCTTCAAGATCAGGTTCTTGTTGAATACCTTCTTCAGTTTGCAGAGTGTTTGCTTCTGGAACTAAGACCTCTACAATTTTTTCTTCTGTTACTACGATCATTAGATATGGTTCTACGATATCAGAATTTCTAATTGTAGGGTTATCTTGCTCTACGATAGTTGGATCATGCTTTGCGATTTCATCCAATGATACAACATTCCTTGGTTTTGCTAAGTCAGATTCGTGAAATATAACATAGATTGTCACTTCAACATTCAATGATTTCTTATTGAACACTTTATAGGCTTTAATATTGATAGAGTATCCAAGAATTATTCCTTTATATGATTTGGTTAGAATTTGGTTAAGTGTTTTTTCCTATTGTTAAGAATATAACACGTACAACCAAAAACATGAAAATAACTGATGTTGGGCTTCCTTCTTTTCCATAACTTATAAGGCATTTTCTTAAGCGTATAGTGAATCAATGATCTGTTTTGAGTGTAACATGCAGTATTGACTGCTTTAGCCTAAAAAAATTAGGAAATTTAGCTGCTGCAAGAAGTGTTCTTCCTACCTCTATAAGAGTTTTGTTCTTTCTCTCAGCTACTCCATTTTGTTGAGGAGTTCTTGAAGCTGAGAAATTGTGATAAATGTCGTTATCTTCACAAAACTTATCTACTTCAAGAAAAATCAAATTTCCTTCCATAATCACTCCTTATTGCTTTTATCTTCTCACATTTCTCATTCTCAATCATCTTGAAATATTTGATTAGTTATGAGCCAGTCTCATCATTAGAGCTTAAGAAAAATACCCAAGTGAATCTTCTGTAGTCATCTACAATAACTAATGAATATCTTTTTCCTCCGAGACTAACAGTTGGAATAGGCCCAAAAAGATCCATATGAAGCAATTGTAGTGGCTTATTATTATAATTAATTGACTTGCTTTTGAATGAGCTCTTGGTTTGCTTTCCAAGCTGACATGCTTTACAGGGTCTTTCTTTGATAAATTGAGTTTTGGTAACCCTGCGACTATATTTTTGGAGGCAAACTTTTTAATGCTTTTGAAGTTCAGATGAGATAATCTGTGATGCCATAGCCAGCTAATATCTTCTGAGGCTTTAGCAAAGAAGCAGGCTATTTATGATGAACTTAACTTTGCAAGATTAACCACATATACAATGCTTTGTCTAGTTCTAGTTAGCTTCAGTTAGTTAGTTTCCAGGTGTTTGACTTGACACTAATTGTTAAGGAAGATGACTAGATGTCCTTTATCACACAGTTGGCTGATACTCAATAGATTGTTCTTTTGTCCATCAACATAAGCTACCTTACTAAACGATACTACACCATTTTAACTATACCGTATTCTCTAGTCTTTCCAGAATTGTTGTCTGCAAAGACAACTGCAGGACCATCTTTTTCTATAAAGTTTGACAGTAGAGCTTTGTTGCCAATTATATGTCTCGAGCATCGACTATTGAGGTACTAGATGGAGTTGATAGAACCCTATTCCTGCAAACAGAATTAACCTTTATTTTGATACCCAAACTTACTTGGGTTCTGACACGTTACTACCATTTAGAACCCAAAATAATATACAGGATAACATAATGCAGTAATATAACCATGCTCATGACATGCATAACATTTGTTATGATGCATGTATGAGTGTGTATGTGTGTGTGGACTTCTTTTCACACAGGACAAATAAGGAAAATACTTATTGTTGGCCTTTCTTTTTGGCTTAAACTTTCTCTGTTTGTATACTGCTCTACAATTTTATCGTTTCGCAGAGTGAAACTCAACTCTACGTTTTAGACTAGGTTGATTAGTAGAGTTAGTTCTTTTTGACTTAATGATTCCTTTAGACTTGATCATAAACTTTGATTTTCTCTTTGATTTAACAAATCCCAGACCAGTGTATGACTTATTATTCTTGGGAACAACAGTATGTTCCATAGAGATTGCACAATTAGGAATAGTAGGCTCAATAATCTCTTTGGCTTTCATAAACACAATTCCTCTATGTGAAAAAAAGTTGTTAATACTACTTTCAATTGATTTTCCCACACTTGGATATGAAGAAGAATCTCCAAATCCTAAACATGATCAATCAAAAACAACTATCTAACTAGTGATCAGGGAATCCATTGATAAAGAAGATCGATTCCACATGGAGATTGTCTTTTCCAGTTCCTCTATTTTAGAGGTTAGGATTAACTCTTTCTATGCATTTTGTTCAATTATCTATCTCAATCTTGCATTCTCTGCCTCAAGGTTAGAGAGAGAGAAAGAGAGAGAGAGACAGTATTTGGCAAAGCTGTTTCTAATTCTAATTCAACTTGTACTTTCTCTTTTTTTTTCTTGAAGAAGAGAATGGTCCTTTGATAGAACCCTGATAGGATTAAATTATACGATATTTTTATTCCCTAATACCTAGTTTTTATATTTATTGTATGCTTAAATGTTTAATTATTTAGCTTATTTTGGTTTTAATAGGTTTTATAGGGTTTTAGTTAATTTATGTTAATTTAGGTAATTTTATAGTATTTTTATATTTCTTTTTATTTATGTGTTTTTATTTATTTTAGGTATTTTATTTATTATTATGTGTTTTTAGGATTTTTAGTATTTTTATATTATTTTTAATTATTTTATATTTTATTTTGTAGGAAAAATAAGCTTTGAGGGCAATTTCGTAAATTATGCAAAGATCTAGTGGCAAAATGGTAAATTAGCAGCGGAATGGCAAAATTGTAAATAAACCGCTCGGTGGCATTTCAGTAATTTCCGGAAAAAGTGGCGACCGCGCAATGCGTGCGGATGGATTAGCCGAGCAGATGAAACAACGTCGTTTCTTAAGAGCGCGGTGGCGTGGCAAGAAAAGGAACAAAACGACGTCATTTAGATCCCTGTCCGCGCAATGCGCGGAGGCTGGTAACCGGGCACTGTAGTGAAGGCAGCGTTTGGCGACGCATTAATTCCCAAAAACGAGATTATTCGCAAATTTTTGATACTTTTTTTATTCCAAATTGGATTTTAATTCCAATTAGGGTTAGAATAATAATTATTTTATTTTTATTTTACTTTTATTTGTATTTTAAATCCTATTAGGGTTTGGAAATAATAAATCCAACTAGGGTTAGGAGGATTTTGGAGCTTATAAATAGAGGGCTTGACATACAATGTAAGATACAACTCTCATTAGAATAAAAATTCTCTCTTCTATTTTTTAGTGTTCTTTATAATTATGAGTAGTTAATTTATTTTTCTTGGTTTAAGTGATTGAAGCCATCAAGATTTATACACTGTGAGTTCTAATTTATTTTAATTGTTCAATTTATATTTTGATTATTGAATATTCTACTATGCTTGATTTTATGATTAATTTGTTTAATTTCTAGGAGCACTACTAGTTTATTATTCATATTAATCTACTGCTATTTTTGAAGCAACTAAGTTTAATAATTATTTTGCAAATCAAAAGATTATTTTATCTTAGGAAGAATATTCATCTAAATTAAATGCAAACAAGTGGTTTGCGTTATTTAGTTCAACGATCTTTCTAATTCTTTATGCTGCTATTAAATTAAATCTTTAGCAAGTGCCGGAGGTTGTTTATTAGTAAGTGTATTTAGACTAAGTGGCTCTACATATCTAAAATTAAGGAGAGAGGAGAAAAATTATTCCACCTGCGAGTAGTTCTTTCTACGGTGAATCTTCAAAATATTAATTGATTTATTTTTGCATCAATGATCAGTTGTAAATTCTTGATGGTTGATGTTAATGTTGGTTTGCAAAAATATGACATACATATAATGAAATTATATAAGCGCAACGGAAGCAAGAAAATCAGATTTTAAAATTTTTGTACAAACCAATAACCCGGATCTTTCTTATGCGACCATTATTAATTGAGGAAGGATAAAAGAATTTATACCTTTGTAGAACCAAGCTTCCACGGGTACAAGTTCATCTCCCTTTGATCCATCACCTTCTTCTTCAAATTCACCGATTAGATTCCACGAATCAATGTTAGCTCCCCTAGTGTTGAGCCTCTAGAGGTGATCCACCAAGAGATCTATGAATCAAAGAAGTGGATCTTGGTTTCTCTAAACCATGGGTGGCTAGCCCTAATTCTCTCTCTCTCTCTAACTCTTAGATCTAGAGAATTATGGAGTACTCTCCCTCTCTTTTGAAAGAGTGTGTAACCTTGATCTATGATAAGACTCTTCTTATTTATAGATCTAGTCAACCCTCCTAAACTATTTAGGATTAGGGTTTTAATTTAATTCCCAATTTAATTAAGAACTAAATTAATTAATTACAATTCCTAAACCATTTAGGAACTTAATTATTTAATAATGAGAGTACTTCTTATTAATTAATTACTAAACCATTTAGTAACTTAATTAATTATTATTATTATTATAATTTCAAAACTATTTAGGAACTTAATTATTTAATAATAATATTACTACTTATTAATTAATTCCTAAACCATTTAGGAACTAAATAATAATACTAGTAGTAATAGTAATAATAGTAATAATAATAATAATAAGACTCCTCTTATTAATTTATAATTAGTATTTCTAAAATACTAAATTATAAATATTAAGCTATTTAATTTATTCTATTACCATAGTATAAATTAAATATACTTAATTTATTATTACGATTATGCCATCCACTTCTAAAATAAATATTACTCTTTTGCGGTGTGACCCTTTAGGTTCTCCATATTAAACCGGTTGTATAATAAATAAATTAGAACAATTCTAATTCATTTATTACGAATTAACTCTTTAATTCAGAATAAATAATTATTCCACAATAAGGGTAAGCCCCCTTAGCGATTAGTCGACTTTTCAGATAATATAGATTTTAACATTTAATCGTAAAAGAACCTTTCAGCAAATAGTTACCGTACAATTCAATCCTTCTACCATACAATGTCCCAATCAAATATAAGACACGGAATTTCTGTCAAGTCTTATTTATTTGATTATATGCATTTCAATTCACAAATACATAACTCTAGTTAATGTAAATTAGAAACTCCTTTCTAATTCCATTCAACCCTGTCCAGGAATTTCTGAGTTGTCGCTTATTGAATCGCATAGGACATTCTCTCCCTTTACTGGAAGTGGTAGATCCTTTGTTGATCATTCATCTATCTCTATGTGTACCTTATTATACCCAATCACATCCTTTGATATACCAATAGGTCTTAAGGAATATGTCAAAGTATAACTTAGTACACACAAGATACTAAGATGATCTCAAGTCTAAGGATCACTTGTATGACTATCACATAAGTAACTCCTATTGACAGACAAGTAAAACTCCATTAGGTGTTCCTTGAGCGAGTCACGTTCAGTGAACTTATTCTCTAATAAGCACCTACATACTTGCTTTAGTATCTCTACACAAATGATTATGAGATCAATCATCCTCTTCATAAGAGCAAGCATAGTATGTACCAATCTATCCGGATCTACTAATCCCCATTTTAGTGATCCAACGATTAGGAACAATTTTAGTTTTGAGCTATCTTGAATTTAGATCTCATTAGCATAATCCTCATCATGGTTCTAAAAGCATTGCTCGAAAACTATGGGTTTATCCATTTGATTAATTCAAGTAATTAATCATGAATAAATAAATGCCTTGATACTTTTATTAATAAATGAACGAGATTACAAAGTATATGCTTATCACATCAAATGTGATTGGCTTGAGGGCATATTACTTTCAGTTAACTTAAACCAAGGCTTTTTCTTCTCATTTATTTCATTAAATTACTTGCATAATTAGTTTAGTTAATTTTATTTAAACTATTTCTTTAATTAAAAAACCCCCTAATTTTTATTTGCAAAAACATAAAATTAAATAATCATTCTCTGTGGGATCGACTCTTGCTTACACTACTACATTATTATTTTTTTCCAAAGTAAGATTTTATTTTTGGGTGCTTGCGACATCACACCAAACCCTAAACCATTTAATATATTGATGTGGATCTAAAGTAATGTCATGCAAAGCAGTTCGTAGATCATTAGTATCTACATTAGGAGAGTTAAAATGAAATACCTCATTGATGTCAACTTCATGACGATTAGTGGTGTTCTCAACCTCTGATCTAATTGCCATTAAGCAGAGGTTGGCCACTTGACTTTCTTCATCATCGCTTGATTCAGAACTTGAGTCATTTTCTCAGTCACTCCATGATCCTTCAACAACTAGACCCTTATCCCCTTTCTTCTGAAACTTCTTATATCCCTTGGATTCTTTTTTAGAGATTGACTTTTTCTTCTATTTTCAAATTTTCTCTAAGAGTTTTTGTACATTCTGTGATATAATGACTTGGTTTCTTGCAATTATAGCACATATCCCTTTCTTAATCTCCGCTACTGCTGCTTCTTTTGTTGTTGTGGATTCTGGATCTGTACCTTTGCCTTTTCGTATGAACTTTCTTAATCTTCTGGCTAGCAGGGCAACGTGTTCATCCTCATCTTCATCATCATCTTTGTTTGAGTCCATTTCAACTATAACTTTGGCTAATGTCTCTTGTACTTTGAGAGCAGTTCCACTGTCTTCCTTTTTTTCTTCTTGAATGGTTTCTGCCTTTTAGTTAAGCTCTAACTTATATGTGAATAGATTTCTATAGAGCTTTTGAACTGTCATCTTATGCAAGTTCTTTAATTCTCGAATGGTAGTAGTTTTGGCATCCCACTTACTAGGTAGAGCTCTAATGAACTTTATATTCAGATCTTTATTTGGATAGATCTTTCCATATGCTCTTAATGAGTTGAACATCACATTAAATCTTTCATAAGTAAGGGTGATGTTTTCTCCAGGAAAATGAGAGAACATTTCATACTATTGAATAAACAGAGATTATTTATTTTGTTTGACCTCTTTAGTGCCTTCATGCATGACTTGCAAAGCTTCCCAGACTTCCTTGGTTGTGGTATAGTTGACAACATTTTCAAAGAGTTCGTCCTCAAGTGGCATGAATAAAATATTCTTGGCCCTTTTATCCAGTTGCACCATCTTCTTCTCTGTATCTGTTCACTCAGACTTTTGTGTAACTTTTTTTTTTGTCTGAATCTTCAACTGTTGGAGTAAGTTTCCTTAGAACATAAGGACCATTAATGACAACATCAAACATGTCTTCATAGATAGCATCCATATATGTCTGTATTCGAACTTTCCAATTATCAAATTTATCTCCACTATAGAAAGGTGACTTGTTTCCACAACCAAGCTCAAAATAGGTTTTAGCTTATGCCATTGATCTACTCAAGCGGTTAGACTTTGTTCTAGAGAATTTGCTCTGATACCACTACTTATTTTCCAGAGGCACAAGCTAATCTAGAAAAGGGTTTAAATAGATCTTTTCAAAAACTTTTGCTTTTAGTTACTAATTTATAAATATAGCAAGTTAATATGTTTAAGCACAGTGAAATATTATTTGAAAGTCCCCTTCTAAGATTTTAATGAAAAACCTTATTTATGAATTTAGTTGATTTGTGTGGAAGACAATCACAGCCAATTATAATTAGTGCAGAAAGTAAAGTGTAGAAATAGTAAAAGACACATAAATTTTAAGTGGTGCGGAGCACAACGATTTCTTGGTTCATTTTTTTGCACTCTGACAGAGAATCCATTAAAGATATATAGGGGTCACTGAGACCAGATCACTAAGATCTATTACACTCTTGAATCACTAAGATTCATTCGAGTCACTAAGTCTTGATAAAGGTCACTAAGACCTTCCGGTTCACTAAGTCTTGATAAAGGGTCACGTAGATCAGTTCACTAAAAACTTTCCGGTTCACTAAGAACTCATAAATTCACTTAGACTTGGCACCACTAAGTTCCCTAAAACCTAGAATCACTGATAGAATGATTGATTTGAGTCACTGTTAAGTAGTTTTAAGTCCAATCAGTAATGATTTAGTAGCAGAATAAGTTGTTCTTAATCGTAAAGTAGAGCACTTTAGATTTTGACAGCAATTCAACATTTTTCTCTTTCTTCTTCTCTCTCTTTCTTTTGAATCTTCTTGTCCTTTCATAGTAGATCTTGAAATTTTCCCGTTGACCAATAGCTTTGATTCGTGAAGATCTCTTATGTTGACATTAAGAAGTAAGTGTTAGCTTTCTTTCGACTCTGTCCTCACATCAGATTACTAACAATGGATTAACATGGGCTGACGTTGTATGATCAAAATAGCTATTAGACACATCTTCTTCTGATTTTACTTTGAAACGTCTAATAGTCAGCTATTGTATTGAGATTCTCAATAACCAAACCTTCTCATTGTTAGTCCTATGCCAGACCTGATCAGACTTATCATATAGTTCCTTGAGAATTGTAGAACATTTGTCTTGGCTCTACAATCCGCTCTACAATCTGTAGACTCTACGATTTGCATATAAATCTATGATCTTGGAGCAAGCTCTACAACAATTCACTTTGCTCTACGAACTCTGAGATTGCTTCACGATCTTCAATTTCCTTATGATTCTTCAGAGTTGAATCTACGAGTTTGTCTTTCTTTACGAACATAGTTTCCTCTGTGATCATCTTCTAGCTTTACAAACTCTATTATCATTCAGCTATAGAACAACTTATTAATTTCTTATAATCTATACAATCAAATTTCTTTATAGATCAGCTTAACAAGTTTGATCTTTTATCATAAGTCTTGATACATCAATTTTCATTTAAGGACTATAAAAAAGCTACTAGTTACAAATATACATTATCAATCAAATAAATTCATCATCAAATCATTCACATATACATTTGTACTAACATAAGTTATTTTCAAGGCAATGCAATGTTAACGGGGAGATTGATGATTATCGGGGTATTTTATTACTAATAAACTTGATTATGCAAAAATATATATGTATATGTAGATGAGTTAGTTTTTCGACTTAATGTAAAAAAAAAGTAATTTTCGACTTAAAGTAAGAGAAGTAATATTATATGCCATACATATAGTACATGTATAACAATTATAATAATTGAATCATATGGTAGATTAATATATTATATTTTTATTCTAATGATAATAATAATTATGCTATCTAAATAATGATTAACTCTTTCCTATACTCATAACTATAATTATATTTATATTTTAATAATATAACAAATTTAAGTAGATGATTTTTATGATAATTTTCTTTTCTTCTCACACTATATTATCTAAGTGGTAATATAATTTTATTTAAATTTATATTATTGTATACATATTTGAATAATTTTTTTAATTAATATTAAGTAAGATAATCTTATTTTGATAATTTTCTTATAAATTATATTACAAATTCATATTGTTTTTATAAACAATGCTATTAATTGCAATTTTTGAATAAAACTAACAAATTAATATTAGGTAGATCAATGATTTTATTTTGATTATTTACTTATAACACTATATTAGTAGTTCTTGTTTTCTTATAAAACTATGACACTAATTCCAATTTCTAATTTGAATTGATAAATAATAAAAGTTGACTTAATATATGTAAGACCTAAACTTTTATGGGATACAAATTTAATTTTTTTATATATTTTCTTCTGAAACGGTAAGTGGATAAATTGACAAAAATTAAAGTTAAAATTATATTTTTTTGTAAATTTTAACTTATCGGAGAATATTCGTTTTGTCGGAGAATATTCGTTCTGTCGGGAAATATTTGATTCGTACGACGTCGTAGAAATAACCAAATATTAGTGTACTCCACAATGAAATATTATCGAATATAGAAAACGACATCAGTAGCATTTTAAAATAAGAATGGTCAATGGTACCATAACTTTTAATTGTTAAAATACCCAGTGGTAAATGAATAGTAGAACACAGTATTGCACAGTGTTTCATATTATTAAACTGATAAAGTGGTTATTGTACAATATTGACTTTATTGAAATAATAATTATCACATGCACAATAATTTATTTTATTGAACTAATAATTATCACAGTAGCATATGTATAGTAATTCACATTACTGAATCAATAATCATCATTACACAATAACATATATATTTTTTTATTGTTATTACTATTATAATGTTGATTTAACTGTTGTATTCCATTATTAGTTAGTATTCTTGTTTGTATTATGGATATCTAACTCAGAAAGCCAACTACACTGTATTTACAATAATTGGTTATAATTGTGAATAATTAGTGAATTATTGTTGAATAATTGAATTTATAAAGTTATTTATTTTATATATTTTATATAAAGTTAATTATTTTATATATAAAGTTAATTGATTTATATAAAGTTAATTATTTTATATAGAAAGTTAATTGATTTATATAAAGTTTATTGTTATATATATAAGTTAATTAATTTATATAAAGTTAATTATTTTATATATAAATTTAAATTTTTTTATATATAAAATTAGTTGTTTTATTAAGATATGAAATGGATGGTATATATTAAAAGAAATTTGAATGAATGGTTTAGATTAAAGAAATCTTAAAAAATGAAATGTGTGGTACAAATTAAATAATATCTTGAAATGAACGGTTTATATTAATTTATGAAATCTTGATTTATGATAAGATTTTTGACTATAAATAGAGGCATTAACTTAAGAAATTTTCACAACTTTCTTGCTTATTCTTTCTTTTACTCACTAAATATTACTTTTTGTAAGTTCTCTATGAGTGTGCTTAAGCTATCATGTGTATTTGTGAAGATCTGTAAGAGTACAAGTATTGTTCAAGTAAGTCTTTTCATAATAGTTAGTCAAGTAACCACACACATCACACGATATTTATAAATATTCCTTTAAAAGACTCTTCCTTTTGAAGATTTATTTTGAAAAGCTTCATTTAGAAGATTTATTTGGAAGTATTATTTTCTTTTAAAAATCATATTGAAGTTATTATAATTTATTCTATCAAATCACTTTTGATGATTTCATACGAATTGATATACACTATGAAATTTATATGTGGTAGTTACTAATTAAATTATAAATATATAGGTTGATCAATTTCATTTAAATCAATATCCATTCACGTGTTAAGCTAGGGATATCATTTTCTTTCATACTCTTAAACTTACTATGGTAAGTATTATTCGATAAATTTTTTGAAATGATTATATGTTCATTAATAGTTTGCACTTCATTTAATATCATTTCACATGAATCTTCTTATTTACTTGAACATTTCTATTTAACTTCAACCGTTATTTTGAATTATGGATCTTGAATATCTTTTTTGAATTTGAGTCCACATCATATTGATAATTTAGACATTATTTGACTCTGGACAAATTATCATGTTATTCTATTCATCATTTATATTTCTGTTGTTATTCTTGTTATTTTAATCATCAAGAATCAAGTTGTTATGAATATCTATGGCCTGTGGTACAGATAATAAGATAAAGGCGATATAATGGTGGTGTGTCTTTTAGGGCACGTGGTGAATGTTCTCTTTAGACTGGGGCAAAGAAGAACTGTAGTTGATATGATCATAACCAGTTGTGTTTCAGATGATAAAAGTTGATGATATTTTTTCTGAAAAAGAGAAGCTAGTGGACATCATAGTCTACATGATTCTTCTAATGGATTGGTCATTTCGCTGATGTTATTGATCTAAAACTTGTTATTTATTATATTCAATCAAGATCTCAACTGTTGAAGGGTAATGATAATTTACTCATTATTATCTTAGTCATGATATTTCTTTATTGGGCCATTTGAGCTCACCCTTTCGTTTATTTCATTGTTCTTTAGGAAATGAAATAGTAGTTGGATCTAGCCGGGGGATGGAGTGAAAATCTGAGTCTGACACCCCCATATTCGGGTCCTAATTGTAGAGTTTATGCCCTAGAAGTCAATTATTTGATGTAATTGCTTAACATTTATGATATTATATTTGATTGAATAAATGAATTATTTTATTATGATTTTATTTACGACGTTATATAAATGTTAGCATAATAAAAGTCCTTAGAATAGTGATACGAATTATATAGCTTCAAGTATGTGACTTGAAGATGAGATTATATAATTACAATTAGTATCACTGCTCTTAAATGTCTCCAGTCGAGTATCATTATTAATAGGACAACAATGATGCATTGAGACTAGTATGTGGATTGACTGATGGCCAAATCTCATTGATCATAAATGAGATATTGAGTCAATGCATAGGTATATGTTAGAGAACAATGTACTGGACTGACCCACCATGATAATTCTATGTGGAGCATTATGTAAAGTTTCATAAGAAATTCTCATAGTGGCAATGACGTAATGATCATCTGACCTGAAATCACTATATTATTACACGATAATTTATGTACTTTGATATCATCAAAGGTCACCTTTAATAGGGTGGACAATAAAGGTGATTATTGGGTACATCATGAATCGTGTGAGGAATATGAGTGATCTAGATGAAATTTAACCCTCCTATATATTAGAAGTGATATCTATATGTCTCTTGATTGAGTAGAACTATGAAATGCATGGCTATGTTTAAATAATGATTTATTTCATATAGTCTACTCATTGATCAAGAAAACTCAGATTAAATTATGAAGAGCATGACACATTCCATACCTCGAGTTTAATCTAGGATGTCAAGGTTAAAAAGATTAAATTACATTGAAACATTAGTCACAAAAAGGTTGTATCGAATCACTGATCTTATTATTATTTGGGTAGTAGTGATGCATTACTAGATGCCGCTCATTGTTTATAATTTTATAATATGATTTTAAAATTATTGCCAACATAATAATAACCTATAGGGTCACACACTTAGAACATATTTAATAGGGAATTA
This sequence comes from Hedera helix, assembly GCA_947179155.2. Taxonomy (NCBI): domain Eukaryota; kingdom Viridiplantae; phylum Streptophyta; class Magnoliopsida; order Apiales; family Araliaceae; genus Hedera; species Hedera helix. Next base: position 31,660,729 of record OX359274.1, on the reverse strand, counting down.
ATTTAAATTGTAAGTATTTAAATATGTCAATATGATTGATAGTATTTAAATTACGAATTCAAATTAATAAGATAATTTGTATGTATATATATATTCGAATTTTATTTTTTTATTTATTTTAGGTTTTGGTTAATTCCTATTAACTGCTATATATACATGATATATCAGTAGTTTTAAGCATGTAAGAAAAAACTAAAAACCCTAGCCGCTTTCAGAAAGAGGCTAGAGAGAAAAATAGTTCAGAAATTCTGATCTTGGTGGCTAGTACCGCAACTCCCTTTTTGCTGCAGATCGTGTGACGATTCGCTAAGCGTTCGTGTGGATACCGTAGAGACGCAGTCGTTGGATTGCATTGAAGATTCAAAGCGTCCCAGAATTCTCAATCATCTCCATTCAAGCACGACTAATCGGTAAAACAAATATAAACCTCTGATTAATATGTTTTCGCATGGATCATATTTTAGGGTTTCAGAATTTATTTTTTTAAATTCCGCTGCTTTTCGATCCGAAATTCCTACACTAATCACCCGGATTTGGTCATCACGATCTAATACAAACATCCACCACTAAACAACATACACTAACTAAATGCGGGATAATAAATATATGTTGTTTATACAAAAGGTATTACTAGTTCCAAGATTCGATAATCTTACAATAAAAGTATAATCATACCCTAAATAGTAGTTAGGGTTCAAATTACAACATCAGAAATTAAACTAAGCATAAACCAAAAAGGTTGCTACTTGAAGTCGATCACTTCATCTTTTTCTTACCCTTGCCCTTTCTTGAAGTCTCGTGTTTATGTAACGACCCCGAAATTCGACCCTCTTTATCGGCTTTTATTCTGTATTTATTAAAAATTATCTCCATAACGGCCAAATTTCGGTTCGTTAATAATTCTTTAATCTCCTTCTTTAATCCATTAATTGATTTTATAAATCATCAATTACCAAAATTCTCATATAAATTTTCACTTTTCTCATTCTCAATCGTTGTATTAAAACGTTTGGATATTTAAAATCCTTACATTTCGATCCTAGTCCCTGGATCGCAACCTTTACTTTTTCTTTCTATCATAATGCTCAACATTTAAAATTTAATGTTGATTATCTTTCTGCAATTATTCTTTTTCTTATAATTCATAATTAGATCATTTAATAATCTCTATCATACATCTATTTAGTATCATCACAGTTCAAAATTTAACTTTACGTGTCCTGTCTGGATCCCATTTATACATGCATATATCACATCAATACAACTTTGACAAATTATCCACATTGGATCATAATATAAACATTTAATAATAACTTTCACAACCTTTTAGGAAAAATCCTTCTCTATGTCTCTATATAATCTGATATTCGTGAAATTCATTTCTTAACCTGCAAAAGTTTATTAAGCAAGTAATGAGCACAACGGCTCAGCAAGTTCAACAGTTATGCTTCACATAACACATACCTTATCATGCTCTGTGCGTGTCATAAATCACGTGTTGTGCTTCTACTTGAGCAACATATCTCATATATAATCATATCTTTGCACATAGTACACATTGTGGTCATATTAATCACGTATCACATATCACATAATTTGTGTGCATTTAAAATAAATATTTCATATCATAACATTCCAACATTTAACATAAAAAGGACTGAAGAACTTGCCTGGCGTCCAGTTATTTAATTGCTAGCTCAAAACCCTTTCTTGATCAACCTATGATCATAAAATAATCAAATAATAATTATTTAACTCCTTATGATATTAATTTAATTAATTAATATCATCTCTAGGCCAATTATTAATTTATAAGGCCAATTATATTAACCTCGTTCCTTGAAATATTAATTTAATTTAATATCTAATACCTCTAATACGGACAACCCGGCTCATCGGATAAAATTTAACATATTTGGTTGTCCGGAAATTTATTTAATCATTTTCTAACCTTTAAACTCATTAGATTAATATTTAAAATATTTAAATATTAATCTCTAATATTTAATATTTTTACAAAAATATTAAATTTAATGTCTAAACATCATTTCTATATTTTTAGTATTTTTCTAGAATTTTCTAGAATTTTTAAACAATTTATAAACATTTATTTCAATTAGAATTCATTTCTGAGGGCATTTATGTAATTTTCGCGGTCAAAGGGACAAAATTGGCATTTTCTAAAAAGACTGGGGGCATTTTCGTCATTTCCGCGGCCCTAGGGACATAACCGGAATTTCCCGGAAAGTTCAGGGGTATTTTCGTAACTTCCGCGCGGCAAGGGACACATTTGGGATAACTGGAAAAGTTCAGGGGCACGCTGGTAATTAACCAGCGTGTCGGTCGCCCGCGCAATGCGCGGCGATCGTCTCTGCCGACGTCATCAAAACGACGTCGTTCCGTCCCTGATTCCGGAAACTTCTGTCGCGCGATGCGCGGCCCGCCCCCTTACGCCAAAAACGGCGTCGTTTTATCGACGCGCACGAAAAAGCTGACCGCGCGCAATGCGCGGTCGTCCCTTACTTCCTTCATCCGCTTCAGCCGTGAACAGTGCATCACCTTTCCAATTTTAATCCATTTTACACCAAATTTTTCACAACAAACTTCTCCAAAAATCATGTGAATCATAGATATACATTCTAAAATTATTTAGAATAATTATTCTAATTATTTATAATTTTTCCATAAAAATTATTTAACACCAATAATACAAAATAAATTAAATAACTAAATTGTATACCTTTCCATTAGCATGAAAAACCTTCCATGAAGCTTATTATTTCCCTTCCTTGGCGGCTATGGAAATTTTCCGGTAACATGGTGGTTCGGGTGCTAAGAAGCATAGAGAGAGAATATGTTTTGTGTTGTATTTTCTTTTCTTTTCTTAGTTGTTTCCTTTTTCCTTTTATATCCCAACCACTTAAGCAATTTGGAAGCCTAAATTAATTCCACCGACTTATGCATTAATCGGATAAAAGCCACGCATGCCAACCAACGTGAATCTCCAGAATTTTCCAAAGAAAAATCCACAAATCATGCAAAGTTAAATATTTAAATACATTACGTAATTATATCGTGTAATAAATATTTTATATAACAAATATAAAATATTTATTTTAATTTACTAAAAATCGTAATATGATTTATCAATAATATTAGTACCTCTTTTGGGTACTTTTCTTGATAAATTTTGTACACGCATAACGACATGCATGTAATTATTTGAGGTAATTAATACCTCCAAAAATCATAAAATAATTCATATGACATACAAAAATTATCTTTCATAATTTTTCACTTCATTTCTTGCACAACACGTTACATTAACATGTTCCCGTTTCCAAAATATTATTCTTCATAAACGTCATAAAAATTTCATTATGCATAAACATAATTTTTAATGAATTTAAAACATTCATTTTTCCTCTTTTAATTTCATTTCTTTAATATTCACATTACCTTTCCTTATATAAATTATATAATTCATTATTATATAATTTATATAATTACTTTATCCTTATTCATTTCACACAAAATACAATTTATAAAATCTCCTTCCATCCTTATTCAATTTAATCACCTTATATAAATTATATAATTATTATTATATAATTTATATAATTATTATTTTTCCCATATTTCACTTTAATTTCCTTATATAAATTATATAATTTATTATTATATAATTTATATAATTACTTTTCTTCTCAATTAAATTTCCAAATTTTCTCCATAATTCTTGGTAAATTCCAAATTTCATAATCAACATTTTCACTAATTTCCTCATTACCTTTTCATTTAAACTTGGATTAATTTAATTATTAATCCATTTATTTCCATAATTAATGGAATTTAAAATTATTAATTAACATTCACACACATATATATATATATATATATATATATATATATATATATATATATATATATATACAAATGTATATATATACATATCCAATTTTCATATTTCACATTACCACATAATACCATTTAAATAACAATTTCTGCACTTCCATAATAATTTTATTGTACAATGTATTGTACCTTACATATAATTCCTCTTATTCTTTATAAATTGTTTCCAAACAATTTATTTATTTCCCAATTATTTTAATTTACATCAATTATCACAATCTCCATAAAGATTTAATTTATCAATTAAATCTCTTCATATCACATAAAATAATAATTTATTTAACGACCTTGATAATTTTATCAATTAAATTCTCATTTTATACTATCAAAGGAATCCTGAAAATTCGGATCCTCACATTCTTCCCCCCTTAAAAGGATTCCGTCCTCGGAATCATCATGGCCGTAATATTTATACGGATCTTATTTATAGCACATTGCTATACATTTATCTTGATAAATCACAATTAATTCCATAATAATCATAATTTACTTCTTTAAATCCTTAACTTACATGGATAATTCCAATAAAAGTCATAACTGTCAAAATGTTCAAATTCTTACTTAATTCATAATTTCTTTGTACTATTACATTTCACAATTCTCTAAAAATAATTATTCATAAAACTTTAACTTATTTCTTGATATACTTATCAAGATAATTTCCCGTTCTCTGGAAAATTTCTTATATTTATTCTTATTCAATCAATTTATTTCATACTTTAGGTATTTCATCTCATTGATACCTTACACATTCATCTTTCTCTTCTTAATTCATAATCATGAATCTTCTTTTCATTCCATAATCATTCCTTAATACTTTTATCGTTCAGCACTAGGTTTTAAATACTAACCTTTACTTGATTAATCATAATCCTTATTTATAATTATTCTAAAATTCATGGGGTATCACATTCACCCCTCCTTCATAAAATTTCGTCCTCGAAATTTGTATGTATTAATATCTCATTCATTTGCAACTTACACATTTTCTTAGCATTCATTTCACATATCTTTCTTACATTCATTTCTCATAGTTATTGCACATTGCAATTTTTCTAATCTATCACATTTCATAATTTCTTTGCTTCACAATCATTTCTTTCATTATTGATCACATTTAAAAATACTACCCCATCCTACCATCCAATCTTCATAAGAGTAGAGGAATTTATTTTGGAAACTTTCATACTTTGCTGGATGAACACTTATCCCGGTTAACAGTATTTCACTCCCAGAGTACCTCATACTGCAACCCATTAAAATAATAACTTTTCAGAATAATCTGAACATGATCCCGATTTACAGTACTTCGCTCCCCGAGTACCTCATACTGCAAATCCTGACAGTGGATCAGTCTGTCATTAAATGATGGATGTTTCACCATACTATGTCTTTCTATGCCAGGTGATCATTTAATCAACCTGCAACATTCTTAATCTTTTTGTTCATCCCAGCCTTAGAATTCATTCGAAAGAAATTAAATTTTGTATAACTTTCAAAGAATATGAAGTCAATACATTTCAAAATTTGTCTAGCTGAATCAATAGCTCAGACTTATATTTCTTCAACGCTTGTCTAGCCAGATCAGTTGGCACAGACTTTCTTTTAACACTTTATAATCCGCAGAAATTTTAAAACATTCATCATGTCAAAGCTTTTCAAAACGTCTAGCCGAGTCAAATGGCATTGACTTATAGCATTGACATACTTCATAAATCAAAATCATTTATGACTTCATGTTACCGCGTCATCTTGACAGTACGTTGAGGATTCCGTCGTTAATAATTCCTACACCATAAACCATACTTTATGGTGTTAAATCATCTTATGACGAAATAGTACCGCACCATCTCAACAACACGTTGAGCATTCCGTCATTCATCCCATCTACACCGGGCTAAACGGTGCATGGATGATTATTTTAAAATACATTTTGATGAAAAAAATATTTTTGTCTAGCCGAAACAAGTAGCATAGACGCTTTTTAAATTGCTTAAAATTCATTTGCATCTTTTTCCAAAGCACACACGTGCCAAATCAACTTGAGGCCAAATATTTCGAATTCTAGCAAAGCTAGAAGAATGGGAATATCCTAAATTCCCTAACATTCACCTTCTACTTCTTCACTTAAATATTAACTTTATTGCTAGGACTATTTTCATTATCATATTAAATTTTATATCTACTCCATCATTCTATAGCCCCCGTATAGTTCATCAAACTTGCCACACATTATGAGTCCAGGAACTTACCACAAGAATATGAGTTTTAAAGCTTGTCCTAGCAATATGTAGTCTAAGAATATGTCAAAGACTTTCCATATGCTGAGGGGCTCAAAACATACCATACGATTATGAGTCATGAACTTACCATATGCATGAGTTTTAAGAACTCGTGCCTAAACTTAATATTATTTATCTATCAAAACTGCTAACGCGACTTTAACATTTCAATGATTATCACATAGTAACTGGGTAAACACAAATCCCCCGCCCATACAAAGGATTGTGCAATTCAGTCACCACATGAGTCCTCAATTGAAATTTCGTACCCAAACTTTCTGCCCCCTTATCATAGCATTTCTGTCATTCACATTTCATCATTTTCTGAATTCTTTTGTACTATTTCATAGTACCATTTCTTTTTATAGCATCAAGCTATATCTTTTTCGACCATTAATAGGTCTCTCTGTCATTTCACATTTCATTCATGTCTTATTATTCCCTGAATTCTTCTTGTACTATTTCATAGTACTCTTTCTCTTTATAGCATCAAGCTATACCTTTGTGACCCTTAGCAGGTCTCTCTGTTCTTTAACATTCTCTCATGATCCCATCATGACCTTGCTTTATAATCTATTCATCAATCACTTTCCTTATCTTGTGATCGTATCGTAGTACGATCCTCTTACCGTTCTTGATCATATTATTATGATCTCTTTCTATGCTCTTTAGATTACTTTTCATCTTTATTTCTCAAATCAGGTGTCCCCTGATTTCCTTTAAGATTCATCTTTGAATCATTTCAAATATTCTCTTTCAATTATGTTCTTAATTGAACTTATCAATTTCTCAATTCATTACCTTCATTCAGATCATTCTTAACATCTTTATCTCTTCCTTATAATCTTATCTCTTTCTTGAAATCTTTCATATTTCCTTTTCTTTAATCAATATTTAAGAATTATCTTTCTCAACTTACATCTTTTCCATTCTAATTCCCCCATGTTCATCAAACTTATCACGTATTTGGGCTCAGGAACTTACCATAATCATATGGTTGAGGAGCTTGTCCTAGTCAGGTCTTAGTTGCCCATTCGCTAAAGGGGCTCCACCATACAATCATGAGTCACGAGCTTACTATACGCTTGGGTTTTCAGAACACGCAACTAACTGTACTCTTTCTTACTCTAGGTTATAGCCTAAGGTATCATTTACCTAAGGTTTATAACCTCTGGCTCTGATACCAACTGTAACGACCCCGAAATTCGACCCTCTTTATCGGCTTTTATTCTGTATTTATTAAAAATTATCTCCATAACGGCCAAATTTCGGTTCGTTAATAATTCTTTAATCTCCTTCTTTAATCCATTAATTGATTTTATAAATCATCAATTACCAAAATTCTCATATAAATTTTCACTTTTCTCATTCTCAATCGTTGTATTAAAACGTTTGGATATTTAAAATCCTTACATTTCGATCCTAGTCCCTGGATCGCAACCTTTACTTTTTCTTTCTATCATAATGCTCAACATTTAAAATTTAATGTTGATTATCTTTCTGCAATTATTCTTTTTCTTATAATTCATAATTAGATCATTTAATAATCTCTATCATACATCTATTTAGTATCATCACAGTTCAAAATTTAACTTTACGTGTCCTGTCTGGATCCCATTTATACATGCATATATCACATCAATACAACTTTGACAAATTATCCACATTGGATCATAATATAAACATTTAATAATAACTTTCACAACCTTTTAGGAAAAATCCTTCTCTATGTCTCTATATAATCTGATATTCGTGAAATTCATTTCTTAACCTGCAAAAGTTTATTAAGCAAGTAATGAGCACAACGGCTCAGCAAGTTCAACAGTTATGCTTCACATAACACATACCTTATCATGCTCTGTGCGTGTCATAAATCACGTGTTGTGCTTCTACTTGAGCAACATATCTCATATATAATCATATCTTTGCACATAGTACACATTGTGGTCATATTAATCACGTATCACATATCACATAATTTGTGTGCATTTAAAATAAATATTTCATATCATAACATTCCAACATTTAACATAAAAAGGACTGAAGAACTTGCCTGGCGTCCAGTTATTTAATTGCTAGCTCAAAACCCTTTCTTGATCAACCTATGATCATAAAATAATCAAATAATAATTATTTAACTCCTTATGATATTAATTTAATTAATTAATATCATCTCTAGGCCAATTATTAATTTATAAGGCCAATTATATTAACCTCGTTCCTTGAAATATTAATTTAATTTAATATCTAATACCTCTAATACGGACAACCCGGCTCATCGGATAAAATTTAACATATTTGGTTGTCCGGAAATTTATTTAATCATTTTCTAACCTTTAAACTCATTAGATTAATATTTAAAATATTTAAATATTAATCTCTAATATTTAATATTTTTACAAAAATATTAAATTTAATGTCTAAACATCATTTCTATATTTTTAGTATTTTTCTAGAATTTTCTAGAATTTTTAAACAATTTATAAACATTTATTTCAATTAGAATTCATTTCTGAGGGCATTTATGTAATTTTCGCGGTCAAAGGGACAAAATTGGCATTTTCTAAAAAGACTGGGGGCATTTTCGTCATTTCCGCGGCCCTAGGGACATAACCGGAATTTCCCGGAAAGTTCAGGGGTATTTTCGTAACTTCCGCGCGGCAAGGGACACATTTGGGATAACTGGAAAAGTTCAGGGGCACGCTGGTAATTAACCAGCGTGTCGGTCGCCCGCGCAATGCGCGGCGATCGTCTCTGCCGACGTCATCAAAACGACGTCGTTCCGTCCCTGATTCCGGAAACTTCTGTCGCGCGATGCGCGGCCCGCCCCCTTACGCCAAAAACGGCGTCGTTTTATCGACGCGCACGAAAAAGCTGACCGCGCGCAATGCGCGGTCGTCCCTTACTTCCTTCATCCGCTTCAGCCGTGAACAGTGCATCACCTTTCCAATTTTAATCCATTTTACACCAAATTTTTCACAACAAACTTCTCCAAAAATCATGTGAATCATAGATATACATTCTAAAATTATTTAGAATAATTATTCTAATTATTTATAATTTTTCCATAAAAATTATTTAACACCAATAATACAAAATAAATTAAATAACTAAATTGTATACCTTTCCATTAGCATGAAAAACCTTCCATGAAGCTTATTATTTCCCTTCCTTGGCGGCTATGGAAATTTTCCGGTAACATGGTGGTTCGGGTGCTAAGAAGCATAGAGAGAGAATATGTTTTGTGTTGTATTTTCTTTTCTTTTCTTAGTTGTTTCCTTTTTCCTTTTATATCCCAACCACTTAAGCAATTTGGAAGCCTAAATTAATTCCACCGACTTATGCATTAATCGGATAAAAGCCACGCATGCCAACCAACGTGAATCTCCAGAATTTTCCAAAGAAAAATCCACAAATCATGCAAAGTTAAATATTTAAATACATTACGTAATTATATCGTGTAATAAATATTTTATATAACAAATATAAAATATTTATTTTAATTTACTAAAAATCGTAATATGATTTATCAATAATATTAGTACCTCTTTTGGGTACTTTTCTTGATAAATTTTGTACACGCATAACGACATGCATGTAATTATTTGAGGTAATTAATACCTCCAAAAATCATAAAATAATTCATATGACATACAAAAATTATCTTTCATAATTTTTCACTTCATTTCTTGCACAACACGTTACATTAACATGTTCCCGTTTCCAAAATATTATTCTTCATAAACGTCATAAAAATTTCATTATGCATAAACATAATTTTTAATGAATTTAAAACATTCATTTTTCCTCTTTTAATTTCATTTCTTTAATATTCACATTACCTTTCCTTATATAAATTATATAATTCATTATTATATAATTTATATAATTACTTTATCCTTATTCATTTCACACAAAATACAATTTATAAAATCTCCTTCCATCCTTATTCAATTTAATCACCTTATATAAATTATATAATTATTATTATATAATTTATATAATTATTATTTTTCCCATATTTCACTTTAATTTCCTTATATAAATTATATAATTTATTATTATATAATTTATATAATTACTTTTCTTCTCAATTAAATTTCCAAATTTTCTCCATAATTCTTGGTAAATTCCAAATTTCATAATCAACATTTTCACTAATTTCCTCATTACCTTTTCATTTAAACTTGGATTAATTTAATTATTAATCCATTTATTTCCATAATTAATGGAATTTAAAATTATTAATTAACATTCACACACACATATATATATATATATATATATATATATATATATATATATATATATATACATATCCAATTTTCATATTTCACATTACCACATAATACCATTTAAATAACAATTTCTGCACTTCCATAATAATTTTATTGTACAATGTATTGTACCTTACATATAATTCCTCTTATTCTTTATAAATTGTTTCCAAACAATTTATTTATTTCCCAATTATTTTAATTTACATCAATTATCACAATCTCCATAAAGATTTAATTTATCAATTAAATCTCTTCATATCACATAAAATAATAATTTATTTAACGACCTTGATAATTTTATCAATTAAATTCTCATTTTATACTATCAAAGGAATCCTGAAAATTCGGATCCTCACATTCTTCCCCCCTTAAAAGGATTCCGTCCTCGGAATCATCATGGCCGTAATATTTATACGGATCTTATTTATAGCACATTGCTATACATTTATCTTGATAAATCACAATTAATTCCATAATAATCATAATTTACTTCTTTAAATCCTTAACTTACATGGATAATTCCAATAAAAGTCATAACTGTCAAAATGTTCAAATTCTTACTTAATTCATAATTTCTTTGTACTATTACATTTCACAATTCTCTAAAAATAATTATTCATAAAACTTTAACTTATTTCTTGATATACTTATCAAGATAATTTCCCGTTCTCTGGAAAATTTCTTATATTTATTCTTATTCAATCAATTTATTTCATACTTTAGGTATTTCATCTCATTGATACCTTACACATTCATCTTTCTCTTCTTAATTCATAATCATGAATCTTCTTTTCATTCCATAATCATTCCTTAATACTTTTATCGTTCAGCACTAGGTTTTAAATACTAACCTTTACTTGATTAATCATAATCCTTATTTATAATTATTCTAAAATTCATGGGGTATCACAGTTTAACTGCAATATAGTTCATGATATAGCAAGGATGAGCAACGAGTTTGCTCAACAAGTTTAAATAACAAGAATAAATATATCATGATTGAAGGATATTTGAAAAGAAATCAACAATGTGAATAAAAGAAGTAAGAACAATAGTTACTTTAAAATTTAGAGAGATCAAATAGACCATGAATAGTAAACTTCCAATGGAGTCAATAGCTGATTGACCCAAAGGTTACTAACTAGAAATACGTACTCAAGGAGATCAGCCTCTTGTATACTGTAACGACCCCGAAATTCGACCAATTTTATTACTTCAAATTTCACATTTATTATACATTATTTTCCTTACGTCCGAATTTCGGTCCGTTAATAGATCTTTAATCACCTTAATTGATCCATTAATTGATTTTAAAATCATCAATTATCAAAATTCTCGTATAAATTTTTCTTTTTTTCGATTCAATCGTTGTATTAAAATATTTGGATATTTAAAAATACTTACATCTCGATCCTAGTCCCTGGATCGCAACCTTTACTTTTTCTTTTCTTTCTATTATAGGTGTCATAATGTTTAATATTATTCATATCTATACAAATGTTCTTTGTATCATAATTCATAATTAAACATATAATAGTCTCTTTCATACCAACTACATTAAACAATCAAAATTCATATTTTAATTATACTCATCCTATCCGTACCAAATTTGCATGTATACAAAATATTAATGTAACATTGACAAATCATCCATATTGAATCATAATATAAACATTTAGTACTAACGTTCACAACCTTTTTGGAAAATCCGTCTCTATATAATATGATATTCTTGAAATTCTTTTCTTAACCTGCAAAAGTTTATTTTAAGCAAGTAATGAGCACAACGGCTCAACAAGTTCAACAGTTAACACATTTCATGCTTCACGTAGCACATACCTTAACATGCTTGGTGTGTATCATACATCATGTGCTGTGCTTCTACTATAGCAATATATCTCACATCATTGCACAAAATATACATAATTTTCATACTATCCACAGATCACATAACACATAATTTATATGCATTTGAACAAGTATTATCATATCATAACAGTCAACATTAAACATTTAAGGACTAAAGAACTTGCCTGGATTGCGGAATTAAATAATAATTACCTTTTCTATAATGCTCCTTGTACAACCTATGATCATAAAATAATCAATTAATAATTATTTATCCTCTCATGATATTAATTTAATAAATTAATATCTTCTCTAGTGTAATTAACCCTACCTGACGATTTATTTTAGGGTATCGGGTTAATTATTAATTAATATGGTTAATTTTATTAACCTTGTTCTTCAAATATTAATTTAACATAATATCAAATACATTCACTACGGATAACCCGGCTCATCGGATAAATTTTAGCATATTCGGTTGTCTGAATTTTTATTTATTCATTTTCTAAATTTTAAACTCATTAGATTAATATTTAAAATATTTAAATATTAATCTCCAATATTTAATATTTTTACAAAAATATTAAATTTAATGCTCAAACATCATTTCTATACTTTTAGTATTTTTCTATAATTCTTAAACAATTTTTAAACATTTATTTAATTAAAAACTAATTTCTGGGGGTATTTTGGTCATTTTCGCGCCCTTAGGGATACAACCGGAATTTTTCGGAAAGCCCAGGGGCATAGCCATAATTTTCGTAACTCTAGGGACATATCTGGAATTTTCCGGAAAGATAGGGGGCATAATCGTAATTTTCGAGCGTCTAGGACACGCTCGGTATTTTTTGAAAAGGGCAGGGGAATGCTGGTAATTAACCAGCGGTGCCGACTGCGCAATGCGCGACCCCTCGCCTCAGCCGACGCCAGCTAAACGACGTCGTTTGGCCTGTCGTTTCTGAAACTTACAGCCGCGCATGGCGCGACTCTCCGTTTCCCCCCAAAATGACACCGTTTAATCTGGGGCGGTAGAAAAAAAATTGGCCGTGCGCCATGCGCGGCCGACCCTTCACAAATTTCCTCTTCTTCCTCCGCCAACAGTACACCAACTTTTTCAACAAAATACCATTTTTGCTCAATTTTCACCACAAAATAACTCTAAAAATCATGTAATTCACATATATTTATCCAAAAATTATTTGGAATAATTATTATAATTATTTACTAATTTACCACAAAATTATTTTAACTCCAAAATATTGAAATATAAATCAAACAAAAATAGTTTTATACCTTCAAAGCTTAAGATTCTTCCTTGATGGCATCCAATCTTTCCTCTCTCTTGGCGGCTATGAAGTTTCCCGGTTGGTGGTGGTGGCGGCTTCGGGTGGCGGTGAGAGAGTTGGTTTTGTTTTGTTTTTTGTTGCCTTTTTACTTCCTTATTTCCTTGTTCTTTGCTTTTCTTTTCTTTTTATAATTCAAGGCAATTAATCATTTTGAAATTTTACACAATTCCACCGCCATCTAATGCTCATAACCGACTTGCCCAATCTGGATTAACCACAAAATCATGCAAAAAAAATAATAATTTAATACATTACGTAATTATTTTGTGTAATAATTATTTTACATAATGTATGTAAAATAATTATTTTAATTTACCAAAATTCATAACATGATTTATCATTAATATTTATATCCATTTCGGGTATTTTATTGACAAATTTTGTACACGCATAATGACATGCATGTAATTAAACGAGGTAATTTATACCTCCAAAAATCATAAAATAATTCATATAACATATAAAAATAATTTTTCAAAATTTTTCATTTCGTTATTTGGACAATATGTTACATTAACATGTTCACGTTTCGGAAATATTATCCTTCATAAAAATCATAATAATTCTATTATACATAAACATAATTTTTAATAAATTAAAACATTTCTTTTTCTTATTTATTATTCATTTCTTTACTATTTAACATTAATTTCTTTGTATATAAATTATATAATTTAATATTATATAATTTATATATTTACATTCTCCTTTCTTAAATAATTTTTTTAAATTCCTCCATAATCATTAATTAATTGCATAATCAATAATTATACATTTATTAATCCTTTCATTAATTTAATCCTCTTATATAAATTAAATAATAATTCTTATATAATTTATATAATTATTTTTCCAATACTCTTTCACTTTAATTTTCTTATATAAATTATATACTTTATTAGTATATAATTTATAAAATTACTTCTTCCTCTTAAATAATCTTTAAACATTCACCATAGTTATTGATTAATTAAATAATCAATATTTCTAATCTTACTAACTTCCTCATTCACTTTTATTCAACTTTGGATTAATTTAATTATTAATCCCTTAATTTTCATAATTAATGAAATTTATAATTATCACAATTAAACATGCACATACACACACACAAAGACACACACACACACACACACACACACACACATATATATATATATATATATATACAAAGAAGGCGGAAGGAGCAAGAGGGAGAGGGGAAGGGGAAAGAACGAACCCAAAGAATACGGGCTTTCACCTAAGAAGGCGGAAGGAGCAAGAGGGAGAGGGGAAGGGGAAAGAACGAACCCAAAGAATACGGGCTTTCACCACTCACCATACTGATGGGCTGTGCAGATAGTGACCTTGACCTTGCAGAATAGGGGTTTACTACTCACAGATCATAGCCATAAATAAATTATGCATGATGCAAGGGGAAGTAGGAAAGGGACCTCACAGTTGAATATTTATAAACTGAAATTATAAGTATAATTATAATTATAAGTATTATCCGACCATATAGGCGGAAGAGATGCAGATGCAAATAATCTGGCCAACAGATGCCAGTCCAATATGATTACATATAAAATCTGAAAATATTTACATACAAGAAGTACAATACATAAACAGAAAATAAATAACAATTAACTAGACAGAAGGACTCAGGAAACAGAATAGAAACTTAAGATTAGTCAGAGAAGGAACTCTGAGTCTTACGAAGTTTCTACAGGTTTCTTCCTAAGGTGGAGTGCAGTCCCCTAACTCTGAATGCAAGCCTTCCTTTTATAGAGTAAGGACTGAGCTGCGTACAATTATTTGGGAATCTTACTATTACAAGCTGACAAATTACTTTTAAGAAAGTAAAATGATTACAGACACATTACTGTTGATGAATAGTAGACACTTTTGACTAAATACAGACACTTTTTACTGTTTGCTTTTACAAAAAGGAGGAAAAGCAGTATTCTTGTGGCTCGGCGTGCAGGAGCAGGGGCCAGAAAGCATTGGATGCTTAAAATGAGTGCGCGGGCACTGATGACTGCGGTCCACATCACGTGGAAAGGAATCTGACTGTCGGCAAGGGCCGAAAATTACTGTGAGCTCACGGGAGCTGAATAGGAGCCATAGCCATGGTGACTAGGCAAAAGGATCCTGTGCATCCTGGAGGTCAGTGATACCATAAGGGTCCTGGTTAACAGAGGCTTGAGATGACTTTGAGGAAGACGACGTATCTTCTTCTTTGATAGTGTTGACTCTTTCTTGAATTGCCTTAGCTAGTAAGTTTAGCTCGGCAGCACTGTATTCTTTTACTCCTGCTAGAGTAGCCGCAATAGAGGAACCGGAACTGAAACCTTTAATTTTGGATTTGCTGGAGGAGCCAACATTTTCCAATTTGACTAGAGTAGAAGGGGTAGGAGGAAACTCCTTTTGAACTTACTGGGTAATTCGAACAATGTCAAATTTATCCCACCATTTAATAAAAAAGATTCTGGTAACTGATGGAGGTTGAGAAGAAGCAGAAAGGTTATACTGCCATTTCAAAATCCAAGGAATTTTATATTTACTAGAAAAACGGAGCAGTACCGGGATACCTTCCATTTTAGGGTTGTATGGAGATTTATTACTAAAATGATTTATCTGAGTACGAAGGGACTCAGGGATAAGTTCAGTAGAAAGGCCATATCTGGACCACCAAAGGGTGAACCAAATCGGGATCTGACTTTTGAATTTGTGGTCAAACTGGATGAACCAAGAGTGACTGAAATTGGAGCTCTGGTAAAGAAAGATCTTATGCCAAGCATCCATGTAATCAAAATAACAGAAATAGTTACTAAAAGAGGATTCAAGATTATCCTCAATGACTCTTAAATCAGAAAGACGATTGGTAAATCGGTGATTCTCCCAATCCTCTCCGGAAATAATTTTCTTAATATAAAGGGAATGAAAAATAATTTTTGAACTGTCATTTTTATCAAAAATTGGTTTAATATTGACAGATTCAGTTTTTATTAAAATATTTTTATAATAAGTAAGTGTCTTGTAAGGGGCCGGAGGGGCGAAATGCCAGCCAGGAGGGAAAAACTGGGAAGCAAGTTTAACTGGGTCATCTTTTGAGTCCATATAGGGCTCAATATAGAACAGGTTAACTTCATAATTAGGAATATATTGGGACATGGGTCTGGATTGACTGGTCTTTTGAATCTGGCTTGGGACTTGGGATTCAAAAGGATCATATGGTTTAGGTTGACTTGCAAGGGCTGAGCTATAGGGTTTAGGGATTTGGCCTAAAACTTGGAATTGGGTGGTAGGAGGTCTAACTGTATAACTGGGGTAAGGAACTGGAACCATAGTCCCCTTACCAGGCTGTCCTGAAACAGGAGTTTTACTAGGCTGCCCGGAGGCAGGAGCTTTACCACGATCTTTCTTCTGTTTCTCTCTTTCACTCATATTTAGTACCTGTTTGGATAAATTCTCTGGTCAGAAAATCTGGGATAGAGTTTTGACTTCCTTTGATATATTCTATATCAAAATCAAAAATAGATAAAATAGCTTTCCATCTAGCAAAAATCTGTTTAGAGGCAATATTTTCAACATCTTTTTCTAAAATATATTTTGCAGATTTGCAATCAATTCTGACTAAAAACTTTTGATTTAATAAATCACTTTGAAATTTATTAATGCATGAAACTAAAGATAAAATTTCTTTTTTAATAGTTGAGTAATTGAGTTGAGTTGGATTTCAAGCATGAGAGTAAAAACAAACAATTTGCTCAGAAGAAGTGAGGGTTAACTTTTGCTAGAGAATACCTCCAAAAGCCAATTTCAGAGGCACCAGTTTCAACTATTTTGAAAGCTGTAGGATTAGCTATTCCTGGACAAGGAAGAGTCCTAACATGCCTTTTTAATTTTTGGACAACAGAAGTATGAATATCTGTCCAAGGAGGAGGATTAATGTTTAGTCTATCAAAAAGAGGTTTGCATATAATTCGCAGATTTTTATAGAACTCACTAATATAATTTAGAGAGCCTAAAAATCTTTGAAGTTGATTTTTGTCAGTAATGACATCTGGGAATTTACTAGCAAATTGGATAGCTCTTTGAATGGGGTAAATATGACCATACTGGATGTTAAGGCCAAGGAATTTTACTTGAGTTTGGAACAAACTGTATTTTGACTGGGATAGAACTAAACCATTAGTCTGAATAGTTCTAAAAAATGAATTTAAATGTTTCCAATGTTTTTCAATAGAATTTGAAAAAATTAGAACATCATCAATATAAACAATTGCAAAATGACTGAAAGGGTTCAAAATATCGTTCATAATATTCTGAAATTCACTAGGAGCATTCTTAAGGCCAAATGACATGACATTCCATTCATAGTGACCAAAAGGTGTAGTAAAGACTGTCTTATATCTATCTTTCTCATCAATTTGGATTTGCCAAAATCCACTCTTAAGGTCGAATTTACTAAAGACAACGGCTTCACTTAATCTACTAATTAAATCCTTCTTATTTGGTAATGGATACCTAATCCATTCAAGAACCTTATTTAAAGGTTTATAGTTAATAACAAGTCTGGGAACACCTCTTTCTATCTCATAATTCTTATTGACATAGAAAGCAGGGCAAGACCAGGGGGGTTTACTTTTTCTAATTAATCATTTGGTAAGTAAATCATCAATTTCTTTTTTATAGAATTCCATTAACTCATGATTCATTTGTATAGGTCTAGCCTTAGTAGGAATTAAATGTTCCTTGAATTCCTTAGCATAAGGTAGCCTAACAATATGCTTTTTTCTGTGCCAAAAAGCATGAGGTAAATTGGAACAAACATTTTTATCTAAAAGATCCTGAATTTTTTTTATTTTTCTTTGAAGTTCAGGATTTTTTAATTGCTCCTCAACTCTTTTATAATTGATTTCATTTTTTAAATAACTTAAGTGCTGGGTTTTACTATTTAAAATATTTAAATATTTAGTAATAGACTGTTCTTGAATACTCCTAAGATCTCTCTCTTTAGGTTCAGTAATGAATCTAAAGGTGACCTTCTGTCCAAGGTGATTACTAGACAATCCCTTAGTAGTAGTAGTAAATGGATATAATAAATATATAAATGGTAACCCTAAAATTATTTTGTCAGTCATGTTTCTGATTAAAACAAAGGATGTTTTAAAACAAACATTATCTTGACAAATATGAACTTTAGGCAATTTATATTTTATTTCCATTTGACTACCATTAGCGGAGCTAAGTCTTTCACTAGTTTTTTCATAAAACCTGGTAGGAATTAATCCTTCTTGAATACAGTTAAGGTCGGCACCTGTATCAACAAGAGCAGGAAGTTCCAGAATAAATGTTTTATTAATAACTAATGTTATATTAATATACCATTTTTGAATAGTAATATCTTTTAAAATTTTTAAAGAATTACCTTGTTCCATTAATCCGTACTGAGAATTTGAAGTTTCAGCTTCATCCTTATTTTCTTTAGGTGAAGTGAGTTCTTCTTCTTCTTCACTACTACTTTCATTGACAGCAATAGTATTACTTATTTTAATCTTTTCAATTTCTTGTTTTAACTCAGAAATTTCTTTCTTCATATTTTTTACTTCAGAATGTAACTCTGGTAAAGTAATTTCTTTAACAGGGTTCTTAAATCTTTCAAGAGTTTTATTAAGGCTAAAAACAGGCTTCTCTTTAACCTTATTAAGCTTATCAGCAGGATTATCTTTTATTAATAAATCCCTTAATTGTTTAGTATATCTTTTCTTTAATTTAGGGTCAGTAATTTTACCTATTAATTCAATAAGTAAGTTTTGTTCTTCCTCATTTGCAGTAAGAACATTAACTTTATTAATAACGTTATGTTTTTTATTACAACAACTATCCACACATCCAAGGGTGACATCTGGATTACTACTGCTACTAGAATTATCAGAGGAATCAGAGAATACATCATCATAGTTATCATCACTAGAATGATTTTCTATTCTCATTAATTCTAGAATCTGTTCAGTATCTTCTTCAGCAATTTTTAGCTATTTAAGTTTTTCTTTTACTTTACACCCATTCTTATAATGACCAGGCTTACCACAATTGTGACAAATAACTTTACTTTTATCAATTTTTTTATAATTCTTTTTCTTAGGATTGTTATAAGCAGGCTTTTTATAAGACTTTTTCTTATAAGCAGATTGTTTATAATAATCATCTTTTTTATTATAATTTCTATGTTTTCTTCTGGGTTTATAACTATCTTTTTTATAGTGTTTAATGTGTTTTCTTCTTGAAGGGGCAACAGGCGGTAAACCATATTGTTCACAGAATGTTCCCAATTCATATTTAGCTTTATTTCTATCTTTATTAGCCTGTTTACTAATTTTAAAATCAATGCACATTTTTAAATCAGTTTTTTGAATTTGACTGGCAATATCACCATAGGTTAAATTGTCATAGTCAATAAAACCTAAGGTTTTAGATAATTCTTCTCTGATTTTATGTGCAAATAAACTAGGTAAACCATTTATGAATTTTTCTTTCCAAAATGATTTGTTACTATCTTCACGCATCATAACTCTATTAATAAACACATCTTTATACCAGGGAAAGTCACTCAAGGTAGGACAACTAAGGTTACTAAGTTGGTCATGGATCCTATCAGTAATGTTGCTAGGGGTTCCAATAAAATGCTTAATTATAGTATAAATAAGAGTATTGACACCATCAGGGAGGCCCAATTCCTAAGTCTTCATTAACTATTGGATTACCATCATTATCCACCTGAATGGCATGAATTATAGAATGCTTAGAAGTTTCAGTAAGGTGATTCTCCCACCAACTTCTAAGTGTTCCAGTAAATCTAGTAGCCAATAACTCAACAATACCTGCTTGACTTATTTCAGGGAAATTAGTCAAATAACTATTTGCAACCATAGACATATGGTTTAATTTATTTAAAATTTGTTGCTCACTAAAACCATCAATATTCCATTCATAAATCTTATTAGCAGAGACAGAAAATTGATTATCTAGATTCCTTTATTCAAACTGTAAGTCTGGAGGGGTTGGTCTTGTATACCAATTTTTTATAGTACTAGTAGGATTTGGAGTTTTAAATGTTAGTTTACTAAACTGATTGATTGTTTCATTAAGTTCAGAATCATCAGATGATGTATTTGATTGACTTTGGTCTTGGGTTTGGTCAATGACTGCTAACATTCTAGTCTCACTACATTCAGGCTTATCAAGCTTTTTGATAAGTTTGTCAATGGTTTTAGCAAGTTCTTTGTCTGAAGTAGGTAAAGCCAATCCAATTCTCTTTTCAGGGAGACTAAGTAAAGGTTTTTCAGCTTTACTAACTTGGATATTTAATTTTGTATCAAATTTTTCTTCAATTTTATCTAGCTGTTTACCTATAGAAGCAATGTACTGGTTAGTAAAATTGTTCTGTTCAATAATTCTTTTGTTATTACCTTCTGGTTCTTTAAAAGGACTAGCAATAACAGTGGTATCTTTAACTGTGATAATTAATGATTCTAAAGGAGGGTGATTGGAAGACACAGTGGATTTATCTTCTTTAGTCCACTTGTGTTTAGTTATAACATTGCATTTTCCATAATAGGTATCGTACCAATTATAGAATGTAATGTTTATTTTTTCTTTAGTTACAAATCTTCTCCATTTTTTAACTATTTTTTCTCTCTCTTCTTCACTATGTCTAGCACGAAAGAGATGTCTTTTAGGCTTATTTTCTTTAGAGTTGAAATCGTTGATCAAAAAGTGATTATTAATTTCAAACTCTTTTTTAATTACTCTAAGTTGATGATGAACTGGTTTAGGTCCAAAATCAGACTAGGTAGGAGATAAATTCTGGGATTCATTATCCTCAGGCTGGTTAACCGGTTCAAACTTGTCATAACAAGGATGACTTGTTTGTCCCTCCGTAAAAATACCTTTTAATTTTACATCAGGTAGATTAGTCTTTTCTAAAAGATCAGAATCTTTTCTGCTCTGGTTAGAAGAGTGACTGGTAATATCTTCAATAATTAGTGGACGTCGGAGTCTTGAATCATCAAAACTTATTCTAACAGTACCATCTAAATATTGTTTAACATTATCAAAGTTAATAACTTCATTAATGACACGTTTTTGGGGTACTTCATTGTCTAATATCCATTGACTTGGAAGAGTCACATCTTTCCAAAGAAGAGTCTTTGGAACTTGAATATTAGCATCACTGGTACTACTTTGAATTAAAATAGTTTTGTCTTTAGGACTTTTACTTAAAGCTTTTACATTTAAATTAGTTTTCATTGTTTTATAATAAATTCTGTATATTAAAGCTAAAGCTTGAGATCCTTCAATCATCTGAGTAATCTCACCAGCAGTCTTAATATTCAGAGTTAAAGCTTTTAATAAATGAGGGTCACTTAGGCTTAATGTAAAATCTGGAAAGCAATTAAAATGGACGGGTCCATTGTGCAAACTAGATTCCATTATTCCTAAGATACTTGGATTAAAGTTTAAGTATCTAGCGTCTCTAAGACACAACAAGATACTTGAATTTATTCCTTTAATACTTAAAGGGTTAACAGCAACTTGAATTAATCCGATATGGATAAAGTTGTACCCTTTTCTTCTTTGTTTGTTGATGACTTCTGTAGTGAGCAAACTACAAGTTTCATGGTCTTTATTAATAGCATAAATTTTTTCAACAGTTTTAACACTATAGTCTGACTTGAAATTATCTAAAAAGGTAGACTAATAAATTTCTTTGGGAGAAATACTGGGGATATTTCAGTTTCCCAAATCTTGACTAAGGTTTTCATAACTATGTTCTTCTTGGTTCACTATGTCAGGAATAGAAGATAAAGAAGATCTAGAGCTGACTGAAGAATTAGATCTGAATAAACGATTCATAACAATTTTTGAAAAACCCATTCTACAAGGCTAGTCTTCTATTCTGCACAAGGAGGATTGATAGAAATCCGAGATACTAAATCCTTAGTTGAGAGATTTAGGAGCCACAAAAAGTGGATT
The DNA here is from genome assembly GCA_947179155.2 of Hedera helix. NCBI lineage: Eukaryota > Viridiplantae > Streptophyta > Magnoliopsida > Apiales > Araliaceae > Hedera > Hedera helix. Next base: position 31,638,034 of record OX359274.1, on the reverse strand, counting down.
CTCGTTGCATGTGATACTTCAAAAGAAGCCACTGCTAAAATAAAAGGAATAGAGATCAAGAAATGAATATGTACTAAGTAGTGAAATGAAATAACAATCATATAAACACATCCATGGCTTTACTTATCTGCTGCTACCACTATGTCTAAGATACAGACCCACTTACATATGTAGACACAGACCGTAGTGATCATTCCTGTAATTGCAGAATCACTGCTCAATCCAAGAGACTTACGACTGCTTCGGAAAACATCAAGGTGGTCTACTGTAAGGAAGGTGATCAAAGGATAGAGGAACAGACGTAAACAGTAGAAGCATAGATACATAAATATGAATAACAAGTCAAAACATTGATAACACATAAGCATAACTTGGCTCTGATACCAAGAAGGCGGAAGGAGCAAGAGGGAGAGGGGAAGGGGAAAGAACGAACCCAAAGAATACGGGCTTTCACCACTCACCATACTGATGGGCTGTGCAGATAGTGACCTTGACTTTGCAGAATAGGGGTTTACTACTCACAGATGATAACCATAAATAAATTATGCATGATGCAAGGGGAAGTAGGAAAGGGACCTCACAGTTGAATATTTATAAACTGAAATTATATATATATATATATATATATATATATATCATATATTTCACATTACCACGTAACACCATTTAAATATAATTTTCGTATTTTCATAATAATTTTATTGTGCCTTTACAAGAAATTTCTCTTATTCTTCATAATTTGTTTTTAAACAATTTATTTACTTTCCAATTATTTTAAATTAACCCAATTAATCACCATCTTGGTACATATTTAATTTACCAATTAAATTCCTTCACACACTTTAAATCACTTACATCATAAATAATTTAAACAACTTTGATAATTTTATCAATTAAATTCTCATTTAATATTATTAAAGAAATCCTGGAAATTCGGATCCTCACATTCTTCCCTCCTTAACAGGATTCCGTCCTCGGAATCTTAATTACCGTAATAATTATACGTATTTTATTTGTAGCATCTTGCTATAATTTTATCTTGATAAATCACAACTATATCCAAAATAATCATATTTTAGCTCGTTAATTTCCATAACCCACATGGATAACCCCATAATAGTCATAACTGTCAGAATATTCAATTCTTATTTCAATTCACAATTTCTTTGTAGTATTACATTTCATATTTCTCTAAATTTTTTATTAATAACACTTTAATTCATTTATGGATATACTTATCAAAATAGTTTCCCATTCTCTAAAAATTTCCCATCTTTAATCACACTTACTCTCACTCAATCCACTTATTTCATATTTTCTATTACACCTTATTTATACACTGCACATTCATCATTCTTTTCTTAATTCATATAAATCTTCTTCACATTTCATAAATCATTCCTTAATACATCCATCATTCAACACTAGGTTTTAAACGTTAACCTTTACTTAATTCATCATAATCTTTATTTGAAATTATTCTAAAAATTCTGGGGTGTCACATTCACCCTTCCTTCAAAATTTTCGTCCTCAAAATTTCTATGTGCTAATATGTCACTCATTTGCAACATACACAATTCTTTCGCATTCATTCCACATATCTTTATTTCCTTCTTTTCTCATAGTCATTGCATATTACAATTTTCTAATCCATCATAGTTCATAATTTCTTGACTTCACCATTATTACTTTCATTATTAGTCACATTTAAATACTACCCCATCCTACCATCCAATCTTCATAAGAGTGGAGGAATTCAAAAATTTTATTTTGGAAAACTTTCATGCTATGCTGAATGAACACATGTCCCGGTTAACAGTATTTCACTCCCAGAGTACCTCATACTGCAACCCACTAAAGTAATGAATTTTTCATAATAGTCTGAACATGATCCCGGTTTAGCAGTATTTCACTCCCAGAGTACCTCATACTGCAAACCCTGACAGTGGATCAGTTTGTCATTAAAGTGATGGATGTTTCACCATACTGTGTCTTTCTATGCCAGGTGACCATTTGATCAACCTGCAATATTCTTAATCTTTTTGATCATCTCAGCCTTAGAATTCATTCGAAGATAATTTAATTAGTTATAGCTTTCAAAGAGTACGAATTCAATAAATATATTTCAAAATTTGTCTAGCTGAATCAAATATCTTAGACTTATATTTCTTCAACGCTTGTCTAGCCAGATCAATTAGCATAGACTTACTTTTAACAATTTATAACCCGCAAAAATTTTAAAACATTTATCATGTCAAAACTTTTCAAAACGTCTAGCCGATTCAAATGGCATTGACTTATAGCTTTGACATACCTTCATAAATCAAAATCATTTATGACTTCATGTTACCGCATCATTTTTGACAGTCCGTTAAGAATTCCGTCGTTAATAATTCCTACACCATACTTTATGGTGTTGAATCATCTTATGACAAAATAGTACCGCACCATCTCAATAACACGTTGAGCATTCCGTCATTCATCACATCTACACCGGGCTAAAATGTGCATGTATGATTATTTTGAAATACATTTTGATGTTAAAAATATTTTTGTCTAGCCGAAACAAGTAGCATAGACACTTTTTAGATCACTTAAAAAAAATTCATTTATATTTTTCGAAACACATTCATGCCAAATTAGCTTGAGGCCAAAAATTTCGAAATCTAGCAAAGCTAGAAGATTGGGAATATCCTAAATTCCCTAACATTCACCTTCTGCTTCTTCACTTAATTATTAATTTATTGCTAGGACTATTATTACATATCATATTAAAAATTCTAACTACTCCAACTTTCTATAGCCCCCGTATAGTTCATCAAACTTACCACACATTATGAGTCTAGGAACTTACCACAAGAATAGGAGTTTTAAAGCTTGTCCTAGCAATATGTAGTCTAAGAACAAATCAAATACTATCCATATGCTAAGGGGCTCAAAACATACCATACGATTATGAGTCATGGACTTACCATATGCATGAGTTTTAAGAACTCTTGCCTAAACTTAATATTATTACCTATCAAAAACTGCTGACGCGACTCTAACATTTTAATGAGTATCACATAGTAACTAAGGAAACACAAATCCTCTGCCCATATAAAGGATTGTGCAACTCAGTCACCACGTGAGTTCTCAATTGAAATTTCGTACCCAATCTTTCTACCCCCTTGTCATAGCATTTCTGTCATTCATGTCTTATCATTCTCTGAATTCTTCTTGTACTATTTCATAGTACCGTTTCTCTTTATATGATCAAGCTATACCCCTTGAATTATTAACAGATCTCTCTGTTACTTTACAGTCTCATTGGATCCCATCATGATCTTGTTTTACAATCTATTCCTTACTCACTTCCCTTATCTCGTGATCGTATCGTAGTACGATCCTCTTACCATTCCTGATCATGTTATTATGATCTCTTCCTATACTTTTTGGATTACCTTGTTATCTGTATTGCTTAAATCAGGTGTCCCCTGATTTTCTTGGAGATTCATCTTTGAATCATTTCAAATATTCTTTCAATTATATTTTTAATTCTTTCTTGTGAATTTTTCTCAATCCCTTATCTTCATTTAAATCTTTCTTAACATCTTTATCTCTTTCTTATAATCTTCTATCTTTCATATTTCCTTCACTTTAATCCATATTAGAGAACTGTATCTCTTAACTTATATCTTTCTATTTTAATACCCCCATGTTCATCAAACTTATCACGTATTTGGACTCATGAACTTACCATAATCATATGGTTGAAGAGCTTGTCTTAGTCAGGCCATAGTCGTCCATTCGCTGAGGGGCTCCACCATACAATCATGAGTCACGAGCTTATTATACGCTTAAGTTTTCAGAATACTCAACTAATCTTACTCTTTCTTATTAAGGTTATAGCCTAGGATATCATTTACCTAAGGTTTATAACCTCTAGCTCTGATACCACCTGTAACGACCCCGAAATTCGACCAATTTTATTACTTCAAATTTCACATTTATTATACATTATTTTCCTTACGTCCGAATTTCAGTCCATTAATAGATCTTTAATCACCTTAATTGATCCATTAATTGATTTTAAAATCATCAATTATCAAAATTCTCGTATAAATTTTTCTTTTTCTCAATTCAATTATTGTATTAAAATATTTGGATATTTAAAAATACTTACATCTCGATCCTAGTCCCTGAATCGCAACCTTTACTTTTTCTTTTCTTTCTATTATAGGTGTCATAATGCTTAATATTATTCATATCTATACAAATGTTCTTTGTATCATAATTCATAATTAAACATACAATAGTCTCTTTCATACCAACTACATTAAACAATCAAAATTCATATTTTAATTCTACTCATCCTATCCATACCAAATTTGCATGTATACAAAATATTAATGTCACCTTGATAAATCATCCATATTGAATCACAATATAAACATTTAGTACTAACGTTCACAACCTTTTTGGAAAATCCGTCTCTATATAATCTGATATTCTTGAAATTATTTTCTTAACATGCAAAAGTTTATTTTAAGCAAGTAATGAGCACAACGGCTCAGCAAGTTCAACAATTAACACATTTCATGCTTCACGTAGCACATACCTTAACATGCTTGGTGTGTGTCATACATCATGTGTTGTGCTTCTGCTATAGCAATATATCTCACATCATTGCACAAAATATACATAATTGTCATAATATCCACAGATCACATAACACATAATTTATATGCATTTGAACAAGTATTATCATATCATAACAGTCAACATTTGACATTTAAGGACTGAAGAACTTGCCTGGATTGCGGAGTTAAATAATAATTACCCTCTCTATAATGCTCCTCGCACAACCTATGATCATAAAATAATCAATTAATAATTATTTATCCTCTCGTGATATTAATTTAATAAATTAATATCTTCTCTAGTGTAATTAACCCTACCCGAAGATTTATTTTAGGGTACCGGGTTAATTATTAATTAATATGGTTAATTTTATTAACGTCGTTCCTCAAATATTAATTTAACATAATATCAAATACATTCACTACGGACAACCCTGCTCATCGGATAAATTTTAGCATATTCGATTGTCCGAATTTTTATTTATTCATTTTATAAATTTTAAAGTCATTAGATTAATATTTTTATAAAAATATTAAATTTAATGCTCAAACATCATTTCTATACTTTTAGTATTTTTCTATAATTTTAAAACAATTTTTAAACATTTATTTAATTAAAAACTAATTTTTGGGGGCATTTTGGTCATTTTCGCGCCCTTAGGGATACAACCGGAATTTTTTGAAAAGCCCAGGAGCGTAGCCGTAATTTTCGTAACTCTAGGGACATATCCAGAATTTTCCAAAAAGATAGGGGGCATAATCGTAATTTTCAAACGTCTAGGACACGTTCGGTATTTTCCAAAAAGGGCAGGGGCATGCTAGTAATTAATCAGCGGTGCCGACCGCGCAATGCGCGACCCCTCGCCTCAGTCAACGCCAGTCAAACGACGTCGTTTGGCTTGTCGTTTCTGAAACTTACAGCCGCGCATGGCGCGGCTCCCCGTTTCCCCCCAAAACGATGCCGTTTAATCTGGGGCGGTAGAAAAAAATTGGCCGCGCGCCATGCGCGACCGAGCCTTCACAAATTTCCTCTTCTTCCTCCGCCAACAGTGCACCAACTTTTCCAACAAAATACCATTTTTGCTCAATTTTTCACCACAAAATAACTCTAAAAATCATGTAATTCACATATATTTATCCAAAAATTATTTGGAATAATTATTATAATTATTTATTAATTTACCACAAAATTATTTTAACACCAAAATATTGAAATATAAATCAAACAAAAATAGTTTTATACCTTCAAAGCTTAAGATTCTTCCTTTATGGCATCCAATCTTTCCTCTCTCTTGGCGGCTATGAAGTTTCCCGGTTGGTGGTGGTGGTGGTGGCTTCGGGTGGCGGTGAGAGAGTTGGTTTTGTTTTGTTTTTTGTTGCCTTTTTACTTCCTTATTTCCTTGTTCTTTGTTTTTCTTTTCTTTTTATAATTCAATGCAATTAATCATTTTGAAATTTTACACAATTCCACCACCATCTAATGCTCATAACCGACTTGCCCAATCTGGATTAACCACAAAATCATGCAAAAAAAATTAATAATTTAATACATTACGTAATTATTTTGTGTAATAATTATTTTACATAATGTATGAAAATAATTATTTTAATTTACCAAAATTCATAACATGATTTATCATTAATATTTATATCCATTTCGGGTATTTTATTGACAAATTTTGTACACGCATAATGGCATGCATGTAATTAAACGAGGTAATTTATACCTCCAAAAATAATAAAATAATTCATATAACAATTATTTTTCAAAATTTTTTACTTCGTTATTTAGAGAATATGTTACATTAACATGTTCACCTTTCTAAAATATTATATTTCATAAAAATCATAATAATTCCATTATACATAAACATAAATTTTAATAAATTAAAACATTTTTTTTTCTTAATTATTATTCATTTCTTTACTATTTAACATTAATTTCTTTATATATAAATTATATAATTTAATATTATATAATTTATATATTTACATTCTCCTTTCTTAAATAATTTATTTAAATTCCTACATAATCATCAATTAATTGCATAATCAATAATTATACATTTATTAATCCTTTCATTAATTTAATCCTCTTATATAAATTAAATAATAATTCTTATATAATTTATATAATTATTTTTCCATTACTCTTTCACTTTAATTTTCTTATATAAATTATATACTTTATTAGTATATAATTTATAAAATTACTTCTTCCTCTTAAATAATCTTTAAACCTTCACCATAGTTATTGATTAATTAAATAATCAATATTTCTAATCTTACTAACTTCCTCATTCACTTTTATTCAACTTTGGATTAATTTAATTATTAATCTCTTAATTCTCATAATTAATCTCTTAATTCTCATAATTAATGAAATTTATAATTATTATAATTAAAATGCGCGCACACATACACACACACACACACACAGATATATATATATATATATATATATATATATATATATATATATATATATATATATATATAAATCAATTATTTTAAATTAACCCAATTCATCACCATCTTGTTACATATTATATTTACCAATTAAATTCCTTCACACAATTTAAATCACTTACATCATAAATAATTTAAACAACATTGATAATTTTATCAATTAAATTCTCATTTAATATTATTAAAGAAATTCTGGAAATTCGGATCCTCACATATACAATGTGTATGCATAACATTTAATTTTTTGGTTTTTTTTTTTTTGCATCTTATAATAGATATATGGGGTACTCCCCTATAATAAATGGGTGTTTATAACAGTCCAAGAATCCGCACCCTCAAATGGTTTGGATAGCTTTTGAAATCTTTGCATAAATGTTTGGCCGAACAATAACTTAGACTTAATTCAGAACAGTTTTTAAATAATAGAATTTAAATAAGGTACAAGTTAAAGATTGTACAAACTCAATTGTAAAGTAATTAATCCACTTAAAGCATGCTTGGAAATAAAGTTCAAGCTTAAATAAATAACTTGCACAAAGTAAAGTTTGGGTACAAGGGAACTTGTCTGTCTGTTCAGCTACAATAATTTAGCTTTAATTAAATGGCTTTGAAGAACCTAACATTGATAAAGTTGGTCTATCAATTAGTATTGTGCATTTGCACGTTTATACACTTACGAAGGACTTATCTATCAAATAAGTCTAACACATAATTCACCTCATTCGACATACTATCATTAACCCTATAGACATGTAAACAAACTTAGGTTAATGACTTAATAGGTTAAGAGTATTTTTCTTAAGTATTAAACACTTAAGAAACTTTTAAACAATTTAATATAATTGTTTAATTAGTGAATTATTAAATACATTATGTTTTATTAACTCTTGTTTTATTTAATTATTATCTATTATTAGTTAAATAACAATTAATTAACTACATTTAGTTATTATTTAATTATAAATAATAACTAATTAATCTTACTTAAATAATTAGTTTATTTATTTTAATGCTTCTTAATTATTACTTAAGGTTAATTAAATAATAATTAATTACTTAAATATATTATAATCTTCTTTAAATATTATTTGATGTTAATTAAACATTAATTAATTAATAATTAATCTTACTTCTCTTTATTTATTAATTAATATTAATTAAATAATAATTAATTATGTAATTATCCTTATTTATTATTTAATATAAATAATAATTAAATTATCAATTTTATTTATTTTTATTTATTAATTAAATAATAATTAGTTACTTCTTAAACCCTATTTCTCTTTAATTATTATTTAATATTAATTAAATAATAATTAATTATTTATTTATCTTAAATTATTTTTAATTACTATTTAATGCTAATTAAATAATAATTAATTACCTATTTGTCTCTAATTATTACTTAATATTAATCAAATAATAATTAGTTAATTGATTAACATTATTTATTACTTAAACAATAAATAATTAGTTTATTCAACTTTAATGCCCTTTAATCATTATTTAATAGTAATTAAATAATAATTAATTACTTAATTAATTCTGTTTATTATTTAGTTATAATTAAATAACAAATAGTTAGGTTAACTACACTACTTATTTTTAATTATTACCTAATAATTAAATAAATAAAACACTTAAATCATATTTAAGTAGGTTCAACATACATTATCATGCATTAAAATTAACTAATTACATTTTTAATAACAAAACTTTGGATTTTACACTTAATCATTTTCGGATCTTACTGGCATATTTGGGGTCCCGAGCGGAATCGCGTATATCTTGAGTTCTACAACTCGGATTGACCTCTAGTCGGTCTTGTTAGCTTCGTCTCTTCTTAAAATACAATTTCCCATCATCGGATTGTTTATTTGGACAAGGTTTGGCCATTAAAAGTGGCCAAACAGCCGGCTGGTAGTGCGGTTTCTCCGACAGCGGGGTCTTTTACTAAAAAAATTATATCTCACTCATTTTAATTCGGTTTTTAGTCAATCAACTTGAAAAATCTTCAGATTTAAAATTTCTATCTCCTAGAGTTGACGGATCACAAATCTGATTTACGGATCGTGAACAGTAACTCCGGGAGCGGACTGTCCAGATTTGGACTTTCCGATAAGCTTGATTTTCAAAGTTTGAACATGTTTTCTATCATTAAAGCTTATAAAACATAATTGATTTTAACACATGATAAACTATATAAACATACATATCATGATTTTAACCATAAAAATCATTATATTAATATTTCTACCATAAAATTAAAAGATAAACAAAACTAGGATTTTTTAGGTTTTTTCTTACCTCTTGGACTTAATGGCTCGTTTTCTCTCCTTTCCAAAGTAATGGATGAATTTAGATGGCATGAAAACTTCCTTCTCCTCCTTCTTAGTAGGTGGCTCCACCTCTTCTTCTTCCTTTCAAAAGAAAAAGCTTTCACTTCTCTCTAACTCTCTCTCTCTAACTTAAAGAATGAAAATGAAGAAATGACTAACTCTTTAGCTTACTAAAGGAGTATATCTTACTAGTTCTATAGATATATAAGCTATATCTATATATTTAGACCATCATATGCTAGCTTGGATACCTGCACAAGGAAAGGCTTTAAGGACAGATTAGGTGAATGAATGACCAAAATGTTGTCCTAACAAATAAGCTAAAAATTCAACTCACAAGTAACTTAGCCATCCTACCCCTCTCATGCGGCTGACTTGAAGGATTGCTATGATGTCCACCTACTTTCTCTTTAATAAATTATTAAAAGAAAAAGTGAGCTAAAAAGGCTACACCAACAGTCAACATAATAAACTAACTAACTAAATTATTCCACGTTGAATATTTAAAATATGAATTGAGTTATTTTTGCATTAGTTAACAGTTGTAAATTCTTGATGGTGGATGTTAACTTGAACCAAGGTTTTTTCTTCTTATTTATTTCATTAAATTACTTACATAATTATTTTAGTTAATTTTATTTGAATTATTTCTTTGATTAAAACCCCCCCAATTTTGGTTCGCAAAACATACAATTAAATAATCATTCCCTGTGGGATCGACTCTTACTTGCAGTACTACATATTTATTTTTCAAAGTAAGATTTTATTTTTAGGTGCTTGCGACATCACACCAATGTTACACATTTAATTTTTCAAGTGAGCTCATTATTTATTTTTCATTTAATACCCATTGAACATTAATTAAATGATTTGGACTCTTATTTAGTCAAGTTCATTTAATTTATATTGGACTATTTAATATAACCCAAATGATTGGTTATTTAATTTTGTTACACATTAAATACTCAATCCATGATTAAATAAATAATTGGATTGATTAAATAATTAAAAATTCTAACCCATTAGTATTACATTATTAAATGAACTAATAAATATTATTATTCATATTTCACATTGTTCACATTAATTAATAATCATATTAATTAATTTACAAAATTTAATTCACTCATTATATTTAATTTAATTAAATATTTAATTAATGGACCACTTATCAATTCCTTTGATATTAAAACCTTAGGGTTTGTTCACTAATTCAATTAACCTATTAGTGACTTCCTTTAATTAACTCTAGCAATTAATCACATAATCATTTAATCACGTAATTAATTAATCACACAAAGTAACTCATTAAAATTAAATACTCTATTTAATTAATAACGAGGTTTAAAATTTCTCGGACGTTACACTGAGTGATAGTTGTAGTAGTTTTCACATGTTATAAAATAGTGTGTCAATAATAGTGAAAACTTAGTTGCGTATTATTGAACTCTTTGTTTTTGTGCTTTGTACTATTTTTCAATAATTATCGTGTATTTTTGGCGTCTCAAATTGGGCTGTGTAGGCCTATATTTGGGGGCGTCACATTTGGTAGCCTAGCTTTGGGATACAATCTTTAATGGAGATCTCTAGGGTTAAAGTAGGAAGAAAGAGACAAATAGAATTAGTTACTAGTGTGTCCTACATAAATTAAATTTTGTTATCTAATGAGTCAGTTTAAATGTGAGGACAAGAAGTGACGAGTTAGTTTGTTTAACTAACCTTTATGTTGTGACCGTAGTTAATAATGGCTTCTAAAAATCAAAAAATGAACTATCCACTGCCCGATGCGAACGTAGCTGAGAACCAGGAAGCTACAAATAATTCTCCTGCAGTTTTAGAAAATAATGCGGGTGGCCATGTAAGTTATAATGGTTTCTCTAGAAACTTTATGCAATTTATGCAAAATTAAGTGAGGGGAACTCCTATTGGTGTAAACGTTGGTAATTCGAGGATGGTAATTGTTAAGTAGTTTAAGGAGATGGGACCACCTAAATTTTTGGGAAGTCGGACCCACTCAAGGCGGAAGCTTGGCTAAAACAGATGACAAAAATATTTGTTGTCCTACGATGCGCCGATGATTAGAAAGTTCAATTTTCCACCTTCGTGCTATGAGGTGAGGCGGACCATTGGTGGGAAGCAGTTAAACGTATCCATCATTCAACACTCGAGATATCTTGGATAGAATTTCAAGAGCTTTTTAACAAGAAGTACTTTCCAGAAAGTATCCGCCACATGAAGGAGGTGGAGTTCATTAAACTAGAAAATGGGAACATGACTAACTCATAGTATGAGGTCAAGTTTACCAAGTTATCTCGATTTGCGACTCATCTGGTGGACGACGAAGCAAGAATGAGGCGTATGTTCTTGTGAGGTTTGAGAACCAAAATTCGCCAACACCTCAACTCTCATAAATTTTGTTTATATTCAGATGTTGTGGATAAGGCTCCAATGGTGGAGCAAGAAAATGAAATATTACAGTCAGGAGTCAATGACCAGTAGAGAGAAAGAAATAATGACAATAATCACCGGAATGAGAACTATAGAGGAGGCAATCAACACTTCGGTAGTAATCCTGACTCAAATAATAAAAGAGGGAAATCAAGTGGAAACAATTTCAAGAGAAAGAGATCCCACAATAATTACGGAAGGGCACCGACATCAACTCCAACACTAATACCCGTTTCAAGGGGAGGAGATCGACCACCAGTGAAATGTTACAAGTGTAGTGAGGAGGGTCACATTAACCCAAGCTGTACTCAGCAGTCCAAGTTGTGCTACAGTTATGGGAAGGAAGGTCATATTGCTAGATTTTGTCCTGTTACAATGATGGTTACAAAAGCTAGCACAGACAATGAATAATCTCTAGTTCAGGGGAGAGCTTTTGTTGTGACATCCCAAATGGCATGAAACTCGAACGAGGTGATAACCGATAAGTTATTTATAATTTCTCGTGAGATCTATGCCCTATTAGATATTGGTTCTACCACTCTTTTATCTTACTTACATGTGCTCAAAGATTAAACTTAACTCTTGAAAATTTAGACTTCAATTTATTAGTTGAAACCCTATTAGGAGAAATAATCTTTACATTTACTATCTATAAATCTTATATAGTTCAAATCAATAGCCTCACATTAATTACCCGTTGACCTTATTTCTTTGGAAATGTATGAATTTAATGTGATTTTAGGAATTGATTGATTGACTAACCATCATGCTAAAATTGATTATTTTCAAAAGATCATTAGTTTTCACATTCCTGATCAACCTGTTATGCAAATTCAAATAACCAAACCATTCAAATCTATAACTATCATTTCTAGCCATAAAACCACTTGTTTATTGAAAAACGGATGTCAAGCCTTTTTAGTTCATGTCACTGATTTGAACAAAAATATGTTAAACTTGAATGAAATTCCTATTGCTAATGAGTTTTGTAATGTTTTTCCCGATGAACTTCCTGGCTTACCCCCAAATTGTGAAATTGAATTCTATATTGATCTTGAACCCAGTAATAAGCCTATTTCCAAAGCCCCATACTGAATGACTCCTATTAAACTTTAAGAGTTAAAGGTCTAACTACAAGAATTATTAGATACTGGTTTCAGTAGTCCGAGTGAATTGCCTTGGGGTGCCCCTATTCTTTTTGTCAAGAAGAAGGACGAGAGTATGAGATTGTGCATTGACTACCAAGAGTTGAATCAGGTCACCTTTAAAAACAGGTACCCGTTACCTCAAATTAATGACATGCTTGATCAATTGTAGGGTGCTTAATATTTTTCAAAGATTGATCTTCACTCTGGATATCATCAGTTAAAAGTTAAAGCTGATGACATTTCAAAGACTGCCTTTAGAACTCGATACGGACATTATGAGTTCTTAGTCATGCCTTTTGGACTAACCAATGCTCCTGCAACTTTCATGTACATGATGAGCCGGATATTCAAAGGAATATTTAGATCATTTTGTGCTTGTTTTTATTGATGACATTCTCATATACTCCAAGAGTCGTGAGGATCATGAACAACACCTGAGATTGATACTCCAAAGGCTACGTGAGAACAAGTTGTATGCCAAGTTGAAGAAGTGTGAGTTGTGGCTTGAGGAAGTCACGTTACTTGGGCATGTGATTTTCAGTTAGGGAATATCAGTTGACCCTGCAAATATTGAAGCAATATTAAACTGGGAGCAACATTGGTCAGTAACTGAAGTTCGAAGTTTTTTGGGCTTAACTAGTTACTAATGGAGATTCGCAGAAGGATTTTCTCAAATCGTCACTCCATTAACTCATCTGACTCAAAAAAGCACAAAGATCATATGAAACGAGAAATACGAGAAAAGTTTTCAAGAACTTAAGAAAAAACTTATTTTATCTCTTGTTCTGACCATACCATCAGGATTGGGAGAATTTATCGTCTACAACGATAATTCAGGCATAGGTTTAGGCTGCGTTCTTATGCAACATGGGAAAGTTATAGCTTATTTCTCTCGACAACTTAAGGATTATGAGAAGAATTACACTACTCATGATATAGAGTTGGCAATGTCGTTTTCACGTTAAAGATTTGGAGACATTATTTGTACGGGGAGAAAGTGAAAATCTTCATGAATCACAAAAGTCTCAAGTATTTTTTCACCCAGAAGGAACTCAACATGCGACAATGACATTGGTTTGAGCTGTTAAAGGATTACGACCACACCATCTAGTATCACCTAAGAAAGGCGAACGTTGTAGCTGACATATTAAGTAGAAGATCTTATACGAGTACAAGTACAATGCTGAAGACGCAAAGAAGTATTTTGGACGACTTACAAAAGATGGAGATAGAGATAAAAACACTAGGGAACCGCATGAAGATTATGCACGTGCGAGTAGAACTGGCTTTAATCGATAAAATTAAAGCTGTTCAAGTTACTGATCCGGAACTGATGAACATGATGAAGAAAGTACAAGAAGGTATTATTCCGAAAGCAAGAATCGACGAGAAATGAATATTTTGAGTCAACTGTCGACTCTGTGTTCTTAACGACCCTGAATGGAAGCATAAAATCATGATGAAAGCACACAACACACCGTTTATAATCCATCTAGGAGGTACCAAAATGTTTTGTAACCTTTGGCATATATTTCGGTAGAACAATATGAAGAGGGAGATCGCAAAGTTTATCTCAAGGTGCCTAACTTGTCAACGTGTCAAGACAGAGCATCAAGTGTCTAAAGGTCCATTGTAACCACTCGAAGTTCTAAAATGGAAGTGGGAACACATCACTCTAGATTTCGTGATGGGTCTTCCCAAAGTTTCTCAATGCTTATATGCGATTTGGGTCATCGTAGATAGATTGACCAAGTCTGCTCATTTCTTGCCTATAATAGAAAACTTGTCACTTGAACGTCTTGTCGATATGTATGTAAATGAGATTGTAAGATTGCATGGCATGCCAGTTTTCATAGTTTCTGATCGAGATCCAAGATTCACTTCACGCTTTTGGATCAGACTATAAAAAGCTATGGGTACCGAGCTACGATTTAGTTCTGCATACCATCCTCAAATGGATGGACAATCGAAAAGGACGATCTAGACTCTCGAAGATCTTTTGAGACTTTGCGTACTAAACTTCAAGGGAAGTTGGGACAAGTACTTGTCATTGGTTGAATTCTCCTACAATAATAGTTACCAAGCAAACATAGGCATGACTCCATTTGAGGCTTTGTATGGACAAAAGTATTGCTCTCCATTATGTTGAAATGAGGTAGGAGAAGAAAAATTGTTGGACCCGAGCTGGTACGCTTGACAACAGAAAAGATCCAAATAATTCGATAACAAATACAAACACAAGAAAGACAAAAGAGTTATGTTAATCTTCATCGAAAGGACGAGAGATTTAATGTCGAAGACCATATATTCTTACATGTTTCTCAATGGAAAGGAGTTACGAGATTCGAAAGGAGAGAAAAACTCAATCCTCAATTTATTGGCCCATTTGAAATTCTAAATCGAGTAGGTGTCGTGACCTACATACTAGCCTTACCACCAAGCATGTCCTATATTCATAACATTTTTCACATATCCATGCCATGTAAATATGTGAAGGATCCGAATCAAATCATTGAGTTGGAGCCAGATACTATAATAGACGATTTAACGTACGAAGATGTACTTATCAAGATCTTAGATAAGAAAGAGCAAATCCTACACTCAACGGTTATACATCAAGTCAAGTTTTTATGGAGGAGCCAAGATACTGAGGAAATGACCTGGAAGCTAGAATATGAAATAAAATCTAAGTATCATTACCTATTCGAAATGCGAAGTGCGTCAATTTCGAGGACGAAATTTCATAAGGAGGGGAGATTGTAAGACCCCAACTTTTATGAAATACAATTTTTTTTTTATATATTTTCTTCTGAAATGGTAAGTGGATAAATTGACAAAAATTAAAGTTAAAAAAAATATTTTCTACAAATTTTATCTTGTTGGAGAATATTCGTTTTGTCGGGGAATATTTGTTATGTCGAGAAATATTCGATTCGTACGATAGCGCCAAATTAGCCAAACATTAGTGGACCCGACAACGAGATATTGTCGGATATAGAAAATGATAGTAGTAACCTTTTAAAATAAAAATAGTCAACGGTACTATCACTTTTAACTGTTAAAATACTCGGTAGTAAAGGAATAGTAGAACACGGTATTGCACAGTAACATACGGTATTGCATAATAACATACGGTATTGCATAGTGTTTCATATTATTAAACTGATAAAGTGGTTATTGTACAATATTGACTTTATTGAACCAATAATTTTCAAATGAATAATAATTCATATTATTGAACTGATAATTGTCACAGTAGCATATGTACAGTAACATATTTTTTCTTTTATTGTTATCATTATTATGATGTTGATTTAACTGTTTTATTCCATTATTAGTTGATATTTTTGCTTGTATTGTAGGTATCTAACTTAGAAAGTCAACGACACTAAATTTATAATATTTGGTTATAATTGTGAATAATTGGTGAATTATTGTTGAATAATTAAATTTATAAAATTATTTATTTTATATACTTTATATAAAGATAATTATTTTATATAAAAAGTTAATTGATTTATATAAAGTTAATTGTTTTATATATAAATTTAATTATTTTCTATATAAAGTTAATTGATTTATATAAAGTTAATTATTTTATATATAAAGTTAGTTGTTTTATTAAGATATGAAATGAACAGTATATATTAATTTTTTTTGAATGAATGGTTTAGATTAAAGAAATTTTAAAAGTTGAAATGTGTGGTACGGATTAAACATTACCTTCAAATGAACGGTTCAGATTAATTGAAAAAATCTTGATTTATGATAACATTTTTTGCTATAAATTGAGGCATTAACTTAAAAAATTTCATAACTTCCCTATTTATTCTTTATTTTACTCTCTAAATATTACTTTTTATAAGTTCTCTCTGAGTGTGCTTAAGCTATCTTGTGTATTTGTGAAGATCTATAAGAGTACAAGTATTGTTCAAGTAAGTCTTTTCATAATAGTTAGTCAAGTAACCACATCACACGATGTTTATAAATCTTCTTTTAGAAGATTTATTTTGAAAAATTTCATTTGGAAGATTTATTTTGAAATATTATTTCCTTTTAAAAACCATATTGAAGTTATTATACTTTATGCTATCAAATCACTTTTGATGATTTCATACGTATTGGTATACATCATGAAATTTATATGTGGTAGTTACTAATTAAATTATAGATATATAGGTTGATCAACTTCATTTAAATCAATATTCAGTCACGTGTTAAGGTAAGAGATACAATTTTCTTTCATAGTCTTAAACTTACTATGGTAAGTATTATTCTGTAAAATTTCTGAAATGATTATATGTTCCTTAATAGTTTGTGCTTCATTTAATATCATTTCACATGAATCTTCTTATTTACTTGAACCTTTCTATTGAACTTCAATCATTATTTTGAATTATGAATCTTGAATATCATTCTTGAATTTGAGTCCATATCATGTTGTTAATTTGGACATTATTTGACTCTAAGCAAATTATCATGTTATTCTATTCATCATTTATATCTTTGTTGTTCTTATAATAATCAAGAATTAAGTTGTTGTGAATATATGTGGCCTGATGTACAGATGATAGGATAACTGCGTTATAATGGTGGTGTAATTTTTAGGGTACGTGGTGAATGTTCACTTTGGCCTAGAGAAAAGAAGAACAAATGGTATAATCATGACCAGTGCTATTTCATATGATAAAGTTGATGATATTTTTCTGAAAAAGAGAAGCTAGTGTGTAAGACCCCGAATTTTATGAAATACAAAATTTAACTTTTCTTCATATATATTTTTCTGAAACAGTAAGTGGTTAAATTGGCAAAGTTAAAAGTTAAAGATGTTATGTGCAAATTTTATTATGTCGGATAATATTCGTTTTGTCGAAAAATATTCGGGTCGTACGACGGCGCCGAAATTGTTGGTTTGGTCATATTCCAACCTTATGTTTTGATGATGACTCTCTTAATATACTAAATATTTACTTATGCATTTACAGGAAATTAAGTGAGACAAACAAAAGTTTTCTTGAAGCTTTGGTTTTACAAATGATTGATGGCATGAAGGCTTGAAGATATAATTGAGTCATTAGGATTTCAATGTAAGATCCTAGCTCTAATTATATTTTCAATCAAGGCTCTAGGTTTTTGCATGGTAAATTTGCATTGCATTGATCATGGTAATAATTGTGGAAATATTTAATTTAGCTTTCAAAAATAATAATGATCAAATATTTACTAATGAGAGTTAAATTAAAAAGTTGAATTTTAATCTTTTTTCAAATTTAGAGGAGTTAATAAGGTGATTGATTTATTATAATAATATAATCATTTTCATGCATGGATAGTTGTTTGATTAAATCAATTATGTTAAAGGAACATGTTTTGTGGAGTTAGATTGTTAAGGTTATTGAATGGAATAAGCAACTGGGTAGATATCTAAATTAAAGAAGCCAAGGTCATGGGATAATATATGATAAAATTTTCCATGCATGCATGCTTCACGTGATTGAGTCTAATGGAGCATTTTATTATATCAAACAAGGAACATGTATCATGGTCTTAATAAGGAAATTGTTATGCAACAAAATTAATAGTGGGATGTCCATTATGTAATTGATTATACTTCCCATATTAATTAATTGAGCTTTCCATAATTTATTTAATTGTTTGAACAAATCAATTTTTATATTTTCATAATTGATTGGGTTAAACTATTTTCATATCATCATATCAATTAATTATGTTGGAATCAATTAATTAGGTTTTTAAAATTAATTATGAAAATGTTTAATTAAGCTTTAAAAATTAATGTGGACTAAAAGGAAATAATATCTTATTTTGTAAAGCTTTAATTATTGGAAATATAATATTTGGTTAAGCCTTCCATTGTGTTAACATCATGATTCCTTGATTCCTTGTTGACTGAAATCAGTAAAGCATGTGTGATATATATATAACGGCTATATCCTTGTTTGGTCAAGCTAATTAATTAGAAATCTATTTTTGGGTGAATAATTCTCATGACTAAATAAACCAACGGCTATAGAATAAATATATGTTTGGTTTTGTTTCTAACAAATACTAAACTGATGGTTTTATACTAGCCCAACGGTAACACTGTTATGAACTTTCCCTGTTTATGCTAAAAGCAAATTTGTTGACTGGAACTATTAAAGGGATATGATATTAAAGCTTTACATTTTTGGTTGAGCAAATTAACATTCATATCTATTAAATCAATTATGTCAGAGATGTGATCATAACATGATTTATGGACTGGACACATTTTTACACTGAATATGCAACTAACGGCTATTACTTATATAATATGTATTGGATCAGCCGTGTGTGAAAAAAAAATAAGTTGAGAAAAGAATAGCAAATTCATTAATTATCACAACTCTTCACAAATAGTCTATACAAAGCTATTTATATTTTATTGTGAAGAATGATCAAAAAGCATACAGTGCTACATCAAGTTGATTATTAATTTGAGCTTCTCTACATTGCGCTTAATCGGTGATATCTTATCTTTGGTTCTTATTGATCATTGCATACTAGTTGAGCCTTGATTTGTTGATATAATTATTGCTTTGATCATAGTTTATATTGTACTAATTATCTTGTTGCTTCAAGGTTATTTAATAGACTAAGTGAGTAGTCTATTGGGTTGTTACAAACAAGTTTCAAGTGAGCATAGGTGCTCAAGGTGAGTAGAGGTACTCAAGGGGTGCATAGGTTTGCACAAGGTGAGCAAAGGTGCTCGGGGAGGATAAGTTCTCAAAGGTTGTGGGAATTTGTTTTGTAAAAAGGGTTTAATTGTAAACCAAGTTGATCAATAAAAGTGTCTCCAATACTAGTTGGTATTGGACGTGGAGTAGGCCATTAGAATAGAAGTTAGGGGCCGAACCACGTAAAAATCCCTTGTGTTCATGCGATTGATTGCGTTACTTTATTTGTTCATTGCATGCTTCAATTTTGAATTATAAAACACATGCTAAATACTTTGATATATATATTTCATGAGAAAATTATTTATTTCAATTCAGGTCTTCATTTGATATAAGAAAAATAATTTTCAAAATCGCTACAGTGAACAGTTTGCTGCCAGTTTAATAGAACCTGCTGAATTGGTTAATACAGTAGACTGTATTCGTAACAGATTTTTAAAAACTGAAAAATTGGATATTGTTTGCTCCACACTTATTCAACCCCCCCTTCTAAGTGTGCCTATCTTAAATTTCAGAAATAACTAATTATTGGTGGACCCCACAACAGAATATTTGTCGGATATAGAAAACGACAGAAATAACTTTTTTTCAATAAAAATAGTCAACGGTGTTATCACTTTTAACTGTTAAAATACCGGTGATAAAATTATAGTAGCCTACGGTAATTTATGATATTTTATTGTAGCACGCGGTGTAGCGACCCCGAAATTCGACCCATTTTATTCCCTTAAATCTTGTATTTAATAAACCTTATTTTCATTACGTTCAAATTTTGGTCCGTTAATAAATCTTTCATTACCTAAATTGATCTATTATTTAATTTATATATCATCAATTACCAAATTTTCGGTATAAATTTTCTTTTTCTCAACTTAATCATTGTATTAAAACATTTGGATATTTAAAATCCTTACATTTCAATCCTAGTCCCATGGATCGCAACCTTTACTTTTTCTTTCTCTCACTTATATCATAAAGATCGGCATTCAAATTTTAATATCATTCATATCCATACAAATATTCCTTGTGTCATCATTCATAGATTCAACATATAATAATTTCTAGCGCAACCACTATCTTGAACAAGTATAGTTCACATTTCAACTTTGTTCATCTTATCTGAATCCCTCATATATGTACATTCGAAAGATCAATATAACATTAGCAAAATAGAACAATAACAATCACTACCTTCTGTGATTATCCATCTCTATATCATTTGATATTTTTGAAATGTATATATTTACCTGCAAAATGTTTATTAAGCAAGTAATGAGCACAATGGCTCAGCAAGTTCAACAGTTATACTTCACGTAGCACATACCTTATCATGCTTTGTGTGTGTCATATATCATGTGCTTGTGCTCTAACTACAGTAATATATCTCATATCATTGCACAAAGAACACATTGTGGTCATATTAAACACTTATCACATAGCACATAATTTGTATGCATTTAAAATAAGAATTTCATATCATAATAGTTCAACATTTAACATAAAAGGGACTGAAGAACTTGTCTGGCGTCCAGTTATTTAAATTGATATCTCAAACTCTTAACTCGATCAACCTATGATCATAAAATAATCAAATAATAATTATTTATCTCTTTATGATATTAATTTACTTAATTAATATCATCTCTAGGTCAATTATTATTTTATATGGTTGATTATATTAACCTCGTTCCTTAAAATATTCGTTTAAATTAATATCCATTATCTCTAATACAGAGAACCCGGCTCATCGGATAAAATTTAACATATTTGGTTGTCCGAATTTTCATTTAATCATTTTCTAACCTTTAAACTCATTAGATTAATATTTAAATATTAACCCCCAATATTTAATATTTTTACAAAAATATTAAATTTAATGCCCAAACATCATTTCTATATTTTTAGTATTTTTCTATAATTTTCTATGATTTTTAAATAATTTTTAAACATTTATTTCATTAAAAACTAATTCTGGGGGCATTTTCGTAATTTTCGCAGCTTTAGGGACACATTTGGTATTTCCCGGAAAGCCCAGGGGCATTCCCGTAAATTTCTCAATGCTAGGGACATAACCGGAATTAACCGAAAAGTCCAGGGGCATTTTCGTACTTTCCGCGCTCCTAGGGACACGCTGGGAATTCACCGGAAAGGCCAGGGGCATTTTAGTCATTTTGCCCAAAACGCGGCCGCGCATTGCGCGGCCCATCCCTGTCGTTCCAAAACGACGTCGTTTGATGGCCTGTTCCGGAAACTTCTACCGCGCGTTGCGTGGCCCGCCCTTACAGCCCAAAACGACGACGTTTTTATCTGGACGGACGGAAATTTGACAGCGCGCAATGCGCGGTCAGCCCCCTTTTTCACTATTCATTTTCTTCTTCCGGCAGCAAGCAACATGCACAAATTACACCATTTTGATCCAAATTTTCACAACAAAACTATTCCAAAAATTATGAAATTCATAAATATACATCCTACAATTATTTAGAATAATTATACTAATTATTTTCAATTTTTTCATAAACTTTATTTATTACCATAATTACATAAATTAATTTAAATAAAATTATTTATACCTTCTTTTGCTTGCAATTCTTCCTCTAGTTAGCACCCAAAGCTTTCCTTTCTTGATGATGGCTATGGAGTTTCCGAGTGGTTGAAGGTGGTGGCGTTCGTGTGGATCAAGGAAGGAAAAAGAGAGTGTATTTTGTTTGCTTTATATTTTCTTTCTTTTCCTCCTCTTACTTTTCCTTCCACACACACATATATATATATAAACCATTTGCATGAATTGTTTTTAAAACATTTATTAAGTCCACCGCCTGCCCATCCCACGCATGCAACTTTTTCATTCTCTCGAATTTTCCAAATATATCGTGAAGTTTTAATTTAAAACATTATATAATTATTTTGTGTAATAAATATTTTATATAATAAATACAAAATATTTATTTTAACTTACCAAAATTCATAATATGATTTATGAATAATATTAATACCCATTTTGGGTACTTTTCTTGACAAATTTTGTACACGCATTATGACATGCATGTAATTATTTGAGGTAATTTATACCTCCAAAATTCATAAAATAAATCATAGGATATAAAAAAAATTATTTTTCATAATTTTTCACTCCGTTACTTGGACAACATGTTACATTAACATGTTCACACTTCCGAAATATTATCTTTCATAAAAGTCATAATAATTTCATTATACATAAATATAATTTTTACTAACTTAAAACATTCATTTTTCTTATTTATTATTCAATTTCTTTAATATTCATATTAATTTCTTTATATATAAATTATATAATTTAATATTATATAATTTATATATTTACATTCTCCTTTCTTAAATTCTTCCATAATTATTCTATTTAATCACCTTATATAAATTACATAATTATTCTTATATAATTTATATAATTATTATTTTCTTTATACCTTATTTTAATTTCCTTATATAAATTATATAATTATTATTATATAATTTATATAATTACCTTTCCTTCTCAATTAATTTCTAAATTTCTTCCCAAAATTCTTGATAAAATCTAAAATTCAATAATTTCAACTTTTACCAACTTTCTCATTCACTTTTTATTTAAATTTGAATTAATTTAATTATTAATCCCTTTAATTTCCATTAATAACATTTATAATTATTAATTAAACATAACATATATATTTATATACAAATGTATATATATAAATATATACATATTTAATTCATGCATATACACTATCACATAACCTCTTTTAAAATCATAATTTATGTACTTTCACTACAATTAAATTGTACACTTTATTGTACATTTGCTTGAAATTTCTTTTATTTTTCATAAATTGTTTTTAAACAATTTATTTACTTTTCGATTATTTTAAATTAACACAGTTCGTCATGATCTCTGTATAGATTTAATTTACTAATTAAATCTCATCACATAAAATATCATAAATAATTTACACCATCTTGATAATTTTATCAATTAAATTCTCATTTAATATTATTAAATAATTCCGAAAATTCGGATCCTCACATTCTTCCCCCCTTAACAGGATTCCGTCCTCGGAATCATAATTGTCGTACTAATCATACGTATTTTATTCATAGCACATTACTATTCATTTATCTTAATAAATAACAATTTAATTCGTAATAATCATATCTTTCCTCATTAATTTTCATAGCTCACATGGATAACACCATAAAATCATAATTGTCAGAATATTCAAGTCTTAAATCACATTCACAATTTCCTTGTGACTATAAAGCTTTAGCTCTTTCCTTGATGTATTTATCAAGATATTTTCTCATTTTTCGAAAACTTTCTTTTTCTCTAATCGTACTTATCCTTACTTAACCAACTTATTTCATACCTTCTATTATATCTCATTTAAATTATGCACATTCCTCCTTCTCTTCTTAACTCATATTAATACACTATCTTCACATTCCATTTCACTTTATACTTTTATCATTCAACATTAGGTTTTAAATACTAACCTTTACTTAATTCATCATAATCCTTATTTAAAATTATTTCAAAAATCGTGGGTGTCACATTCACCCCTCCTTCATAAAATTTCGTCCTCGAAATTTCTATGTACTCATACTTCATTCATTTGTAACTTACATAATTCCTTTGTATTTATTCCACAAATTTTTCTTCCCTTCATTTCTCGTAATCATTACCCATTGCAATTTTCTAATCCATCACATTTCATAATTTCTTTCCTTTACAATATTACTTTCCTTATCACTCACAATTTAAATAATACTACCCCATCCTACCATCCAATCTTCATAAGAGTAGAGGAATTTAAAATTTTTAACAAAACTTTTTGTAGTATGCTGAATGAACATTTATCCCGGTTTAACAGTACTTCACTCCCAGAGTACGTCGTACTGCAAACCACTGACAGTGGGTTAGTCTGTCATTAAAGTAAACATGTACCCCGGTTACAGTACTTCACTCCCAGAGTACGTCGTACTGCAAACCCTGACAGTGGATCAGTCTGTCATTAAAGTGATGTATATTTAATCCGTAATTTGGCACGCCAGTAGAACAATCTGTCATGACCGTGTTCCTTAATCTTTTTGTTCATCTCAGCGTTAGGATTCATTCAAAAGTAATTTGATTAGATATAACTTCAAAGAGTACAATTCAATAAATATATGTTAAAATTTGTCTAGCTGAATCAATAGCTCAGACCTATATTCCTTCAACGCTTGTCTAGCTAGATCAATTAGCATAGACTTTCTCTAACACTTTATAATCCGCAGAAATTTTTAAAACATTCATCATGTCAAAACTTTTCAAAACGTCTAGCCGAGTCAAATGGCAATGACTTATAGCTTTGATATACCTTCACAAATCAAAATCATTTATGACTTCATGTTACCGCGTCATCTTGACAGTACGTTGAGGATTCCGTCGTTAATAATTCCTACACCATAAACCATACTTTATGGTGTTGAATCATCTTATGACGAAATAGTACCGCACCGTCTCAACAACACGTTGAGCATTCCGTCATTCATCACATCTGCACCGGGCTAAAAGGTGCGCGGATGATTCTTTTAAAATATATTTTGATATAAAAACATTTTTGTCTAGCCGAGACAAGTAGCATAGACACTTTTTAAATTGCTTAAAAAATTTTCATTTATATTTTTCAAAGCATATTCATGTCAATTTAGCTTGAGGCCAAAAATTTCGAAGTCTAGCAAAGCTAGAAGAGTGGGAATATCCTAAATTCCCTAACATTCACCTTCAGTTTCTTTACTTAATTAATAAATTTATTGCTAGGACTATTATTACCATTATACAAAAATTTTCTAACTACTCCAACATTTCTATACCCCTGTATAGTTCATCAAACTTACCACACATTATGAGTCCAGGAACTTACCACAAGAATATGAGTTTAGAAGTTTGTCCTAGCAATATGTAGTCTAAGAACAAATCAAAGACTGTCCATATACTGAGGGGCTCAAAACATACCATACCAATATGAGTCATGGACTTACCATATGCATAAGTTTTAAGAACTCGTGCCTAAACTTAATATTATCTATCTATCAAACTCTTAACGCGACTCTAACATTTCAATGATTATCACATAGTAATTAAGTAAACACAAATCCCCCGCCCATACAAAGGATTGTGCAACTCAGTCACCACATAAGTTCTCAATTGAAATTTCGTACCCAGGTTTTCTACCCCCTTATCATAACCTTTCTGTCATTCATATCTCATCATTCTTTGAATTCTTCTTGTACTATTTCATAGTACCATATCTCTTTATAACATTAAAATATGCCTTTTCGACCATTAACAGGTCTCTCGTTATTTCACATTTTCACTTAATCTCATCATGATCTTGCTTCACAACCTACTTCTTACTCGCTTCTCTTATCTCGTGATCGTATCGTAGTACGATCTTCTTACCCTTCCTGATCATGTTATTATGATCGCTTTCTAGGCTCTTTAGATTTCCTTTTATCTTTATTGCTTAAATCAGGTGTCCCCTGATTATCTTTGAGATTCATCTTTGAATCCTTTCAAATATTCTTTCAGATATGTTCTTAATTAAACTTTTGAATTTTCTCAATTCGTTATTTTTAATCAAATCTTTCTTAATATATTCATCTCTTTCTTATATTCTTATAAGTTTCATATTTCCTTCGCTTTAGCCAACATCTGAGAACATCTTTCTCAACTTACATCTTTTCCATCCTAATTCCCCCATGTTCATCAAACTTATCACGTATTTGGGCTCAGGAACTTACCATAATCATATGGTTGAGGAGCTTGTCCTAGTCAGGCCTTAGTCGCCCATTCGCTAAAGGGCTCCACCATACAATCATGAGTCACGAGCTTACTATACGCTTGAGTTTTCAGAACACTCAACTAACCGTACTCTTTCTTACTTTAGGTTATAGCCTAAGGTATCATTTACCTAAGGTTTATAACCTCTAGCTCTGATACCAACTGTAGCGACCCCGAAATTCGACCCATTTTATTCCCTTAAATCTTGTATTTAATAAACCTTATTTTCATTACGTTCAAATTTTGGTCCGTTAATAAATCTTTCATTACCTAAATTGATCTATTATTTAATTTATATATCATCAATTACCAAATTTTCGGTATAAATTTTCTTTTTCTCAACTTAATCATTGTATTAAAACATTTGGATATTTAAAATCCTTACATTTCGATCCTAGTCCCATGGATCGCAACCTTTACTTTTTCTTTCTCTCACTTATATCATAAAGATCGGCATTCAAATTTTAATATCATTCATATCCATACAAATATTCCTTGTGTCATCATTCATAGATTCAACATTTAATAATTTCTAGCGCAACCACTATCTTGAACAAGTATAGTTCACATTTCAACTTTGTTCATCTTATCTGAATCCCTCATATATGTACACTCAAAAGATCAATATAACATTAGCAAAATAGAACAATAACAATCACTACCTTCTGTGATTATCCATCTCTATATCATTTGATATTTTTGAAATTTATATCTTTACCTGCAAAATGTTTATTAAGCAAGTAATGAGCACAATGACTCAGCAAGTTCAACAGTTATACTTCACGTAGCACATACCTTATCATGCTTTGTGTGTGTCATATATCATGTGCTTGTGCTCTAACTACAGTAATATATCTCATATCATTGCACAAAGAACACATTGTGGTCATATTAAACACTTATCACATAGCACATAATTTGTATGCATTTAAAATAAGAATTTCATATCATAATAGTTCAACATTTAACATAAAAGGGACTGAAGAACCTGTCTGGCGTCCAGTTATTTAAATTGATATCTCAAACTCTTAACTCGATCAACCTATGATCATAAAATAATCAAATAATAATTATTTATCTCTTTATGATATTAATTTACTTAATTAATATCATCTCTAGGTCAATTATTATTTTATATGGTTGATTATATTAACCTCGTTCCTTAAAATATTCGTTTAAATTAATATCCATTATCTCTAATACAGAGAACCCGGCTCATCGGATAAAATTTAACATATTTGGTTGTCCGAATTTTCATTTAATCATTTTTTAACCTTTAAACTCATTAGATTAATATTTAAATATTAACCCCCAATATTTAATATTTTTACAAAAATATTAAATTTAATGCCCAAACATCATTTCTATATTTTTAGTATTTTTCTATAATTTTCTATGATTTTTAAACAATTTTTAAACATTTATTTCATTAAAAACTAATTCTGGGGGCATTTTCGTAATTTTCGCAGCTTTAGGGACACATTTGGTATTTCCCGGAAAGCCCAGGGGCATTCCCGTAAATTTCGCAATGCTAGGGACATAACCGGAATTAACCGAAAAGTCCAGGGGCATTTTCGTACTTTCCGCGCTCCTAGGGACACGCTGGGAATTCACCGGAAAGGCCAGGGGCATTTTAGTCATTTTGCCCAAAACGCGGCCGCGCATTGCGCGGCCCATCCCTGTCGTTCCAAAACGACGTCGTTTGATGGCCTGTTCCGGAAACTTCTACCGCGCGTTGCGTGGCCCGCCCTTACAGCCCAAAACGACGACGTTTTTATCTGGACGGACGGAAATTTGACAGTGCGCAATGCGCGGTCAGCCCCCTTTTTTCACTATTCATTTTCTTCTTCCGGCAGCAAGCAACATGCACAAATTACACCATTTTGATCCAAATTTTCACAACAAAACTATTCCAAAAATTATGAAATTCATAAATATACATCCTAAAATTATTTAGAATAATTATACTAATTATTTTCAATTTTTCCATAAACTTTATTTATTACCATAATTACATAAATTAACTTAAATAAAATTATTTATACCTTCTTTTGCTTGCAATTCTTCCTCTAGTTAGCACCCAAAGCTTTCCTTTCTTGATGATGGCTATGGAGTTTCCGAGTGGTTGAAGGTGGTGGCGTTCGGGTGGATCAAGGAAGGAAAAAGAGAGTGTATTTTGTTTGCTTTATATTTTCTTTCTTTTCCTCCTCTTACTTTTCCTTCCACACACACATATATATATAAACCATTTGCATGAATTGTTTTTAAAACATTTATTAAGTCCACCGCCTGCCCATCCCACGCATGCAACTTTTTCATTCTCTCGAATTTTCCAAATATATCGTGAAGTTTTAATTTAAAACATTATATAATTATTTTGTGTAATAAATATTTTATATAATAAATACAAAATATTTATTTTAACTTACCAAAATTCATAATATGATTTATGAATAATATTAATACCCATTTTGGGTACTTTTCTTGACAAATTTTGTACACGCATTATGACATGCATGTAATTATTTGAGGTAATTTATACCTCCAAAATTCATAAAATAAATCATAGGATATATAAAAATTATTTTTCATAATTTTTCACTCCGTTACTTGGACAACATGTTACATTAACATGTTCACACTTCCGAAATATTATCTTTCATAAAAGTCATAATAATTTTATTATACATAAATATAATTTTTACTAACTTAAAACATTCTTTTTTCTTATTTATTATTCAATTTCCTTAATATTCATATTAATTTCTTTATATATAAATTATATAATTTAATATTATATAATTTATACATTTACATTCTCCTTTCTTAAATTCTTCCATAATTATTCTATTTAATCACCTTATATAAATTACATAATTATTCTTATATAATTTATATAATTATTATTTTCTTCATACCTTATTTTAATTTCCTTATATAAATTATATAATTATTATTATATAATTTATATAATTACCTTTCCTTCTCAATTAATTTCTAAATTTCTTCCCAAAATTCTTGATAAAATCTAAAATTCAATAATTTCAACTTTTACCAACACTCTCATTCACTTTTTATTTAAATTTGGATTAATTTAATTATTAATCCCTTTAATTTCCATTAATAACATTTATAATTATTAATTAAACATAACATACATATTTATATACAAATGTATATATATAAATATATACATATTTAATTCATGCATTTACACTATCACATAACCTCTTTTAAAATCATAATTTATGTACTTTCACTACAATTAAATTGTACACTTTATTGTACCTTTGCTTGAAATTTCTTTTATTTTTCATAAATTATTTTTAAACAATTTATTTACTTTTCGATTATTTTAAATTAACACAATTCGTCATGATCTCTGTATAGATTTAATTTACTAATTAAATCTCATCACATAAAATATCTTAAATAATTTACACCATCTTGATAATTTTATCAATTAAATTCTCATTTAATATTATTAAATAATTCCGAAAATTCGGATCCTCACACGCGTTATTCTACAGTAGCACAAGATATTGTGCGACATTTATATTATTGAACTGATAAATTGGTTATTACATAATATTTATTTTATTGATCTGATAATTGACACTATAACTATTGCACATCATTTCATCAATAATTGTCACTGCATAATATTTTATGTTATCAATTCAATAATTGTTGTTACAAAGTGTTTTGCAGTATTGATTCAATAATTGTCATTACACTCTATTTTATATTATTGAGTCAATAATTGTAGGTGCACTGTATTTTAAAATTATTAAACCAAATAATTGTCACAGTAGCAAATACACAGTAATTTATATTATTAAATTAATAATAATCTATAACGTGTTTATTACATTATTGTTGTAGCATTATTTTATTTTATATACAGGACCCACAAGAAGAAAAAAAATAATTAATTATTATTTTATGTGAATAGTAATGTAAATAGTACGTGGATTCATTGTGGGGCCCACATGAAATGTGAGAAATGTGAGTTTTGCTGAGAGTTGGTGGAGGCTGCGTAGTAGCCTCTGCTGAAAATTTTTCAGTCCACCTACTGCGCATAGTAGCTTCTTTCCCCCTATAAATAGCTTGCTCAACTGAATAGAAAAATCACACCTAAAACATAAAATTTTTCTATAAGAATTTTATTAGTTTTCTTAGAGAATAGTAAGGATATCTTGAGTGTTTAAAAGTCAAAAGGAGTGCAGGAATTTTTCAAGTAAATCTTTTATTAAAGAGTAGTAATGTCATAAATTCCTATTTTTCACGGTATGTACAAATCTTCCTTTAGAAGACTCTTCTTCATAAAAGATTTTTTTGGAAGATTTATTTTGGAATATTATTTTTTTTTTAAAACTATTTAAAAGTTGTTATATTATACAACAAAAATTATGCTAAATATATATAGTTTTGATAGTTCATATTATGCAAGTTATCATACACTTTGAAATTTATATGTGGTAATTACTAATTATATTATAAAAATATAGATTGATCAACCTCATTTTTATCAATATTCAGTCACGTGATAAGATAAGGAAGATCATATTCTTTCAGCTTCTATTATTTAAACTTACTACAGTAAGGGATTATCATTATTTGATTCTCGAAAATAATATCGTTTCCTTCTTCCTCATAAGATGTGTCATTTATTTTCATGTATTAAATTGTGGGAATAACCTTACGACGCGGATTACCGTCTATTGGTGAATAACCTTTCAAATTCATTCCTTATTAATCTCTGAGAATAACATTACGACGCGGATTACCGCCTGTTTGGTGAATAACTCTTCGTATTCAAATTTTATTAAATTGTGGGAATAACCTTACGGCGAGGATTATCGCCTGTTGGTCAATAACCCTTTGTAAATTTCTTATTTAGGTTGTGTGGGCCCAGATTTGGGGGTGTCATAGTTGGCATCAGAGCTTAGGGATATGGTCTTTAATGGAGATCGGGGGTTAGAACTAGGAGGGGAGATGAATAGAATCAGTCACTAGTATGTCCCACCTAAATTAGATTTTGTTATCTAACGAGTTGATTTGAATGTAGGGACAAAAAGTGATGAGTCAGTTTGTTTAAACTAACAATTATTTTTTGACCACAGTTAAGTATGACATTTAGAAATCAGGAAGTTAATAATGGAGTGCCCGAAGCCAATGTAGCTAAGAATCAAGAGGCCACAAACAATCATCCTTCCAACTCAAGAAATAATGTTCATGATAACATGATGAACGATTGATTCTTTAGGAATTTCATGCAGTTCAAATAGAATCAAGCAAGAGGAAATCCAGTCAATAATAACGGTAAAAACGTTGGTAATTCGAGGATGGTCACTGTCAAGCAATTTAAAGAATTAGGACCACCTGAATTCCTCGGGAAGCCTGACCCACTCAAAGCGGAGGTGTGGCTGAAGCAGACGACAAAAATATTTGATGTCTCACAATGCGCTGATGATCAGAAGGTACCATTCGCCACTTTTATGTTATGAGGTGAGGCGGACCATTGGTGGGAAGCAGTAAAACGTATCCACCCTTCAGCACTCGAGACGTCTTGAACAGAATTTGAAGAGTTGTTTAATGAAAAGTACTTCCCAGAAAGCATCCGCCATATGAAAGAGGTGGAATTCATTAAGCTGGAGCAGGGAAACATGAGAGTCTCTCAATATGAAGCTAAGTTTGCTGAATTATCTTGTTTCGCGACCCATTTGGTAGATGACGAAGCACGAATGAGAAGAATATTTTTGCGAGGTTTGAGACTCAAAATTCGTCAATAACTTAGCTTTCATAAGTTTAGTTTGTATTCAGATGTTGTGGATAGGACTCAAAGGGTAGAGCAAATGGATGGAATATTGCAACCAAGAGTCAATGATCAACATAGAGAGAGAAATGACAACAACCACAGGAACGAGAACCATCGAGGTAACCAGCACTTCGGTGGTAATCCCGCATCGAATAACAGAAGAGGAGATTCCAGCGGGAACAATTTCAAAAGAAAGAGATTCCATAATAATTATGGAAGGGCACCGGCACCAGTACCAGCATCGGCCCCAGTTTCAATGGGAGAAGATCGACCACCAGTGAGATGCTATAGGTGTGATTAGGAAGGTCACATCAGCCCAAACTGTACATAGTAGTCCAAAAAGTGCTACAGTTGTGGAAAATAGGGTCATGTTGCGCGATTTTTTCCTGCCATAAAATCAAGTCCAACTGCAATGATGATACCAAAAGCTAGCACGGATAAGGGAAAATCTGTAGTTCAAGTAAGAGCTTTTGTTGTGACATCTCAAATGGCACGAAACTTGAATGAGGTGATAACCGGTAAGTTATTCATAAATTCACATGAAGTCTACGCCTTGTTAGATACTGGCTCTACCCATTCTTTTATCTCACCTGCATGTGCTCAACGTTTAAACTTAACTCCTGAAAATTTGGACTTTGACTTATCTGTTGAACCCCCATTAGGAGAAATGACCATTACATCTACTGTATATAAATCTTACCTAGTTCAAATCAAC
Organism: Hedera helix; assembly: GCA_947179155.2. Taxonomy (NCBI): domain Eukaryota; kingdom Viridiplantae; phylum Streptophyta; class Magnoliopsida; order Apiales; family Araliaceae; genus Hedera; species Hedera helix. Next base: position 31,604,909 of record OX359274.1, on the reverse strand, counting down.
AACCTCACATTACCCGTTGACCTTATTTCTTTGGAAATGTATGAATTTGATGTGATTTTAGGAATTGATTGGTTGACTATCCATCATACTAAAATTGATTGCTTTCATAAGATTATTAGTTTTCATATTCCTAATCAACCTGTCTTGCAAATCCAAACAACTAAACCATTGAAATCTATAACTGTTATTTCTAGCCATAAAGTCATTCGTTTATTGAAAAACGGATGTCAAGCCTTTTTAGCTCATGTCACTGATTTGAACAAAAACACGCCAAACTTGAATGATATTCCCATTGTTAAAGAGTTTCCTGACATTTTTCTTGAGGAACTTCCTGGCTTACCCCTAAACCGAGAAATTGAATTCTGTATCGATCTTGAACCTGGTACTAAGCCCATTTCCAAAGCCCCATACCGAATGACTCCCATTAAACTTCAAGAGTTAAAAGTTCAACTACAGGAATTGTTGGATACCGGTTTCATTCGTTCGAGTGCATCACTTTGGGGTGCTCCTGTTCTATTTGTGAAGAAGAAAGACGGGAGTATGAGATTGTGCATTGTCTACCGAGAATTGAACCATGTCACCATAAAAAACAGGTACCCGTTACCTCGAATCGATGACTTGTTTGATCAATTACAAGGTGCTCAACATTTCTCAAAGATTAATCTCCGTTCTGGATATCAGCAGTTAAAGGTTAAAGTTGAGGACATTCCAAAGACTACTTTCAGAACTCGTTATGGGCATTATGAGTTTTTAGTCATGCCTTTTGGACTAACCAATGCTCCTACAGCTTTCATTGACATGATGAACCGAATATTCAAAGAATATTTGGATCATTTTGTGGTTGTCTTTATTGATGACATCCTCATATACTCCAAGAGTCGTGAGGATCATGAACACCTGAGATTGATACTCCAAAAGCTTCACGAGAACAACCTATATGCCAAGTTAAAGAAATGTGAGTTATGGCTTGAGGAAGTCACGTTCCTTGGGCATGTAATTTCAAAACAGGGAATATCGGTTGACCCTGCGAAGATTGAAGCAATACTAAATTGGGAACAACCCAAGACAGTAACGAATGTCCGAAGCTTTCTGGGTTTAGCTGGTTATTATCGGAGATTCGTAGAAAGATTTTCTCGAATCGCTACTCCATTAACTCAGCTTACTCGGAAAAGCACCAAATTCGTATGGAGCGAGAAATGCGAGAAAAGTTTTCAAGAACTCAAGAGGAGACTTGTTTCAGCTCCTGTTCTGACCATACCATTAGGATCGGGAGAATTTGTTATCTATAGCGATGCTTCAGGCAAAGGTCTAGACTGTGTCCTTATGCAACATGGAAAGGTTATAGCCTATGCCTCTCGACAACTCAAAGATTATGAGAAAAATTACCCTACTCATGATCTAGAGTTGGCAGCGGCCGTTTTCACGTTGAAGATCTGGAGACATTACTTGTACGGAGAAAAAGTGAATATCTATACTGATTATAAAAGCCTCAAGTATTTTTTCACTCAGAAGGAACTCAACATGCGATAACAACGTTGGCTTGAGTTGTTGAAGGATTACGACCACACAATCCAGTATCACCCGGGAAAGGCGAACGTTGCAGTTGACGCTTTGAGCAGAAGATCTTATGTGAGTACAAGTGCACTGCTGACAACACAAAGGCGTATTTTGTACGACTTGAAAAAGATAGAGATAGAGCTAAAAACACCAATGACCCATTTGAAGATTGCCCACGTACAAGTAGAACAAGCTTTAATCGATAAAATTAAAGCTGCTAAAGCTACTGATCCGGAGCTGATGAATATGATGAAGAAAGTACAAGAAGGTGCTATTCCTGAGGCAAGAATCGACGAGAAAGGAATACTTCGAGTTAACTCTCGACTCTGTGTTCCTAACGATCCTGAATTGAAGCATAAAATCATGATGGAGGCACACAACATGCCGTTTGCAATCCACCCAGGAGGTACCAAGATGTATCGAGATCTTCGACATACATTTTGGTGGAACAATATGAAAAGGGAGATTGCAGAGTTTATCTCAAGGTGCCTAACTTGTCAATGTGTCAAGGAAGAGCATCAAGTACCTAAAGGTCCATTGCAATCATTGGAGGTTCCTGAATGGAAGTGGGAACACATCAATATGGACTTCGTGACGGGTCTTCCCAAAGTTTCTCAAGGCTTAGCTACAATTTGGGTGATCGTAGAAAGATTGACCAAATCCGCTCATTTCTTGCCTATACGAGAAAAATTTTCACTTGAGCGTCTTGCTAGCATATACATAAATGAGATTGTGAGATTGCATCGTATGCTAGTTTCCATAGTTTCTGATCGAGATCCTAGATTCACTTCACGCTTTTGTATCAGTCTACAAAAAGCTATGGGCATTGAGCTACGATTCAGTTCTACATACCATTCTCAAACGGATGGACAATCGGAAAGGACGATCCAGACCCTCGAAGATCCTTTGAGACTTTGTGTACTAGACTTCAAAGGAAGTTGGGATAAGTACTTGTCATTGGTTGAATTTTTCTACAACAACAGTTACCAAGCAAGTATAGGCATGACTCCATTCGAGGTTTTATATGGACGCAAGTGTCTCTCTCCAGTATGCCGGAATGAGGTAGGAGAAGAAAAATTATTGGGACCTGAGTTGGTATGTTTGACAACAAAAAAGATCCAAATGGTCCGACAACGAATATAGACCGCGCAAGAATAACAAAAGAGTTATGTTGATCTTTATCGGAGAGATGAGAGATTCAACATTAGAGATCATGTATTCTTACGTGTTTCTCCATGGAAAGGAGTTACGAAATTCGAAAAGAGAGGAAAGCTCAACCCTCGATTTATTGGCCCATTTGAAATCCTCGATTGAGTAGGAACCGTAGCCTACAGACTAGCCCTACCACCAAGTACGTCTCGCATCCATAATGTTTTTCACATATCTATGTTACGTAAATATGTGAAGGACCCAAACCACGTCATTGAGTTAGTACCGGACGTTATAGCAGAGGATTTAACGTACGAGGAGGTACCTGTTAAGATCCTAGATAAGAAGGAGTAGATCCTACGCTCAAAGGTTATATCTCAAGTTAAGGTTTTATGGAGGAACCAAGATATTGAGGAGATAATCTGGGAGCTACAATCTGAGATGAAATCTAAGTATCCTTACATCTTCGAAATGTCAGGTACGTCAATTTCGAGGATGAAATTTCATTAGGAGGGGAGGTTGTAAGACCTCAAATTTTATGAAATATAAAATTTAACTTTTCTTCATATATATTTTTCTGAAACAGTAAGTGGTTAAATTGGCAAAGTTAAAAGTTAAGGATATTATGTGCAAATTTTATTATGTCGGCTAATATTCGTTTGGTCGGGGAATATTCGTTTTGTCGGGGAATATTCGGGTCGTACGACGGCGCCGAAATAACTAATTATTGGTGGATCCCACAACGAAATATTTGTCGGATATAGAAAACGACATAAGTAACCTTTTTAAATAAAAATAGTCAACGGTGTTATCACTTTTTACTGTTAAAATATCGTTGATAAAAGAATAGTAACCTACGGTAATTTATGATATTTTACTGTAGCACACGGTATTCTATAGTAGCACAAGGTATTGTGCGGCGTTTATATTATTGAACTGATAAATTGGTTATTACACAGTATTTGCATTATTGATCTGATAATTGACACCGTAACTGTTGCACATCATTTCATCAATAATTGTCACTGCATAATATTTTATGTTATCAATTCAATAATTGTTGTTACACAGTATTTTGCATTATTGATTCAATAATTGTCATTACACTGTATTTCATATCATTGAGTCAATATTTGTTGGTGCACTGTATTTTAAAATTATTAAACCAAATAATTGTCACAGTAGCAAATACACAGTAATTTATATTATTAAATTAATAATAATCTGTAACGTGTTTATTACATTATTGTTGAATTATTATTGTAACATTATTTTATTTTATATGCAGGACCCACTAGAAGAAAAAAAAATTAATTATTATTTTATGTGAATAGTAACTTAAATAGTACGTGGACCCACTGTGGAGCCCACATGAAATGTGAGTTTTGCTGAGGGTTGGTGGAGACGGCGCAACAGCCTTTGTTAAAAAAATTTCAGTTCACCTACCGCGCATAGTAGCTTCTTTTCTCCTATAAATAGCTTGCTCAGCTGAATAGAAAAATCACACCTAAAATATAAAAAAATTTCATAAGAATTTTATGAGTTTTCTCTGTGATACTTCCTGTTAGACCTAACTGGTTATCTCGGATTGTTAGTCGAAAACACAAAACTAAAGTATGACCAACTCTCGTTGTATCATACCCATATCCAACCCAGATCCGACCCAAGGGGCAACAGAATGGGAAAGAACACCCAAGTTAATTAAATCACTATATTTCTATGTGATCTAGAGGAAAATGGGTTTAAGCACAAGTTTCAAAAGACTACGTGTGGTGCTTTGGTATATGTTTATCCTTAGCACTAATCATGCAATTCAACGTCATGTGAAATCATGAACACAAGCTAACATGGTCGGTTCTAAACTCACACTCCCCATCTCGATTCCGTGTGAGTTAACATGGTAAATGGTGATCAAGCAATTAAACGATTAAAATAAACCACATTAGACAATCCATACATAATCATTTAGCCACTACAAGGAAACATAAATTGAACTAAACCCTAGGTTTCATTATAATCCCATAAGAGAAGTTAGTTCATAATAGAAATAACAACCATCATCCACAAATGTTCATACATTGAAGCTACAAATGAAAAGAAAGAGAAAACAAAGGTTAAGAAATGCAAAGCTCGGTTTCTCTTCTTCAAATCCGGAGTTCCAATGTTGACACAATGCTTCAAACTTCCAAAGTCCAGCCCTAAGCTTAACTACTCTAGATAAATCACAAGGAATAAGAGATAACAAGAAAACAAAGAATGAAAATGGACAATGAGCTCTCTCCTCTTCCTTATGACCTAGTTATTCTCTATATCTTGCACTTAGACTGATACTTCTGTTAAATAGAGCCTCAGGCGCTTTTTTTGATCACTATAGCAAGGAGCTCTTTAATTGGCCGGTTCAAAAAGTCTTTGCAGGAATTTGGTGCGAAGGACTGGCGCAGCTGCGCCGTTTTTGTACTGAGAAGGGGCGCAGCTGTGCAGTTTTTGTGAAGGAATGTTGCGCAGCTGCGCCTTGCACCAATCAGACAGTATGCAGAGGAACTGCGCAGCTGCGCAGTTTTTGTGAAGGAATTCGGCGCAGCTGCGCCGTGCACCAGTCTTGGAATCTGTGCACCATTTTCTGCTGCATCCGATCATCGCGCATATCACTTCCGCATTGAACCATTTTGACCTAAAAACTGCAATTCTCCCCCCCCCCTGCACAGGTTCTAGTCCAAAACACGCCAGTTTGTCCACAAAAAGACGGAAAAGGCCAATAATGAGCTATGGAGCATGAAACCTACAAAAGAGACATAAAAGCATGAATAGTAAATAAAAACTAATGAGAGCAAGCGAAAGTTAAAGCAAGTTGGTATCGAAATAGTAGGTATAAAACCTACTTATCAAATGCCCCCAAACTTAACCCGTTGTTTGCCCTCAAGCTACATACTAAGTAAACTGAACAAGAAATCTGAAATGCAAGTTAAGCTAAAAATGCAGTCTACGCTACATGCCTATGAATCCACGTCAGTCAGTACAAAGTTTAATTGAGCAGCCTCAGAGGAGTTGCAATGATCAATAAACATAGCATCCAACCAAGAAACAGTCAGTAGGTCATATCAATCGACAATTCCACAACTTATTATTATTGTTACAGTGTGTAGTGTGCTTGTCTACCATTAAGGTTGATATAATGCAAATATTGTCATAATGCGCTTCTTAGAGGGAAAATCACAGTTCTAACTCAAGAAAGACGATAACAGGAAAACTGTCAGCTACGACTTCACATCAATCAATATCCGGGTTATATGGAATTAACCAACTTTATATACAACCACGAGGGCATTATTTGCTCATTCTCGCGTTTACACCCGGTTGTGCAATGCCTAGTCCTATTAGGCTTCGAAGATACCCATGTAGCAAGCTTTCGACCAACGACTCCCAAACTAGTCGGCTTTAGGGCGCTAGGTGTAAAGACACCCCTACGGGCCTATTAACTCGAGTATCAACGGCCCCAGAACTAAACTAGCCAACGTGTTTATTATTTTTTTTCTACATATATATATATATATATATATATATATATATATATATATATATATATATATATTATTTATGTTATGTGAGTGCGTTTTAACGCTCCATCTCACGCTATAGCTCTCTTAACCCCCAAACTTGATTTCTTTGTTGTCATAGCCGCCACAACCCATTCACCAAATTTCTATTGTTTTAACAAAAATTTTCTACCAGAAGACAATTATGCACATATTTAGATTAAACCAAACAAAACAATTACACATAAAGTGCTATCCGGTTATATCAGAGTCAAACAAGTTAGGAATCATAAATCAACATGACACTGAGACTTTGACTCGATTTTCAACCCCGTTACATGATCAAGCAAAACCAAGTATCATCATAGGCCAATATGACTTCGACCAAACAAGACGCTAGGATTCATGCAATAAGATGCAGTACGAGAAATAAATATGATGCAATTTTTTATTTATTTATTATTATTTTTTTTACACATTAAACTAAATGCAATGCAACTAAACATAAACTTAATTTAAATGACAAGCAAAATATAATAATAAATATGACATAGCAAAACATGGCATGCACCTAATACCCCCAAAACTTAAATGTCACAATGTCCTCATTGGTGATAAGGGTGAGAGAGAAAACTCCCCTAGGCCTCGGGTGGCGTATCTGGCGGTGGGTACAAGCCTCCCTGCCCGAAGGTCGGGAACTGTGCGTCCGCGCCTAACTGAGAGAATGCATTAGTCAATGCCGCTGAAAAGTCGGCAGTATATTATCTGAAGGAGGAAGCCCTCCGGCTTGTGGCTCATCAGTTGCCACACCCTGCTCCTCAGGAACCTCTTCCCTAATAAAACCGAGACCCCTTGGATGCGATCTCATACCCTTCCAGACCGTGAGATTCTCAATGGCTGTATGATCAATATCCCTCATCGACAACTGAGAGGTATCCTCGCCCCACTCCATCTCTACTTCTCGACATAAATGTGTAATAATGGAGGCATGCGGGATTCCACCCGAAGTACTGGCCCTCATGAACTTAAGCATGGAGTGATGGATGATGTATCATATATCCATACTTTGACCTTTGCAAATGACATACAATATTATAGCCATCTCCTTAGTCACGTCCTGATGGTGGGTCGTAGGCAGTATGCTGCCACATATGAAACTGTACCAGGCCTTGGCATACCTGCTCAAGGTCGTCTGAGAAAAATGCACCTTTTTGATTCGTGCCTGGCCTAGTCTTCCATTCCGCACCGGGCCTGCACATCTCCTCCATCAGGGTGTCTAAGTTAGTCTGGAATCGCAGTTCTTGCGTCCACTGAATTGCCTCATCGGTCAGGGCCGACATCCTGAACAGTTCGTTTATGGCTCGAGGGGAGTAGTCTACTTGCCTGCCCCACACATATGAAATCCCATTCTGAGTCTCACAGGCATTAGCATAGAACTCCCTCACAATTGACATCGGTGCCGCTATGGGCATTTCCACTAGCAATACCCACCCACGACTCCTAATCTGCTGCAGCAACCCTCCATCCGCAGAACTGGGCTTGAGGCCCCTTTCAAACACAAACGACTTCGTAATCATGACGTCCCAATAATAATATTGTGCAGAAAGGTTGACAAACCTGGATACATCTAGCGTGTTTCTATCATCACCTTCTCCCCCCGCATCACTACTAGCCGACGAAGAAGATGGGGTACGAATGCACTTCGGCATTTTGAAAATGCTAGGGCTAGATGTAGTTTCTCTGTAAAACACAGCTCTCAATCTTGAAGAATCCCCCAAACTTGCTTCACATAGCCCTTAATCTGATTATTTGCTCGACTAGGAGAGAGACAATGGTGTGCAATGAGGATTCGATGGATGGAATTGATTGGGCAAAAGTGTGATAGGAAATGGGTAAGGGAAAATAGGGTTTGATATTACTTGATAGCTCTCGTGCTCTGTTGTGGAAGGGGCTAGGGCATCGAAATGTTTTAAAGTGGAGAGGAAGACAATCGGTCGGGTTTTATCAGAACTTAAAAAACTAAAACTGGCGTGAGGCACAGCTGCGCCGAAAATGCAAGGGAAAACGGCGCAGCTGCGCTGTACCCTGGCTTCAAAATTCTTCACTGCTACCCTGCGCAGCTGCGCCTCTGGGTAGTCTAAAACCAGCGCAGTTGCGCCGTCTGCCAGTCAGCCCAAAACTGAGAGTTTTCTTTTTTCTGTGATCCATCATGCTAATTCAGCTCTACTCCTCCTGAAAGAAATCACAAAAACAAAATTCAAATCTCCAAGAGTATTTCAAACATTAAACTTAACAATATCATAATTCAAAAATTAATCAAGTGGAGATTTAGACAAAAAATGGGGTGCCTCCCAACAAGCGCTTTAGTTATAGTCGTAGCTCGACTATTCTTCGGTTCATTCTGTCTCCTCGAGGGCAATTGAGGACTGTTGGCGATCAAAGTCGTCTCCCCAATAATATTTCAAACGCTGCCCATTGACCTTGAACGGTTGTTCATGCTCTTTTCCCACAATTTTGATGGCGCCATGAGGATAGACAGTTTTGATTGTGAATGGTCCTGACCATTGAGACTTGAGTTTGCCCGGGAAAAATCGAAGCCTGGAATTGAATAACAATACTGCTTGTCCCGGCTCGAATTTCCTTTCGATAATTTTTCGATCATGCCATCGTTTCACTTTCTCCTTATACAATTTCATATTCTCATAAGCTCGCAGTCGAAATTCATCTAACTCATTAAGTTGGAGCAGTCGCTGCTCTCCTGTGGCTGAGAAATCGAAATTCAGTTTCTTGATGGCCAAGTAAGCCTTGTGCTCTAACTCCGCTGGAAGGTGACATGCCTTACCATAAATCATCTGGAAAGGCGACATGCCAATGGGAGTCTTATAGGCTTGTCCTGTATGCCCATAATGCATCGTCAAGTTTCATTGACCAATCCTTCCTTGACGGATTTACCATCTTTTCTAGAATTCTCTTCACATCCCGATTAGATACTTCCGCTTGGCCATTAGACTGGGGGTGGTAGGCTGTGGCTACTCTATGCTTTACCCCATATTTGGCTAATAATGCTGTGAAGAGCCTGTTACAGAAATGGCTCCCTCCATCACTGATGATTGCTCGAGGAGTGCCAAATCTAGTGAAGATGTTCCTTTGAAGGAATTTCAGGAAGACTCTGGCATCGTTGGATGGTAGAGCACTGGCTTCTACCCATTTTGATACGTAATCAACTGCCAAGAGAATATACAGATTGCCAGACGATGATGGAAATGGGCCCATGAAGTCGATTCCCCAAACATCAAAGATCTCCACTTCCAGAATTGAATTTAAAGGCATTTCATTTCGTCTGGAAATGTTACCCACTCGTTGACATCAATCACATTTTTTTACAAATTGGTGGGCATCTTTGAATACAGTTGGCCAATAGAACCCTGCTTGAAGTACTTTAGATGCGGTTCGTTCCGTCCCATAATGACCTCCATAGAGAGAAGAATGGCATGCATGCAGTATACTGGACGTCTCACTGTGAGGGATATGATGCATCTGCGAATTATCTGATATGCACACTTTCTGAACAAGAAAGGTTCATCCCACAGGTAACTCTTCATTTTATGGAAAAACTTCTTCTTTTGCTGGCGAGCTAACTCTGGTGGGAGAACATTACTTACTATATAATTGACAAAGTCAGCGTACCAAGGAATCTCTGAGGTCACAGTGAAGAGCTGCTCATCGGGAAAATATTCATTTATATCCGCCTCGTCCTTCCTATCCTGCTCCGGATTTTCTAATCTAGAAAGATGATCTACCACTTGGTTTTTTGAACCCTTCTTGTCTCGAATTTCCAGATCAAACTCTTGGAGAAGAAGAATCCATCTGATAAGTCTAGGCTTTGCATCTTTCTTGGAAATCAGATATCTAATAGCCGCATGATCAGTATACACCACGACTTTTGTTCCAACGAGATATGACTGAAATTTGTCGAAAGCGTATACAACCGCTAATAGTTCTTTCTCGGTGGTGGTGTAGTTTAGCTGAGCATCTGTTAAGGTCTTGTCGGCATAATAGATAGCATGAAAGATCTTTTCCTTGCGCTGACCCAACACTGCCCTAACTGCATAATCGCTAGCATCGCACATCAATTCGAATGGTACAGACCAATCCAGTACTATAATTACGGGTGTCGATGTTAGTTTTGTCTTCAAAAGCTCAAAGGCCTTTAAACAGTCTTCGTCAAATTTGAATTGGACCTCCTTTTCTAAAAGGCTGCATAAAGGCTTGGATATTTTGGAGAAGTCCTTGATAAATCGTCTGTAAAAGCCCGCATGACCTAAAAAACTACGCCCCCCTTTAACAGTTGTAGGTGGTGGCAATTTCTTAATTATCTCCAGCTTTGCCTTGTCAACCTCCAATCCTTTTCCTAAGACTTTGTGCCCAAGGATAATTCCTTCCTGTACCATGAAATGACATTTTTCCCAGTTTAGAATCAGATTCGTCTCTATACAGCGTTTCAACACTAGAATCAAATTCTTTAGAGACAACTCAAAGGAATCCCCAAATACAGAAAAACCGTCCATGAAGACTTCCACATTATGCTCCACCATGCCAGAAAAGATGGCCATCATGCACCTTTGAAATGTTGCTGGTGCATTGCAAAGCCCAAAGGACATTCGTCTGAACGCAAACGTCCCGTAGGGGAAGTGAAGGTTGTCTTTTCCTGGTCCTCAGGTGCAATAGCTATCTGATTATACCCCGAATAGCCATCCAGGAGACAGTAGTATTCAAGACCTGCCAATCTGTCCAACATTTGGTCAATAAACGGCAATGGAAAGTGATATTTTCTTGTTGCTTTGTTTAGCTTTCTGTAATCCATACACACCCTCCAACCATTCACTGTCCTTGTTGGTATCAACTCATTATGCTCATTCTTCACGACTGTCATCCCTCATTTCTTGGGCACACATTGGACGAGGCTCACCCATGCACCGTCGGAGATAGGATATATGATCCCAGCATCTAGCAATTTCAGAATCTCCTTCTTAACAACCTCTTTCATAATGGGGTTGAGCCTTTTCTGATGCTCCACAGTCGGTTTGATGTCCTCTTCCATTAGAATCTTGTGCATACAGAAGGACGGACTAATGCCTTTGATGTCGGCGATTGTCCATCCGATAGCTTCCTTGAATTCTCTCAAGATTCTTATCAGCTTACTTTCCTGTAAAGGAGTTAGTGCAGATGCAATAATCACAGGCAAAGTATTTGATTCACCTAAATAAGCATACCTGAGATGTGATGGGAGCGGTTTAAGCTCAAGAGTAGGAGGTACCTTCAAGGATGGTTTCAAACGATCTGGAGGTTCTTTTGTATTTTCTAATAGCTCAACAGGTATCTTGCATGTGTTCACCTGTGGTAGTGCCTCCAGCTCTTGGAGACAATCATCCATCCCCGACTCATCATTGTCACTGTCACTATCCTTCACCAAGGTAGTTTCCATCGGATCCTTAATTGCAATTTTGAGAAACTTATCTTCCACCACCCTTTCTACCACATCCATTCGGAAGCATTCTTCTTCATCGGTAGGGAACTTCATTGCCCGGAACACATTGAAAGTTATTCTTTGGTCCTGGACCCTCATTATTAATTCTCCCTTTTGTACATCGATGAGAGTTCTCCTCGTGGCTAAAAATGGTCTCCCCAAAATAATGGGAATATCCTTGTCCTCTTCATAGTCTAGGATAATGAAATCCACGGGGAATATGAACTTGTCAATTTTAACCAGAATGTCTTCCACAATCTCTCTTGGATATGTAATAGATCTATCTGCGAGCTGTAGGGATATGTTTGTGGGCTTTGGTGCAGGAAGTCCCAATTGTGTGTAAATTGACAATGGCATGAGGTTAATGCTTGCTCCTAAGTCACACAAGCATCTGTTGAAAGACACCTTCCCTATCTCGCATGGAATGGTGAAACTACTCGGATCTTTCAGTTTAGGAGGTAGTTTTCTTTGTAAGACCGCACTACATTCCTCAGTTAGAGCCACATTCTCAAAGTCTTCCAATCTCTTCTTTCGAGACAGAATTCCTTTCATAAACTTAGCATAGTTCGACATCTGTTCTAAAGCTTCTGCAAATGGTATGTTTATTTGCAATTTTTTGAAAATTTCAAGGAACTTAGCGAACTGCTTGTCCATTTTCTGTTTCTGAAGCCTTTGTGGAAAAGGCACTGGAGGATAGACTCGTGTATGAGTAACCGGAGGCTTTTCTGGTTGGCCCTTATTTCCTGATTCCGTCTCCACAACACCTTCCTCTTTTTCCTTAAAGCTTTCTGCACCAACTGAGTCTGAGGCAGGGTGCAACTTCTCTGTTTCCCCTTGTACTTCTGGCTCATTCACGCCAGTTGGCAGAAACTGTTTTCCACTTCTAGTCATGACAGCTTTGCAGTGCTCCTTTCCCTCTCTTCGTGGGTTTTCTTCTGTATTGCTTGGAAGAGATCCTTGAGGTCTGTTTGCCAGCAAATTGGCCATTTGGCCCACTTGGTTCTCTAAATTTTTGATGGATGCAGACTGACTTTTTATCAACACATCAGTGTTAGCCATGTATTTCAGCATTAACTCTTCTAAATCTGTCTTTCTCTCTGGTTGGGACAGTTGTGCTACCTGTTGGTGACTCTGAAATCCCGGTGGATAGTGTGGTCTTAGAGCTTGTTGATGGTTCTGATTATTGCTCCACGACGAGTTTGGGTGATTCCTAGCTCCAGAGTTATAAGTATTATAATACTAATTCGGTTGTCTCTGGTAGCTACTCACAAACTACACTGCTTCCGAGTTGATAACACATTGCTCTGTAGGATGTTCCCCTGTACATAGCTCACAAACATAAGCCACCTGCTACAATTTATTATCCGCAATAGCATCAATCTTCTTGGACATTACTGATAATTGAGCTGCTAAGGCTGTGATAGCATCTACTTCTATAACCCCGGCCACTTTTGGTTGATTTAGCCTAGAAGTAGGCCATTGATAATTGTTGGCAGCCATAGTTTCTAGCAGCTCGTATGCCTCATCAAGATTCTTTGCCATAAATTCCCCTCCAGATGCTGCGTCAATGCTAGTCCGAGTGTTACCACTCAAACCACTGTAAAAGGTGTTCATCTGCATCCATTGGGGTAGTGCATGATGCGGGCATCTTCTTAGCAACTCTTTAAATCTTTCTCATGCTTCATATAATGACTCTCCATGTTGTTGCGCGAACATAGAAATGTCATTTCTCATTTTATTGGTCTTCGCAGGAGGAAAGAATTTCTTCAAAAATTTCTGCGCCAAGTCTTACCATGTAGTAATTGACCCCGGAGGTAATGAGTGAAGCCAAGTCTTTGCCTTATCTCTCAGTGTAAATGGGAAGAGTCTAAGTCTCACTGCATCATCCGTTACTCCATTGAATTTGAACGTATCACAGATCTCCAAAAAGCTCAGCAAGTGATCATTCGGATCATCATTAGCCATTCCTCCAAACTGTACTGAATTTTTCACCATTTGAATGGTACTCGGTTTAATTTCAAAGGAGAGGGCCGTGATTGTCGGCCTTGTGATACTTGCTTGCAATTCATTTATTCGCGGCGTTGCATAATCTCTTAATGGCTTGGGTGCCTCTTGTTCTCCCGCCATGATTTCTGGCTGTTCAAATCCCTCTTGACCGTCAGAGCTAACCTCAATCACTTGTTGAACTCGTGTATTAACGTTGTCGTTGTGAGCCAACAACTTATGTTTCTTTGCTCGAGTTAGCATGCACAAGTCACAAGTACCTGAAACCAAAGAAATAGATAAAAAGAAATGAGGTACGAAAAGATTGTTTAACTAAACCAATCTAATTTAAACTGACGATGAAAGTAATAAAAACTACTCAAAGTCCCCGGCAACGGCGCCAAAAACTTGTTGGGTGTCAAACTGTACGCATGACAAATCAACACTTACACGCAAGTGCACGTGGTCAACAAGTAATATAGAATAAGTAAAGTATCGATTCCACAAGGACTATGAATCGTTAATACACTATCAAGCAGCAGTTTTATAACTATTTCGGTTTCTTTAAACAGTGGTCAAGTAAATCAAGGAATTGTGAATTAAATCTAAGTTGTGAAAATTAAAGACAACTAAATAACAAATGACTTAAGCAGACAAAGGAGGCATGGGATTATAACTTCACCTAGGGCGTCATTCAACTATGATACTTCCTGTTAGACCTAACTAGTTATCTCGGATTGTTAGTCGAAAACATGAAACTAAAGTATGACCAACTCTCGTTGCATCATACCCATATCCAACCCAAGGGGCAACAGAACGGGAAAGAACACCCAAGTTAATTAAATCACTATATTTCTATGCGACCTAGAGGAAAATGGGTTTAAGCACAAGTTTCAAAAGACTACGTGTGGTGCTTTGGTATATGTCTAGCCTTAGCATTAATCATGCAATTCAATGTCATGTGAAATCATGAACACAAGCTAACATGGTCGGTTCTAAACTCACACTCCCCATCTTGGTTCCGTGTGAGTTAACATCGTAAATGGTGATCAAGCAATTAAACGATTAAAATAAACCACATTAGACAATCCATACATAATCATTTAGTCACAACAAGGAAACATAACAAATTGAACTAAACCCTAGGTTTCATTATAATCCCATAAGAGAAGTTAGTTCATAATAGAAATAACAACCATCATCCACAAATGTTCATACATTGAAGCTACAAAAGAAAAGAAAGAGAAAACAAAGGTTAAGAAATGCAAAACTCGGTTTCTCTTCTTCAAATCCGGAGTTCCAATGTTAACACAATGCTTCAAACTTCTAAAGTCCAGCCCTAAGCTTAACTACTCTAGATAAATCACAAGGAATAAGAGAGAACAAGAAAACAAAGAATGAAAATGAACAATGAGCTCTCTCATTTTCCTTATGACCTAGTTATTCTCTATATCTTGCACTTAGAATGATACTTCTGTTAAATAGAGCCTCAGACGCTTCTTTTCGATCACTGTAGCAAAGAGCTCTTTAATTAGCCGGTTCAAAAAGTCTTTGCAGGAATTTGGTGCGAAGGACCGGAGCAGCTGCGCCATTTTTGTACTGAGAAGGGGCGCAGCTGCGCCTTACGGCAGGCAGACAGTAGCAGAGTAACTGCGCAGCTGCGCAGTTTTTGTGAAGGAATGCAGCGCAGCTGCGCCTTGCACCAGTCAGACAGCATGCAGAGGAACTGCGCAGTTTTTATGAAGGAATTCGGAGCAGCTGCGCCGTGCACCAGTCTTCGAATCTGTGCACGATTTTCTGATGCATCCGATCATCGCGCATATCACTCCCGCATTGAACCATTTTGACCTAAAAACTGCAATTCTTCCCCCCCCCCCCCCCCCCCCCCCGCACAGGTTCTAGTCCAAAACACGCCAGTTTGTCCACAAAAAGACGGAAAAGACCAATAATGAGCTATGGAGCATGAAACCTACAAAAGAGACATAAAAGTATGAATAGTAAATAAAAACTAATGAGAACAAGCGAAAGTTAAAGCAAGTTGGTATCGAAATAGTAGGTATAAAACCTACTTATCAACCGCCTGTTGGTGAATAACCTTTCGTATTCATTCCTTATTAATCTCTGAGAATAACCTTACGGCGCGGATTACCGCCTGTTTGGTGAATAACTATTCGTATTCAAATTTTATTAAATTGTGGGAATAACCTTACGGCGCGGATTACCGTCTATTGGTGAATGGTTCTTTGTAAATTTCTTATTTGTCTCTTGTGAAAATAATTTGTCTACACGAATTATCCCATAACACTTTTTTTCATATTCATTTGTAATATCATTTTCTTTCATATTCGTAAGTGATATAATTTTCCTTCATACTCATAAAGGATACCATCTTTTTCATCTTCCATTATTCAAACTTACTATAGTAAGGGATATTATTTCTTTTATACTCTTAACTTACTATGGTAAGTACTATTTGATAAAGTTTCCTAAAATGATTATATGTTCCTTAATAGGTTGTGCTTCATCTAATATCATTTCAATTGAACCTTCCTATTTTTCTAAATATTTCTATTGAACTGTAACCATTATTCTGAACTGTGGATCTTGAATATCATTTTTGAATTTCACTCCACATCATGATGAAAATTTGGACATTATTTGAATCTGCACAAAGTAAACTTCCGATACTTATTGTTTATCTTTTTCTTCTATTCATTATTTGTATCACTGTTATTTATACTAATCATCAAGAATAAAGCTGTTGTGAATATCTATGGCCGGGGGCACATATGCGATATATTTGTTGAACAGATGACAGGTTAAAGGCGATATAATAGGTTAAAGACAATACATCTGTTTGGTGTCTTTTATGACACGTGGTGAAAGTTCTCTTTGGCCCGTAGTGCAAAGATGAACTGTTGTTTGGTATGATTATGACCAAAGGCTGAATACTGGTATAATCATGACCGTTGGTGTTATATTGAATATCTTTGGCCCGTAATGCAAAGATGGACTGTTGATTTGCATGATTATGACCAGAAACTATGAATTTATATTATCATGACTAATGGTGTTTCAGATGATAAAAGTTGATGATATTTTTCCTAAAAAGAGAAGCGAGTTGACATTATAGTCTACATTATTCTTCTAATAGATTGCTCATTCCGCTGTTATTATTGATCTGAACGTTGTTCAAGAATTTAACTGCAGTTTTTGATACAAACCTTGTAGTCTATTGTATTCTATCAAGAACTTAACTGTTGAAGGCTAATGATAATTTATTCGTCATTATCTTAGTCATGATATTTCTTACTGGGCTATTTGAGCTCATCCTTTCTTTTTGTTCCATTGTTTTTCAATAGGAGATGAGAATGTAGCTGAGTCTAGCCGGGGGATGGAGTGAGAGTCCGAGGGATAGCTATCGTAGTCTTCACGTGTTGTAAAATAGTGTGACAATAATTGTGAAGACTTAGTTGTGTATTATTATACACTGTATTGTTAAACGTTGTACTACCTCGTAATAATTTTGTTGTAGTCTTTTGACAACTCAAGTTTGGGCTGTTTGGGCCCAAATTTGAGGGTGTGACATAGTGGACATCATAGTTCACATTATTCTTTTAATGGATTGTTCATTCCGCTACTTTTATTAATCTAAAACTTGTTTTTTATTATATTTAATCAACAACTCAACTGTTGAAGGCTAATGATAATTTACTCATTATTATCTTAGTCATGATATTTCTTTACTGAGCTATTTGAGCTCACACTTTCGTTTGTTTCATTGTTCTTAAGGAAATGAGAGAGTAGTTGGGTCCAATATGGAGATGGAGTAAAGATCCGAGTGATGGCTGTAGTAGTCTTCACACGTTTTAAAATAGTGTGGCAATAATAGTGAAGACTTATTTGTGTATTGTTGAGCTCTGTATTTTTGTGCTATGTACTATTTTGTAATAGTTATCGTGTATTTTTGGCATCTCAAATTGGGCTGTGTAAACCCAATTTTGGGAGCGTCACAATATATGAAAAATGAAATGTCGAAACAAACCAGGAAAATGGAGGACGAAAACTATGATATTAATTTCTAGTTTTGAATAAAAGTAATAAATTAATATTATGTTAGAAGATGTTGTTTTGATTATTTCTTATAACACTATATTAGTATTTCTTGTTTCTTTATAAAACTACGATATTAATTCTAATTTTTCGCTTAAATTGATAAATAATAAAACTTGAGTTAATGTAGAAAAAGTCAAAGGCCGGACCAAATATTATAAAAAAAAATAGAGATGAATCAAATTGTCTATTTAATTATAATATAAATAGATTATCATTCTTTTTACTGGGAAGGTTTTATTAGACAATAGATTGCTTAATTTTACCTATTTTTACAAAATGAAGAAGAGAGCGATTAATTAGGTGAATATCTCCACCCCTCCTACCAAATTGAAAAATGTAAGGTTATTTAGAAAAATTTATCTAGTTTATATAGACAACAGATTATATATCATATAATACAATTCATATATAATCCATCAATACTTAATCTGGTTAACTAGAACCACTCAAGCAAATTTTCCTCAGGTTTACATGTAATAAGTTTACCCCATCCACTCTAATGGATTTGTTAATAATTTTAGCCATCTCCCATAGAATATCTTTATCGTAATATTTGTTGGGGGGAAACCGGGGAGCCCATACATATCTTGTGAATACACAAAACACTAACATAATATTTGGAATTCAACTTGACCCAAAAGCTTAAGGCGTTAGGTTTTAAACCCATTCATATATATTAATTCTTCAGTGATTCATTATTTATTTGATGTTGGACTCCAACTCACTTGTGAAATTTTAAAAAATGTCTCCCTTACAAGTGTGTTCATCTGAGTTTATCAAGAATTTTCTCTTACTTAAATATCTTCTCTTCAGTCACCGCGGATAATCAATTATCGATTAACCACTATTGGGACAAATTTCAGCTAAACCCATCGAAAAAATTCGAGATCACCATCGAAAGAACCTTAAGGGAAGAAGCACAAATCCTTCATCGAGAATTAACCATCATTGTGTTCGAAAAATTTCAAAGTCACCTTCAAGAGAACTTTAAGGGAAGAAGCACCAACCATTCATCAAGAATTCACCATCATTGTGTGTTCGAAAAAATTTAACGTCGCCATCGGGAGAACCTTAAGGGAAGAAGCACCAACCTTTCATCGAAAATTCACTGTCATCGTGTGTCTTTTGAAGAGGTTGTCTGAAATTAATTTTTAAACCACCATCACGTATCTTTTTAAGAGATTCACTAGTTCGGAATCAATCTTTCATAGCTCTGATACTAGTTGTTGGGAAAGAACTGGGGAGCTCGCGCGTTGCGTGCGCGTACACAAAATACTAATATACATGTTTGAAACCTAACTTGACCCAAAAACTTAAGCCATTAGGTATTGACTCCATTAATTTATATTAATCATTCAATCTTTTATTATTTATCCAATGTGAGATTTTAACTTACTTGTAATATCCTAACATTATTCTATAATCTATGAATCTAACCCAACAACTATGGAGGTTATTCTAAATGTTGGTGGGTGAAAGTCCGG
Source organism: Hedera helix (assembly GCA_947179155.2). NCBI lineage: Eukaryota > Viridiplantae > Streptophyta > Magnoliopsida > Apiales > Araliaceae > Hedera > Hedera helix. The sequence goes on along the minus strand of OX359274.1, from coordinate 31,585,560 downwards.
TTTCTATTTTTTAACTATCATATAATTCAATCTAATAAAGTAAATATATGTTTGTTTGTAAAAATGATAAATAAAAAAATGACTATTTAATATTAATTTAAAATCATTAAGAATTATTGTATCTTATGAATAGCCCTTTATTTAATTTTATAAATTATATTTTGCCATTTCTAAAACCATTTGAAACATTTTGTTAGGGAGATTGTGACTCATGATGTAATGTTTGATCGATCTTTATGGTGTCTTCAATTAATTAAGAAAAGCAGAGTCTGTTGATACTTATTTACATCGATGTTGTCACGCTTCATTTGGGGGAAATAAAATTCATCTTATTGAATTTCCAAATAATGTGGACAAAGGTGTATTGTACAAAAGCTAACTTGTGGTTTTCCTACTTTGGATCTCCATTTTTAAATTTTAGCAACTGACAAGTAATAAATTGATGTTGAAATTTGTTTCACCCAAACTTTATATGTTGTAATGTATGCAATATCAAAAAACTTATTAGGGCTGAGTTGAAGTTCTGTAATATCTTTCTTTCTTAGTGTAAATTGTGGGGATTAATGTGGATACTATTGTTTTTTCCTTATGTCCAAAAAAAAAAAAAAGAAGAATTGGGGATACCCGGTCAGAGAAATTCTTTCCCGAAATAACTTTTTTTTTTTAATGAGACTATTTTTGTGAATATAATAATTTATTTTTGTTTGATAAAACTTTGATATGATGGATTCTGAAAAATTACCATGATAGTGGACTTGATGATAAATTCCTTTAAGACACAAATTCATGAACGTAAAATTTTGGCAAAGCGTAGACGGTTGAAACTTGCTCCAGTGCAGAGTGGGATTTTGCAAAGGAAAAAAAATACAATATCCCATGTTACCGTACAAAAGATCATATATATGATCAAGGTGCGATTCCTGATGCTTAGACTATATTTTCTTCAAGTATATATTCCCCATATTTAGAAAAATATGATTTTTATTTCTTTTTTGTGTAAATTAAAAGGTTGTCATAATTTCTTTTACAATGTACTATAACAACTTTTTATTATATAGCCAAATACAATTTCAAAATTCTTATATTGACATTCATCTTTTACAGAGTTAGTACCAAGTTATTGTCGAACTATTATGACGCACAAGTACTTCGTACTTGCTTTGAAGGGTATTAGTCCGGAAAAAGAAAAGAAGAAAAAAATGTCATAATATTCAATCTCAACAATCTCTCAAGTCTCAAGTACAACTTTAAATAAATCTCACATTTTATAATTGATAACACAAAACCTCACAATAAAAAAAAAATAAAGTTTCAAAGAAAAAAATCTCATAACAAGGGAAAATACAAACTAACATTAACAAGTTTTGAACTTGAAACTTAATGGTTGAAAGACATCGTCATAACCATCAAACTAAAATATTAAGTCATTCACTGATGTACATAATTTGAAACTTAATATTCCCCCTCTCATTGCTTCTTTTTTTTCCTTTTCTTTCCACCATGGTTCTTATCTCTTTTCCTCTCTCCTTCCTCCCACCATGCTTACCCACAAGAATATCTCTATAACATCATCAAGAGCCATATTCACTTTAAGAGAATATATATACACACCCACACACGTTTGTTGCACATGGAATGGAAAAGATGTGTATAAAGGGAAAGTATGCAGGAAACGAGAAGCATATATGGTATATATATAATCTACTTGTAAAATGAGGCTTAGAGTGGGCTTCAACAAGAGTCGTATGCATGTACATATCACTAAATTGATATGATATTCTATATAATAGTAAATAGATAAGGAGGGAAAACTAGCAACTCTTGCATCCATATCCTAAAATAGAAGTCAACCTATTGGCAAAGTGATATATATAAATAATGTCCAAGTTGTGAATCCAATATGGCAGACTAAAGCCTTTAAGGGCATTTTCAAGGTTGAGATTCTTTGCGCGCAGTCAAGCATGGATCAGTATGAATATATATATTAGGTCCGCCCTACTGATGATAAGAATATATTCTCCATGCATCATGGGCATGCAGTTAAGATCAATAAAGCATATGAAAATGTCGTCTTAGACGAGCCACTTTAATGATCTTCTATCATTGTGTATGGACAGTGGCTATAAATATAGCCGATGACTGGAAGAATGAAATATAGTGAATCACATTGAGGAGGTATGATTCAGAAGGGAGATAGGTCTTACATGAAGAGAAGAGCCATGTTTGGTAGCCAAGAATGACTTGCCTGCGTCCATATTTCCAAGGGGTCTCACTCATGCATGTTTGGTTTAAAGGCAAGCAAGCAGGCATTTTTGGCTAGCTTCACAGGCTCTTCTCTCTCATGCAAGACCTTGTCTTCCCATAGCTAGCTAGCACACTTGAAAGTTCCTAGATTGTTTGAACAAAATAGGAAGAGAAGCCTAAAATGAAGATAAGGGTCTGCTGTTTGGTAGCCAAGGATGACTTGCCTCCTATTTCCAAATTATTAAGGGTCTCAGTATATATATATATATATATATATATATATATATATACATATACTTAGGACCCTAGCTAGATTGGTTTATAGGCAGGTCATCCTGGCTAGCTTGACAGCCTCTTCTCGCTCATTCTAAGCTCTATCTGCTATCTTATATAAGTAGCAATACAACATTATATTATGCACGCACAACAGACCAGCCTACCTTGGCCCGACCTTGGTCTGTCAGGCCTTGATCGTTGACCAGGTCAGGCCGGACCTTTGACTTTTGGCCTGCAGGCCAGGCCAGGCCAAGCCAGACCAGTCCGATTCGATCCATTCAAACAACTTTTTTAGTAATTTTATATATTATTAAAACACCAATTAAAATTTTAAACTTAATTGATGTATTAATTAAAAGTAATGTATTACAAATTACGAGTTACAGCTTTCAAATTACAATAATGAAAAATATCTTTTTAATTATTATTATTATTTTGCAAATGACTTTCTAGTTGTTACGTTAAGTATTTATTAAAATAAAGATACACTGAAAGATCTGTAAGAAGTGTAGGTTGCTAGTTAGGTAAGGAAAATCCTTATATATTACACTAGTCAATGTGTTTTCATGGATTTCTTTTTTTGTTTATAAACAAACATGCATGAATGAACATATTAAAAGACGTTAATTTTATTTTGTTTATTGAATGAGTTGTCACAAAGATGAAGTTTTCGTCTGCAGTGAGAGAATTGAAGTTGCGAATAAAGAAAATTGGCAGGGCGGACCTAGCTTTGAGTGAACCAGGTCAGGCTAGGCCCCAGGCCGAGCCAGGTCTCAGGCCAGACCGGGTTTATTGGCAGGTCAGGCCAAGCCAAATCTGAGCCAAAAAAAATGTGGCATGTTCGTAGCCTTCAAGTCAGACCTTAATCAGATCGGCCTTTGACCAGGCCGGGCCCAGACCGAACTAAGACCGAGTTGCAGGTCGCATGCCATTTATGCACCACTACATTAGACACAGAGACAAAAGGTGCATACTTTTAGGATGTAGTATATGACTATTTAGGAGGTTGGTAGCTGTAATTATTTAGTCAAATAAATAGGTGGAGGGCAAGGTAGAATGTATTTTTATATATTGGTGTTCCTATTTCTAGTCAATTTAATTCAATCTTTGAATTAAGACATAAATAAAATATCAAATTGATTATTTATAAGAAGTTAAAATAGACATGTATGAACACTGTTGACCAAAAAGTATTATGGGTTCAGTCCAAAACCAAGAAAAAGAACCATAAACCCAGAAATCGTCACGTTTCTTCGAACCAAGTGTGAATCCAATAAACATTTGTATTCATTTTTTTAGCATAGCAGGTTAACTATATCTTTGTATTTCAATTATAATGTCTCAAATAAATTCATTAGTTAATAGCAATTTATTTCATGTATTGTATTTTGAAAGAAAATATAAAGATCAACACTTCGCATTTAAAATAGGAAATTGATATTTTTCACAAGCAAAAGTGATAGTTCTAATAGGTCCATCTCACATGAATAGTAAATTAGTCTCACACTTATATGAGAGAGATCTTGTGAAAAATAAATTTTTTTTTTTTGTTAAAAATAACAATTTCCTTTAAAATATTATAGGCAAAATATTGTTTGACACAATTTATTTAAAATTTATTAGTATAGGGGTAATCTTTTTCTTTTAATGAGAATAGTACCAATATTTGGGAAAGTCTCAATCCGAAGTGGGTGAAACTCAAGAGGAAGTAGGGCTACAATATTTTAAAAGGCTAATTCACAATGCAAATTATGAGGGAAAACAAGTAGCTAGATGAAGAAATCAAAGATGAAGGGAACATGATTCCAAGCAAAAAGAACAAAGAAACAACCGGTAAAAGAGAAAAGCAGCAATGCACGTGTGAAGATTCCGAGAAGGTGAGGGAAAGATTAGAAGAAGTTGAGGAAAAATTTTACTAGTCAAAGAAAAGAAGAAGAATAAGAAGAATGGAAATTTCAAAAGCAACATCTGGTAAAAAAAGGTAAAGAAAAGCAGAAGGGAGTGAAGGGTGGAGATTTATGAATAGTATTGAAGATTTGGTAGGAAATATTAACAGTTGTGCTAAGGAAAATTTAAAAAGCGTGGAAAAAGAAGAGGGAGAAAGCCAAAAATAACTAATAATTCTATATCACAAGGAGATATTGCCAGGAGAAATGAAACGATTTTGAGAACACTTTCATTGGGCGGAGACTCGGGATTGGTAGTGGAAAATTCAGAACAATAAAGGTTAACTAGAGAAAGAATTGAGAAAATACTCCAAGAGTCAGAGGGGGTACAAAAGGTTTCTTCACCAAAATAATCATGTCGATTCATTCATGGATAGAAATTAAAGGTGAAATACTGGTTAGGAGAAAAGTTTTGTCTCTCGCTGAAAAAGTGATGGGTGGAGTTTGTCTTTATTACATTTGATGAGTTTTGTCATCATGGGAACATTGAAGGTTAGCGTTGGAGTCTGTAAAGGTACAAATAGAGCAATTGCTACTTTAACATGTTTTGGCTTTATTGTTTGTTTGTGGTTTGTCCAATTTTTTATGGCAAAAGTAACACTTATACCACTGAATTTGTCGGATTTTGTGTGTTAGAGCTCTTGATAGGTGATAGGATATGATCTGAATGCTTGGATTCTGGCGGCGAGGGGCGGTTTAAAAGATATTTGAGATTGAGAGCCCGTAGTCAAGGGCTCATCCCATTCCTTGACCCTTTTAGTTTTAAGGGACGAGATAAATATTGTAAGACTAAAAGAATAAAAGATGAACTCATGATTAAACGCCAACTCATAGGAATAAAGTATGAGTTCATGATTAAAAGTCCTCATGAGAGACAGCTCAAACATGGCGATGGGATATATCTTCGCCCCAGTCACATAGGTCTGTTCCCCTAGCTGCGACTTTTTGATAGAACAGGAGGAATGGACACACACCACCACCTCCACAGCCACCGCCACCGCCAGCTGGTGGATATAAAAGGCAGACTGGACCAAGAAAAAAGTAAAAGTAGTATGCCCACAAGACAATCATATTTGATGTGATAACATATAATTTGAAAGCTTATTCATTTAATTAATAAAAGTTCACTACAAGAAAAAGGTGATACGGCGACGAGATATGGCGGTCAAAGTTAAAATACGTCGTCATAGGACCCCAAAGCCGACGGGTATTTATACCCTGTCGATATAGATTAGGCGGGAAGTCTACCGCCAAATATCTAACATAAGGCGACCGTAGACCTGTCGTTATAATAGAGATAAGCCGACGACTATGTATACCTGTCGCTATAAATTAATCGAGAAAACCTCCATCCAAATATCTACTACTTAGAAAACATAAGGCGACGGTACTCCCATCGCTATAGGGATGATAAGCCGACAGTCATGTATACCCGTCGGTATAGATTAGTCGAAAAAACTACCACCCAATTAAGAAACATATGGCGACCATAGACCTATCGCTATAGGTCCGATAAGCCGACGCGTTTTTATACAACGTCGGTATAGAGTAGGCGAGAAACTAACTGCCTCTTAACTGCTATTTAGAAAAAAGGCGACCGTAGTATCGTCACTATAAGGTCTAAAAAGGATCAAATTAATTCAACTCAAATTAAACATATAGAAACTTAAAAATAATAATATAATAACACTTATTCCCTTAAAAAATTAAAAAGTAAAATAAAAATTTAAAATAAGCCAAGGGTTTTTCCCTATTTTCCCACTCCCCGTTCTTTCACACTACCGCTCAGATGTTTTTCACTCCCGCGTGCATATCCAACCCAAACCTAATCTCTCTACCCTTTTAACTCAGCGGTAGAGTAACGCCATGGTAAGACGTAAGTCATCGGTTCAAATCCGATAAGGGGCTTTGACTTTTTTCATAAAACTACAGTCGTAGTATTCGTATTTGAAGCGAGAATAGAGATATTTTGAATAGAACAAAGTAACCAACTGTATAATAATACATTATCTTCCTACTGAGTTACTGAGTTATAGTATAGTAGTTTAGTGAATACTTCTAAAGTTGAACATTTGTTCAGTAAATGAGAATCTAAATGGGCAACACATGTTGTATTACTACTTGTTGGTTGCATTATTGTTGTCCGATTTATATATTGACAATTACGCACAAGTATACGCAATCAACAAGTAATATAGAGTAAATATAGAGTGTCAAACTCACAGATCTATGCCTAATAAATTTCAGTTACTAATTTTATATAAATTCGAGTCTATTTAAAAAATCACAAATGTTGAGTATGATTATGGTTAAATTAGAACTAAAATTGAAATTTATCACGAAGATTGAATACTAGATATATATTAAAAGCTTAAGACTACAATATCCCCAATTACATCACATGAACCTAGTCTATATATTTCCAATTTTTAAACCTAATAAAGTTGTTGGCCAGTAATTCACGATTATTTAAATGATCTTTTCCAATGATCACATAAAAATATTAACCTTAATTACTTTGCAAAATAAGAAAAATAAACTCATTAAAACCCAATTTCCAAATAGGTGACATGCAGCATATAGATATTCATATTCTATATACAATAATTGAAAATTAATAGATATTTAATTCATGCTAGTAAAAGGTTCAATTATAGCCGTAATTAATAAATTAGTTCATCATGGAATCAAAAACTAGGAACATCAAATAAATCATCATCTTAGATTACAAAACTGAGAAAAAAAATAGAGAAGAAAAACTCTAAATGTAATTTCTTGTCTTTCCAATCCCTCGTCTTGATCTCCTTGAGTGGCTCATTGATTCTCCAAGTCTTCACTTGTGATCTTCAATCTACGTCAAAAGTCCTCCTCTAAAGCCTCCTAGTCTTCTACCTGTAGTTGCTCATCTAAAATTAGGTTTATTTGCGACCAAACCCTACTAAAAGTCATCAAAGTTCCTCCAACTGCAAAACTGGGCCGACGTGCATTCTGCTTTGAATGCCCCGACGCTCACTTAGGCGCCCCGACTCTCAACTTTAACTTATTTATCAAAATGTCACTGCTTCCTCATAAATTCCAGATTTATCTCTCATTTGCACTTTCCTACAAAATAACATAAAAAACAAATAATATGCACTAAAAATACTTAGAAATAACATACCAAGTCCAAAAGTGCCCGATTCGTAGGTATAATTCGCATTCATCAAATACCCCCAAACTTAAGCATTTGCTTGTCCCAAGTAAAACAAAAGAAATACACAAAAATGCATGCAAACTAGACACGTGATAACCTATACAAGTCGAGCACGAATCAATATAATCAACAAAAGCTAGCCTCAAAGATTCTTAACAATAACCCTAAATAAACTTCAAATTCATGCATCCTTCAAGACATAACATATTGCCAATCTCATTTAATTTTCAACCCTTATTGTGTGTGTGTGTATTCAATACATTAACTCAATCAAAACTCAGCCAAATTTATGAATTTCAATGTTCAATGAAAGATATTACTCAAGATATGAGAATTACAATGCCAATCTATAACGGACTTTTCACATGGTTTACTTTATTTACGAGTGTGTTTTATGCTCCATCTCGTATATGCAATATCTATTTGTTGGCATGTGCAATATCTATTTGTATTAGGCTATTCATAGTAACCCACGTAGCGAACTTTCCACCAATGACTCCCAAATCAGTTGGCTTTAGGGCATTAAGTGTAAACACACTCCTAAGGACTTACTTGTTCGAGTAACTAAGGCCACAAAAATAAACTAGCCTTGTTTTGCTTATATTCATCCCCGTTTATCCATTATATATATATATATATATATATATATATATATATATATATATATATATATTATCTTTACTTGACGGACATTAAAGCAATTGTATGTTTAAAACATGCTTAAATAGGCCATAAAGGTTTGTAATATCCTTCATAAGCATCAAATTCATTAAACGTAACCTAAGTCTTAACCAAAACAACACACTGAATATGTGCATTCTAAAACCAAGGGTTTCCAATAAAACGAAACTAATAAATAGTCAAGAATCGAATTAGCACTCATTATCCATTTTATCTGAGTTATTAATTAAATCAAATTTCTATCATTGGTTAACCATCAAGTTTCACACATCAGCGCATTGTTCAATTCTACATATGCAAAATATGCAAACTTTATGCCATTACTATAAAAATGCCCTATCATGAAAAAATGCAACCAAGTAATTAACAGATAATACCCCCAAACTTAAATACGATAATGTCCTCATGGGGTAAAAGATTGAAAAATCAAGATTGAGGACTTCTCTGATTAGGTCAATCGTCATGATCGACCTCCTCGTCACTATCGACTTCATCTTCAGCGTCTTCCTCTTCAGCCTCTTCAGTGTCGGAGTTGGAAGGCTAATATGTTGACAAAACTTTCGGCGTAGGGATTTCAAGTGGATCTGCAGATGGGTACAACTTAGTAAATATTTTTACCATTGTCATGTTGAAACTAATGTTGTACATGTGCATCTTAGATTAACGTTTAGCAAGGTGATGGTTTTGACAATCCATATCATCATTTTGTCGATCTATCTTGTGCTGCAACTTAAGAAACCGTTTATTCACTTTATTCAATAATGAACCCTCAGTAGGGTTAGCCATCAGCTCCTCCGCAGCTTGCGGTTCGGTTGGATGCATGATAAATCCCAGCCCTCTTGGATCAGACTCACCTCCCTCCCATACCTTATATCGAATAATCAATGAATGGTCTAGCGGCGGCATCAGATGTAATATTGGTTCATCCCTTTCCTACTTGACACCTGCCTGCTGACATAACCCATAAATTAAGGATGGGTGTGGTAGTCCTCCTTAGGTTCCATTTTCAATAGCTTTGAGGATCTACCGCTTAATCACCTCGCCCACATTAATATCCTTACCTTACACGAGACAATATAGTAAAATCGCTCTTTCTTTTGTAACGTCGCTTACATGTGTGGACAACATCAATTTAGCATAAATGATGGCATATCGTGCCTTTCCATAACGACTCAATGTAGACAGCGAGAACTGCTTGGCTTCCTTCTCCTCCACCTTCCATCGTGTACCCGGTTGGCCTCTTGAATGATTTGATCATAATCCGGGCCACCTTCCGCATATTCAGCATACTCATCCTGTTCTAATATCGGCAGATTGTAGTATTGATTGATAGCCTCATTGTTGAAAGACACTGTTTTGCCTCGTACATGCACATTACAATATTGGTGCTACTTTGCATTAGCATGGAACTCTTTAACTATCGGGATCACCGCCGGGTCCGACTGTTCTATAAAAGTAAACCAATCCCCCTCGACAATCATCACAGCAACATCACCATCTTGGGTTTCATCCGCTTGCAGTCCACGTTCCTGGATGATCGTTTTGTTGGCTAACTTGATAAAACGGCCATAAGCTTCTACACTTGCAAACCTCTTCTTACCATAGCGCTTGGAGTGTTTAGATGATGACCCTTCACCTTGTTGACGTTTAGACGATGACCCTTCACCTCATTGACATTTAGATGACATATTTGTTCCTGTAACCAAGTACACCGTTAACACATGATAACCTCAATCAAGAAAAGTATGGTTCACAATTGCAAGATTATAGCTTGAACAACTAATATCAACGTAATAATTGACTCCCCCAGATTTGCTTAAGAGCTAGTAACAATGTTAATTAATCCATGTTGGAACCAAAAACACATGTATAATGCCTCAATGCAAAATATTAAAGCAAATAGCATATGTTCATTCTCACAGATTTTTCATCAAACACTTGGTGGGCATTGCTTATAACATAACATTGGTATAGTTATTATTCAAGTAATCTAACCCATCATGAACCACAAAATGTCCCAAATAAGATTAATAGCATCAAACCATCAAAATACATCAATAATTTAACTCACATTTCCCGTGCATGAAGAATTCTATCAAAATTAGTCTTACCTTAGCTAGAGAGAGAAATTGGGCTGAACTTAGCGATTGATGAGAGCTTTTCTGCTAATTTTGGAACCCTAGAATCCGTTTGAACTTTGGTATGTAGGAGGACTAGAGGTTTGGAAGATGGAGGTTAGGGTTTAGGTGAGAGAGAGAGAGAGAGAGAGAGAGATACCGTTTGAATTCCTCTTTGGCTTTATGAACTGGACCCGTTTTAAAGAACAAAAAAATGACAAAGCTAACCTTGAACGCCGGGGCGCTCAGGTTGTGTTGAGGGTGGGTGTCGAGGCTTTCAAAACAGTGGCTTGTTTAAGTTGTGGACACTGGGGCTTTCAGCCCAAGCTTGTTTTGGACACCGGGGCTTTCCAAACAGTGGGTTATCTGAGTTGTGGACCTGACTTTCATCCCAGGCTTGTTTTGGATGCTGGGACTTTCTAAACATTGGGTCGTATGAGTTGTGGACGCCGGGGCTTTCATCCCAGACTTGTTTTGGACGCTGAGGCTTTCAAGGCTTCCATGTTGTAATCTACTTTGGACATCGGGGCATTCAATCCTTGCATATTTTGGACGTCGGGGCTTTCAAAGGTAACGTTGCAATCCTATTTTCGCGAATTTTCCACTCCCGCGCTTATCTTTTCATTTCCCGTGTGCATATATATGTTGTTATTTCTTTCACAGACTTGTACTTCTGTCCCAAACCAAGCATAATCTCTCTTCTCTTCTAGTCGTCCATGTAGAGCTACCGAGCTTGAGACTTGTGGATTTGAAGGTGAGACAAGTTTTGTTTTTTGATTCAGTTCTAATTTGGGTATATCGATTTGCTTTTCCAGTTCTCTATGTTGTTGTAATTATCAAAATGTGATGTTGGATTCTTAACAGTTTTAATGGGAATTAGGCGAAATGGTTTAATTTAGACATGGGTGTCTTCTTATTACAATTTTAGTTCTTTTACAGAACTAGTATGTACACTTATTTTTAACAAATGTTTCTATAGACCTCAATTGATTTCCATTTTTGCAGGTGCTCGATCTGAAGTTGTTCTGCCATCTAAGATAAATCTGCAAAATTTCTAAATCACTGGAAATATTATTCACTTGCCTCATTTAGTGTGAAAGTCCCATTCACGGAGCTGCAAACTGGAACAACTATATTTGATTAGAAGGTACAAATTATTTCTATTTATTACTATGTAGCTTGCTATCAACCAAAATTATATGTTCTTGTTGCCTGATGGGGTATTTTCTGTTTTTGTTGGTTCTTAATATCTATTTTCTAGGCCATATAGAGTTTTCTCCTTGTTTATTACAATGCTATGATATCTGTGAAGTTTGTTTTTCATCCCCTGGTGTGCTATAAGTTTTTATGTTCTTTCTTTTTCCCCCTTACAGTTAAGATGAGTAATCTACGCTCTAGAGTTGGGTATTTATCTTTGTTTATCATGTGACACCCCCAAATCTGGGCTCACACAGCCCAAACTTGAGTTGTCAAAAAGACTACAACAAAATTATTACAACGTAGTATAACGTTTAACAACACAGTGTATAATAATACACAACTAAGTCTTCACAATTATTGCCACACTATTTTACAACACGTGAAGACTACGATAGCTATCCCTCGGACTCTCACTCCATCCCCCGGCTAGACCCAGCTACGTTCAAATCTCCTGTTGAAAAATAATAGAACAAAAAGAAAGGGTGAGCTCAAATAGCCCAATAAGAAATATCATGACTAAGATAATGACGAATAAATTATCATTAGCCTTCAACAGTTGAGTTCTTGATAGAATACAATAGACAACAATGTTTATATCAAAAACTACAGTTAAATTCTTGAACAATGTTCAGATCAATAATAGCAGTGGAATGAGCAATCTATTAGAAGAATAATGCAGACTATAATGTCCACTCGCTTCTCTATTTAGGAAAAATATCATCAACTTTTATCATCTAAAATACCATTAGTCAAGGTAATACAAATTCACAGTTCCTGGTCATAATCATGCAGATCAACAGTTCATCTTTGCACTATGGGCCAAAGATATTCAATATAACACAAACGGTCATGATTATACCAGATTCAGCCTTTGGTCACAATCATACCAAACAACAGTTCATCTTTGCACTACGGGCCAAAGATATTCAATATAACACCAATGGTCATAATTATACCAGATGCAGCCTTTGGTCATAATCATACCAAACAACAGTTTATCTTTGCACTACGGGTCAAAGAGAACATTTACCACGTGCCATAAAAGACACCGAATAGATGTATCGCCTTTAACCTATTATATCGCCTTTAACCTATCATTTGTTCAACAATTATATCGCATATGTGCCCCCGGCCACAGATATTCACAACAATTTGATTTTGGATGATTAGAATGATATAAATGATGAACAGAAGAAACAGGATAAAGAATAAGTATCAGAAGTTTACTTTGTGCATATTCAAATAATGTCCAAATTATCAACATGATGTGGAGTGAAATTCAAAAATGATATTCAAGATCCACAGTTCAGAATAACAGTTACAGTTCAATAAAAAGGTTCAGAAAATAGGAAGGTTCAATTGAAATGATGAAGTGCAACTATTATGGAACATATACTATTTTCAGGAATTATAGAAGCAATAGTTTAATAAGTTTCAATTTAGGTGTATGAAAGAAAATAATATCTCTTACCGTAGCAGGTTTGATTAACAAAAGGTGAAGAAAATTAATATCCCTTGCCATAGTAAATTTGAATAATGGAAGATGAAAAAGATGGTATCCCTTATGAGTATAAAGAAAAATAATATCACTTACGAATATGAAAGAAAATGATATTACAAACGAATATGGAATAAAAGTGTCATGTGATAATTCGTGTAGACAAATTATTTCTACAAGAGACAAATAAAAAATAAATACAAACACTCAAAATAGTCTTACTATTCTCAGAGAAAACTCATAAAATTCTTATAAAAAAGTTTTATATTTTAGGTGTGATTTTTCTATTTAGCTGAGCAAGCTATTTATAGGAGAAAATAAGTTACTATGCGCGGTAGGTGGGTGGCGTGCTGCACGCCAGTGCTGAAAAATTTTCAACAGCGCAGCCGCCCGTGCCTTTTGCGTAGAAAATTTCTCCCAGCACATTTTTGTGCAAATTTTCTCAGGTGGGTCCTACAGGGGCCCACATGTTACTATTCCAAAAATAAATAAAAAAACTTTAAATATTAAATTTATTATAATAAAATAATATGATCTAAATCAGATATCTTATCCCCACTTGCTCTATTTTTCTTCCTACCTTATTTTATATATATATATATATATATATATATACATTTATTTCAGTAAAATCCAAAATATCAATAATTAAATTAATGTCACAACAGTGATAACAATAATTCAAAAAAAAATGTCAGAACATGTTATTGTGACAGTGCATGATTTATTGTAACAATTATTGAGTCAATGATATAAAATACAGTGTAATGAAAATTATTAAATCAATAATGCAAAATACTGTGCAACAATAATTATTGATGAATACTGTGCAATGACCACGTTATCAAATCAATAATATGAGATACTATGCAATACCGTGTGCTACAGTAAAATACCATGAATTGTTGTATGCTACTATTCTTTTATCACCGGTATTTTAACAGTTTAAAAGTGATAATACCGTTAACTATTTTTATTTAAAAAGGTTATTTCTGTCGTTTTTTATATCCGACAAATATTCCGTTGTGGGGTCCACCAATAATTAGTTATTTCGGCGCCGTCGTACGACCCAAATATTCCCCGACAAAAAAAATATTTCCCGACAAAACGAATATTGTCCGACAAAATAAAATTTGCACATAACATCCTTAACTTTCAATTTTGTCAATTTAACCACTTACTGTTTCATGGAAAAAAATATATATGAAGAAAAAATAAATTTTATATTTCATAAAATTCGGGGTCTTACATATCATCTCCTAGATTTTGCGTAATCTTGTGACTTTCTAAATATCTCTATTTTTTTCAATCTTATTCTTGTTAGCTGCAATTATTGTTATTGTGCCTTTTGCTCTTTCTATTTGGTTACAATCATGTTTAATTAAAGGGCACTTATCTATGAAGTTTCATATGCACTCTAGATTGTTCAGATTGCTTTTTGTTATTTTTTTGAGTCAATTGTAGTTACTAGATTGTAGTGACTATTGTGCTAATAGTAAATAGTATAGACTACCAAAAAAGTACTATTATGTACAAAATTGTTATTTCAAAAACTAAAATAAATTCACATCACAGTTTGGGTTTTAAGATTTTGCAATTTAACTAGGATCAAAACCAAATGTTCCTCTTTTTTGTGGAATAGGGGGGGGGGGGGGGGAGTTTTTTGTTATTTAGTGTTGTAAAATCTTGCTTTCCACCTTAAAAAGAAAAAGGTGTGAGATGGAATCTCATAATGGGACGTATAAGGTAAAAGGTAATGCAACAGATCTATGGAACTATGGCAAAGCAAAATTGAGGTGTTAATTTCATATATTATGCAACAATTACGCCTTCAGTTTATGACAGAAAAATGCTTGTCTGTAATGTGTTAGTTTAATAAATAGATTTTAAGTTTAACATCAAGGAGATTGTACTTGAAACTTTGCCATAATTATTTTAGTCTCTAATTAGGTGTCTTAGTGTAAAGGATAGAATAATCTCGTTATGCTTCCTTTTATTTGATCATACCCATGATTATATAGATAGTTCTTTTTCTCAGTAGATACTAAAAGTTGTTGATTATTATATTTTAAGAATTAATAGTTGATCTATTTGATTGCCTTATAAGTTTAACAATTTTACTTTTATTATGGATAAAATTATAGACAAACAATGGATAAAACTACAAAGCTCTTGCCAGAGATATGTGGATGGAATAGAATATTTTCTCAATTACGCATTTAGCAAAGTTGAGTCTACAACATCAGAGATATTGTGTCCATGTAAAAGTTGCTACAATTTACTACATCAAGATCGTGATACTGTACAATGGCATTGCATTGAGTATGTGTTTACTCCAAATTACACAACTTGGGTGTTTCATGGGTAAACATCATCATCAAATTCAGCTTTCAACAATGTTCAAAGTAATAGAGTTGAAAATGATGCTGCTAACCAAGAGGATCAAATGCCTGAGAAGATAAATGATCTCTTTATAAACGATGGGGATATATTTGGTGATTATAGAAATTTTTTTGACAAGTACATGAATTCAGCGAGCTCCCCATTATATCTTCGATGCAAAACATAGACCACTCTTTCTTTCATAGTGTGGTTATTTAACTTGAAATGCAATGGAAGATGGTCAGATTAGTCTTTTGACTCGTTATTAAGCAAGTTGAAAGAAGTATTCCCAGAATGTACGGATTTGCCGAGTAATTTTTATGAAACAAAAAAAATGGTTGGTGACTTGGGTTTTGAATACGAAAAGATTGATGCATGTCCCAATGACTGCATGTTGTACTGGAAGGAGGAAAAATAGTTGAAATCATGTAAAGTTTACGATAAACCAAGGTGGAAGACAATTCATGTTGAAATAAAAGACGTTGACGACACACCTATAAAGGAGAATAAAGTAGAAATTAAGCAGCTACGTTATCTCCCCTTAATTCCTAAGTTGCAACGCCTTTTTAAGTCTTCGAAAATAGCTGCAGATATGAAGTGGCATCACTTAAGGCACCGAAAAGATGGAGTCTATCATCATCCTGCTGATTCTATTGCTTGGAAACATTTTGATACAATGTATCCTACATTAGCCGAAGAGTGCTATAATGTTATGCTTAGATTGTCTACAGATGGCATGAATCCTTTCAAAAATGGACATTATAGCATATGGCATGTCCAAGTTGTTATATATAATCTACCTCATTGGATGTGCCTTAAACAAGAACATTTCATCATGCCTTTGTTAATACCTAGACCTTGCAGCCCTTCAAATGATATCGATGTGTACCTGAGGCCTTTAATTGAAGAGTTAAAGACATTGTGGATGAACGGGGTTGATACTCATGATGCCTCGACCAAATCCATCTTCAAAATGCGTGCTACACTTTAATGGACAATTAGCGACTTTCCAGCGTTAGCAAATTTATTGGGTTGGAGTACGAAAGGTAAGCTTGCTTGTCCAATTTGCCAAGTTAACACTAGGTCTCTTAGTTTGTATAGTAAGCAATGTTACATCGTTGTTTTTTTTCCTCCTGATCATAAATATAGGTTTAATAAAAGAAGATTCAATGGAGATGTAGATTATACAGAAACACCACCAATTCCATCTGGGTATAATGTGCTTAAATAGGTTAAAGACATTAAAGTCACATTTGGGAAAACTAAAAAGAAAACAGTTCACCATGAGAAAACACATAATTGGAGGAAAAAAAGCATTTTCTTTGAATTACCATATTGGAGGACACTTCTAATACGTCATATGCTGGATTTGATGCACATTGAAAAAAATGTTTGTGATAACTTGATTGGGACACTATTGGGTATGAAATGAAAATAAAAGATACCCTTAAAGCTCATTTAGACTTAGAAGATATGCATATATGAAAAGACTTGTATGCAAAGCTAGTCAGTCCATTAAGTTCAGTTTATCAATTGCCAACGACGTGCTACACATTGTCTAAGAAAGAAAAACAAAGTTTTCTTGAAGTTCTAAAAGGAATCAAGGTTCCGGATGGATATTCATCCAACATATCATGATGTGACAATGTAAAAGAATGCAAGATTGTGGGTTTGAAAAGTCATGATTGTCATATCCTAATGCAACAATTACTTCCAATTGTGATGAGATGTACGCCTCTGCCAGAATATGTCAAGAGAGCTATTATTGACCTTTGTCATTACTTTCGGGAATTGTGTTTGAGCAGTTAGCACGACGAGGACTATGAACGAATGAAGAGGAAAATACCTTTGATATTATGCAATCTCGAGATGGTATTCCCTCTTGCCTTTTTTTGATATAATGGTACATCTGCCCATACACTTAGCTGAATAACAAAAGATAGCTGAAAATGTAAAATTTTTAAATATGTATCCATTTGAAAGGTAATAATATCATCTTATTAAATTTATTTTTTCTTGGAATATTATATTGGTTTTTTAGTTTTTATTCACTATGTGAAATATGCTTACGATTAGGTCCATGAGAAAGACAAAAAGGGTATATTCGTAACTGAAGTCGCCCATAAGGGTCACTCGTAGAAAGAGTAGTTGTTAAGGAATGTTTGACATTTTGTTCGAGGTACTTGAAAAATGTTGATGCAACATGTAATCGAGATGGAAGAAATGAAGATGGGTACGATGAGCATGGATCAAGTAGTCCCATATTTTGACGTATATGTGGATTTTTAGGGACTCAAAAAATCTCTTATCTAGATGAAAAAGATGTTGACATGGCACATTTATATGTGTTATTCAATTGCGAAGAGGTCATGGGCTATCTTAGGTCATGATATACTATTTATAAATATCAATATATATTAATATTGTTTATTTATCTCTCTCAAAAGAAATATATGTGTTGATTGTGTCTTGTAGTATTTGGAAAAAGTCCTACATGATGCAACAAGGGCGTAGGCGAAAAGTATCAGCAAGAGACCTTGATAATGTTAAGAAAAAAGAATTTCCATGATGATTTAGAGATTATGTAAGTATGATATCACACAAAAGTTTCTATCATGTCTCCTTCATATTTTTGGAGAGATGCATAAGTCTAGTTTCTAACAAAAAAAATGGTCCACATAAATATTGTCAATTGAGTGACAATTGGTACAAAGATCTGCTGATTCAGTTTTTGTTGTTGTTTAAATAGGGTAAAGAGATGGAGGTTTTAGAAGAAATCAAAGCACTTTCACGTGGTCCAATCAGAGTAGCCAATAAGGGTACTGGTTACTTGATAAATGGGTTCTGCTTTCACACCAAAATGCGAGCGAAGAATAGTCAAATGCAAAATAGCGGAGTATATGTTGCAGCAACTACCCAAGGATATTCCTCAGCTAGAGACTCGGATCCTAGGGAAGAGATTGTGGAGTATTTTGGTATTTTAGAAGATATAATTGAGTTAGATTATGAAGGTGATAAAAAAAGTAGTTTTATTCAAATATAGATGGTATAATAGCATAACATGTGATAAAAAGGTGAAAACTGATCAGTATGGATATACGCTTGTGCATGCAAATAAATTTAGGTCAAAAGATGAGCCTTTTGTCTTGCCATCTCAAGTTGAACAAGTATTCTATGTTGATGATCATAGGGACAAGGATTTGCGTGTAGTTATATGAACAAAGCCAAGGGATATGTATGATAGTGCTGAAGTAGAATCTGATGATGAGGACATAACACTACAAATCGATTACTCAACAACTACAATTACAAAGAATGAAGAGGAAGACTATACTTGGGTTAGAGATAATGTTGATCCTGAGGTAGTTGTTGAAAGTAATCAAGGATCTCGAACTAAGAAACGAAAGCACAATGCAACTAAAAGACGTAAAGGTAACTTAATTATTGTTGATAAAGATGAAGATGAAGATGATGAGGTCATCTCTGAGGACGAAGAAGAGTGGCCAGATGAAGAGAATGGGGACGAAGCAGAGGAAATAGAAGATGATAATGATGATGATGAGGATGAGGATGAGGAATAAATTTGTAAATTTTGAAAGTCATTTATAACAGTTATTATAATAATTCCTTTTACACTTTATATCATTTTATACAGAGGCTTGTTTCGTAAATAGTTATTGCATCTCAATGCCTTTATTAAAATAAGATTATGCTTTTAACCATGAACTGATAACAAATCCTTGTGTTTACTGGTACTTTATTGCTTTGAAGTTATATATTTCCAGCTTCATGTTTGATTCATAATAGTTCAGTCATATTATACTGCTGGTTCGTAACTTGAAACAGATTTCTTGCCTTCAATAGCGGAGTCAATAAAATAAACAGATTTCTCAGTTTTTCTTGGTTAGTTGATAACCAATAGGATATGTGTTTGGTATATTTGCCTATCAGTATTGATATATTGATTTACTCTAATTTTTACATTAATCATTACATTGCATGAACTAACACTCTGTTTTTTTATTCTTAATGATCATGTGTAGATATTAATGGCTCACGATAATGGCAATACACCTACTGATTCTGAAATGATTACATATATTGAGAGATTTCAACAAGAACAGGAAACACATGATGATGCGCATGCGGGAACTGGTTACTTTATGTTTACAGAATAAGATTTGGGTATTTACAGCTAATAAGCTTATTGTGGTTCATTGTTACATTTAGGTGATGCATTTTTAACTTGTTATATTTCATTTTCGAAATATGCTTTTCATAGCCTTAGTTACCAGCATAACATCTGATATGTACAAATTTTCTAGATTTCAATTGTTACAATTTAACCAGTTAGAGATTATTACACCACTACGTGATATAATATTGTTCGAGTAATTAAAATGGACATTTCTCTTTTTATTTTTGTAGGCTCCACTAGCAAAAAGAAACGAGGTCCTACTTTGGGTTTGCCTATATGGAGAAGGATAACACAAGTGAATGTGGTTTATGACCACATAGGTAATCCGATTGCTCCTAGTAATGTGGTGAAAGAGTTGATAACTTTCATAGGTTGTTTGGCTCGTATGTCTGAGTATTGCCCAATTGATTTCGAGTCTTGGACGAAAGTGCCAAATGATGGTAAGGAACAGGCATGTAAACAAATTGAGAAGATGTTCTCCACCAACCAATCTAATGTTGGGGTCAAAAAAATCTTTTATCATTAATAGGCAGAGCATGGAAAGAGTTTAGGTTTGACTTGAAAAATAAATACTATGTCCGGGATAATCGTCAAGATTCAATTAATAACATGACGGATAAGAGGGTGAAGAAAGAACAATGGGCAGTTCTAGTGGATGTTTAGGGTGGCTCAGAAGTTCAGGTTTTAAATATATTTATATATTTACATCTCAATGCAATTATCAATAATTAGAGAGTTTATCTTTTAAATTTATTTATCATTTGTAGAAAGAAGCAGAAAGAAACAAAGAGAATCGCACTAAATTGAAGAGACAACATACTTTAGGATGAATGTCACTTGCGAGGAAAAGGCAGGAAATGGTAAGAGTGTGTGTGTGTGTGTGTGTGTGTGGTAGTAGTAGTAGTAGTAGCTAATATACTAGATTAGATTATTTAATTTTATTCCTTTTCTTTTTCCATGACTTGGCAGGTGGAGAAATATAAAGATGAGAAAAGTCCAACTTGAGCTGAATTGTTTATCTAATCTTATACTAGAATGGACGGTACAGTCCACAAGTCTGTAACAGTAAGAAATAAATGCTTATTTCATGTTTGAAGGACTTATAAATGTTGATATTATGTATATATTTTTAATAGCCACAACTGAAGAATACCTTTATATTTTTATTTTTTTGTTGTTATGGTTTAACATTTTCGTCTCATAATAGATTGAGAGTTTTAGTGTGTTCAGTTAGTTAAGTTGCATGTGTTACTATCGCCCATTTACTTAAGTTCTAAATAGGTAAGCATTGTGAAATAAATGCTGATTTATTATAATAATATCTTACAGGAAGAAGTAAAGAAGGTTAATGATGTATTGGCTACATTTGAGGGTGAGGAATACCAAATTGAAAAGTCTGGCCCAAATGACATTGTCTCCCAAGTTTTGAGAAAAGGTGGACATAGGAGGATCATCTCTGTAGAATTTCGATCCACATCAACAAACACTTGGAAATCGACTAAGCGTAGTGGCACACCTGTGGTACTTGATAATGCAACACAACATGAGATAGAAACTTTGAACGCACAACTTGCTGTTTACCAAATACTTCACGAAGAGTTAGTAGCGAAGGTGACTAAATTGACAGAACTAGTTAAGAATCAATAGGTACAAAAAGGGCAAGTTATTCATGTTGAAGTTTATGTTTTTATTTCAATTTTGTTCATTAAAGTATCAATATGCTACTGTTTTATTTAGCCAATAAGCATTAAACACTCTATCTATTATACATTGCGATTGTGATTGAGATAGAAATTATGGCTGTAACCCCCCGAGATCCCGATCTTCCTTAATTATATCCGATTATCCTTGAATAACATAACCATTAACTTTAAACCATATTAACCTGGAATCCCGTGTGTTAAACTTAATCTTTAACCTTTAAAATCATTGTTTGACTGTAAAGTGGTCCATATATATATATTTTTTAATCAAAACTTTATCTTTCATTCTTTATCCATCTCAAGATTGCAATGTTCACTTTACTATTCACTAGTATTTAGGTCGACACTTATTAATTGCGACCGAGTATATTTCATTTCATAATCCATTATAGTTTAGGATTTATATAACCTGTAAATAAAATTTTGCCATGAACCATTTATATTTGACCTTGTTACTTATACTTTTTCCTGTTCACAAATATCTTTTTGCATTCATCTATATCATACATATCCTGTTTACATATCTATGTACTACACATACAAGCTTATCACATGTACAATCTCAATTAATAAATATACATTATTCTGAAGACATTACAACTTCTCTTTAAATACAACATATATATATACAAAACCATCCCTACGGTCTTACATATATTTAACATTTATCGGTATGGATTTACGAACCATTTATTTCTTGATTACTATTATGGTTTACATATATCCGCTTTACATGAATGTTTCTCAGATACAAATCACGAATCTCTTCACGTATCCACATGTATTCACATTCTTTACCTTAGCGTCACCGAAACCTCCGGTCTTCTTGTACTTTACCTGAAATGTTAGTTTATAACAAGAATGAGCATAACGCTCAACAAGTTAATCAGTTAACACTTTACATGCTCACAGTTTATGTCAATGCGTCATGCCTCCTTTACCTTAACATGCTATACTTAATGTCACAATTTGCACTTAACAACTAATCATAGATTTGTACATAGTCCACATAAAACATCTATCACGTTTAAGTCTAAAGAACTTGCCTGATTAGCTTTTGTTATACTTAACCTTAACCGCCTCGATTGGCCTTGCTATCATTCATTACGTTGGTTTACTACTTTGAGCGCCATCTGTAAACATTGCACTATATGCATCATTATAAGATTATAAACTCAATAACTTTCAAACTTAATCCATAATTACTTAATCATTCGTCTCTAATCATTTCACATATGATGTATTATACTTTATGTAGGTTAATAATGTATCCTAGCTTGCTTCCGACCTTTTACGTAACCCTTAACATGACTTGACTTAGCTTTGGACATGTTATAATATGTCATTCATTATCCCATTATGCTTTAACACCCTTTATTTTGGTCATTCTTTATCTATTTAAGGCTTACATAACATATCCTTATCATTTCATATCAAAATATAGCTTTTTGGAAGCTTATAAAAATTTCAAAAACAGAGCAACTTCGCCCCGGCACCGCCAGAGCTCGCTGCCCGCGAAATTGGCTCAGCTGTGAACAGTACATTTGGCCCCCAGCGCAATGTTTAGTACAAAACATTGCGCCGGGGCGCAGTGTTCAGAAATATAATTCTGATTTTTGTACTACCTTTGCTGATTTTTAACTCCTTCATCTTACATCCAAATAAGCTCAAATTTGGACCACATCTAGACCTTACTACCTAGTATTTTACAAAAATACTACTTGCCTCATTTGGCTTTTTGAAATCATTGATACATTAGCCCATAGGAGGGCTGTTCAAAACATTTCCAACACTTAAAAAAATTTTGACTTTCAAACTCAATTTTTCCAACTTTGTGATTTTTGGCCATTTGCTTCAAAACTCAATTCTAACACTTGACAAAGTTCACATAGGTCAAATATGATATGTCTAGGCCTTTCAAACAATTAAATTATACTCGCGGCGGGTTTTGTCCGTAAAAATTCATTTAGGGTCGAATCGATCGTTCAACTTGCCATTTCGTTCAAATTTCAACCCATTGATTACCAAATCAACCCTAACACATGTATTAACATGAAAATGACTCATTTGACTTTATTTCAACTCTAACTTCTCAAAATTGCCAAAAATCACACTTTAGGTTGCATTTTGTCAATTTTTACAAATTTTTGAAATTCAAACTTAAACTTATCTTGATACCTTAATCTCTCAACGCCACATAGGTAACCATACACACATTTAATGACTTTCTAAGTCCACTTAACTTCTATATGCACGTTCTAATGCACTTTACAGATTTCGATTCGACTTATACACAACGTATAGCCTAATATTCAAACCTTTCATATCGAATCATACTTTTAAACTATTTAAACATCTAACTTGCCATCTAGCACAACAATTTGTTTGCATCAAATATGATCACTCTTCCAAACTATGATTTCATCAAATCTAACAACATATTACCTATGATCATTCCTTGAACCACAATTTATAGCTTGCAAACATACATAAATATTACACCACCTTTGTTCTATTACTTTCAAGCTTAGGGTTTCAACAATAATCACATACATAACATATAACTCACATAATCTTTATCTCTAACCACATATCCTTGGATTTATTCTCATAAACCTCAAATATTAAGAGTTAAACATTAGTATACCTTCTTGTAACCTTTCCTCTTCTTGCAATAAACTTGCTAAAGTTGAATCCTCCTCCTTGATGGCTTGTTTTACTACTGTTGATCACTTTCTCTAGCAAATCTTCATGGCTTCTTGTTAACCCTAGCCATTCTCTTGCTATTCTCACTTAAGCTCTTTCTTTCTCTCTTTTTGCTAGGACCTTTGAATGAAATGAAGAAATCAGCTAAGTCCTTGGCTTAATAAGTTTAACACATATATACATATATTGTATATACAATTGCAACAACTAACCATGTTGGTTAGTTGTAACTCATGCATGGTTAAAGGGCCTTCATGTCATTTCCCATTACTAACCAAGGCTACAATAGACATTAAACAATTTTAGGACACAATTGTCATTCTTTAGTTTATCAAGGGCATTTTAGACATTGGTCACAAAAGGACACCATGGTCATTTCCCAAATTGTTAAGGAAACATTGTCTTTTCTCCAAAACTCTAAAAATTTTATTTACTTTAAATCATAACTCATTTAATTTCAATCCAATTCAAGTCCTTTTTGATCCAAACTTGTTTCCTTAAACTTGACTTTTATTCCATCATCCACTAGCCCGCAATTGGCTTGTCCCAATTCACTTATCACACTTCAAAATAAAAAATTTATAACTTAATTATTCAATTACCATTATGCTAAATTGTATAACAATACAATTTTAATTCCAACAAACCATTTTGGTTCCTCATTCAATAACTTTCCAATTTTCGACATCTCAAGTAGTCGAGTTGCTTATCTTTTCCTTAAACTGCTTTCTTGAGAAGCGAACCTCGACCGGATTACCAAAATTCATCGTCCTTTAACCTTTAACTCATAATACCTTTATATATGACTTTTCGTCCTTTCTCTTATTCACTCAATACATAAAATACCAATTCTCAACACACATGCAATGTACAATCTTTCTACTCCTATTTAAGACTATTGATCCTTTCATTTGCACACATCGTATAACTACATACCTCATTTCAATCAATAAAATCAATTTCTTCATAACCTTCCAATATTCATACCTCATTACGATATTATTGCTTTAATCCTTAATAGAGCGATTAGATCATACGGTTCCTTCTTCACTGCACATACATACTCACCTTACCTTGTCATTTTTATACTTTCGCCTCATCAGGCCTACTTCTTAAGCTTGCTACCAATTTTTTTTCATAACTAAAGCATTATTTTAATGTGCTCCCCTCATTTATCTATTTTCTTTCTTTATTACTTCTAATATACTCATAAACATACATTTATCTTATCACAAACTGACACAATCCAGTGTCCTACCATAATTACTTCCAAATTGCCTTAATGTAGGCATCACAACAATCATTCATCCTAAATCCATTTTATTACTATTCAATCATCAAACTTCAGCTTCACAATAATTTCATGATCTGAACATCATTATTGTATTTTAAATAGCAACTGATCTTTGTACGTTCTATAGACCATTATTACCAATTCAACCACATAGGTCCTTTATAGCATATTGCTCACAAAATAAATCATTCCTTAATACTTTTGTCATTCAACACTAGGTTTTATCTAATAACCTTACTTAATTAACCATAATCCTCATTTGGAAATCCTGTAAAATCCTGGGGTGTCACAATGACTATCTTGTATGATACATTAAACAATATATCAACTAACACTAAAAAGAAAATTAAGAAGAAGAGTATAGGGAAATTCAATCGGCAGATATCACTATAATAATTGTACAACTTAGAGGTTCTGATTTTGAGTAAGCTTTACTACAAAACAAACCTAACAATTTTATCAAAGATCAAGTTAACTTGCTTACTATGAGCTCTCTAATAGTATAAATAGAAAACTAGTTACTCAAGATCTACATTTAAGTAGAGCTTAATTAAGATCATTCATCAGATAAACAAACTAGATTTTTGAAAGCTTGAAAATTGATTTATGCACGCAACAGTCCAGATTGATTAATTTTTCCTAATGAATGTGCTGGGAATAACGAGTTTAACTTCCATACAGTGATTGATAGGCATGCAATATAGCTTTGTACCAACTTCATATTTGAAGAGTTCTCCAAAGATGAAACTAAATTATTCAAATTGTCGGTGGAAATATCATACTTTTTAGCATTTTTGTTTGCATTGATATCCATTATCTCTTCATCTTTTGAATTAAGTCAATATTGGACTATAATAAATTCTATCAATATGTGTTTGTATGTTTGTCCATGTTGTTTTACTTTATCTCTTCTTGCACTAAAAGAGGGTTTGTTGTTATGTTTCGAATTAGTTGATATATTGTATGATTGATATTATGCACTGAAATTTTAAAGCGTCAATTTACTATATACCTTCGAACTCGATTTACATAATGGGCTGATAATAATTGAAAATTAAGTTCAAGTCTTAAGGGCTAATTTAGAAGATTAATGTCATTTTAGTCTAATTTACAGAGAGGGCTTTTCATTCATGCTTCTGAAAAGTATATGTCTGGGGTTTTGCAAGAGAAAACTTTCTCCAGATTCAGGCAAACCAACTTCTAAACAACATCTGTATGATGT
This sequence comes from Hedera helix, assembly GCA_947179155.2. NCBI lineage: Eukaryota > Viridiplantae > Streptophyta > Magnoliopsida > Apiales > Araliaceae > Hedera > Hedera helix. The sequence continues at coordinate 31,558,900 of OX359274.1, read as the reverse complement.
TGACCTTGGGTTTATATTGCAAGCTATTTCCTTCAAAACTAAAGGTTAAAGTCGCGAATTCTTTACTCATCTTAAGTTCTTTAATGGATGAATAATGTTCTTAAGTATGTCTTTAGACCTGTTCATTAATAGAAAATTTTAAATTTAAGCTCATGTACAACTGGTTTGAATTATAGAGTACAGTATTTCCACACAACCAGTTGGGTTTGCAAGTAGTTTGGCTAATGTGTTGATTATAATTTGCTATAGTTTGGCTGACTTAGATTGTGATTGGCATGAGATGTCAGACTGTGCTTAGTTGTATTACATGTTAAAGCATAATTTTCCCTGCCCATTCTCTAATTACATGAGTCTTAAATGAGCATATATATGTTGTCTATTTGTTGTCTGTCTTCATCATAATATTCTAATTATTTGTATATCTTGTGTTTTGTTTTAGGGGTTGCCCAGAACTACAAACTTGGGTGATGATTAGTGATAGTTATGTTGTCTTTTGTTCAAGTATATATCTTAATTAGAATTAAAGTTATATGAAGCTACAAGTGAAATGGAGTCGAACTATTAATGCACCTTTTGTTCAAAGTATCTTACAAATCCGTATACACTGCAAGTTAGGATAATTCATGTTCATGACACCTTTTGTCAAATATTTGTCAATCGCATGTAAATTTAACGTTCATGGCACTTTTGCCAAATATTTGCCAATCGTATGTAAATTTAACGTTCATGATAGTTTTATTAAGTATTTGTCAATCATATGTAAATTTAATGTTTATGGCACCTTTTGTTAAGTATTTGCCAATTGTATGCATAGTGAATTTATATAATTAATATTAAAAATTGGTTAACTTTTAAGTTTAATGTATGTGGTTTTAAATAAGCATGTCTTTATTATAGCTACCTGCTAAATAAAATAAAAAGAAATAGAAAGGTTTATGCCGACGGTATTGTGGTCTCCATAGTATTATAAACATCAGGTCTACACCGATGGTAGTACCGTCGCCATAAGTGTATAAACACCAGATATTAGTCTCTCTACACCGACGGTACAACCGCCGCTATAGTCTCATAAACTTGGGTGTTATTCTATCTACTCCGACGGTACCACCGTCACTATTTACCTTTTTACTGACGGTAGATATTCGCCAGTGTTGAGAACGAGACCGTCGCCATTTAGTCTTTAAAGTTTGGTGGGAAAAAGGGTATGGCAACAGTACACCTGTCGGTATAGGTGCCTCTATCCCGACAGTATAAGCCGTCGCTATTTTCTTTTTACCGACAGTTGAGAGCTGTCGGTGTTAGTAACGGGACCATCGCCATTTTGACTCTAAAGTTTGGTGGCAAAAATGGTATAGCAATGGTATGATCGTTGGTATAGGGGTATCGGAGCGTCGGCATAGGTCTATGGCCGCGGAACTAACGACTACAGTAGGGTACCGTCGGGATACCCTTTGGTGACGAATTTGTGTTTTATGCCGACGGGTACATATCGTCACCATAGCCCTATTTTCTTGTAGTGGTTTTATTTATTTAAAGGCATTTATTTATCTATGTTTAATTAGTTAAATTAATTAATATGATAAACCCGTAATTTTTTAGCAATACTTTTAGAATCATGATGTTGCATTACAAAAAATTGTGTCATTTGCAATAGACAGATCCATCGCCAATGACCACACTGCCGTCAGTAGTGAGATCATTAGCGATGAACCTATTCGTCAGCAATGTCGTCGCATTACAGATCGTCACCCCACGTTCCTATCGACTGTCGTCGGTAATGACTTAATAGTGATGGACATATTAGTGACGGACAGTCCGTCGCTAATGATAGTATTGGCGACGGTGTTAGTGACGGGCTCTCCGGCGCCAATGACTAATATAATAATAAAAATAAACAATCTTTAGCAACTGACTGTCCATTGCCAATAACTTTTATTTATTTTTAACTGAGCCAGACATTTGCAACGGAATAGTCTGTCGCTAATGCCTCATTGCCAACGAGCAATGCTGTCGTGAATGACCTTTTAAATTTTTTTTATTTTATTTAGATTTGGAAAATCTCCTTTTTTTTTTTTTTTACATATACATAATTGTACTTGTTATAAACCTAAAATAACAAATAATTCTTAACTAACGCATACCAATAACCATTCAAAAATATACAATCAACCATCAAATGTATACATAACATAATCACATAAACCATAAAATGTAACTAGATATAAAATGTAATCACTATATAACCAAACAACTAGTTAGATATATAAAAGTAAATATAAACCATCAAACTAACTAGATACAACACCCTAGTCTGGACAACCCAAAAACTAACTGTAGTTAGTTATATCAAAGTAAAAAATCTATAAAGTGTTATATCACCAGGTCTTTTTCATCATCATCGCCATCGACAAACAAGTAATTATCGTCCATCGTGTCACTACTGGTCCCACCCTCAGCATCATCATCAGCATCGGCTTGGCCATTCTCACCATCTCCTTTGGGGTCCTCGCCATCACCGTTGGCTTCACCCATGCCACGAGACTCATCAACAAGAAATAACAAAATTAAAATATAAGTTAGGCAAAAGAGATTCTAACTCGACCATCGAAACTCAGAATCGAGCCCTATAAGTTGGCACGTGTTTGAAATTTGTAAGAGGTGTTACATCTATAGTTTCGTGTCGTTTCGATACTCGGGGGCGAGTTTTGGTATATTTTTCCTATATTTATCTAAGTTTTTTAAAAAATAAGTTAGGCAAACGAAGTTCTAACTTGATCATTGGAATTTGGAATCGAGCCCCATAAATTATCACGCATTTGAAATTTATAAGAAGTGCTACGCCTATGATTTTGTGTCGTTTCAATACATGTGGCGAGTTTTGGTCTACTTTTCCTATATTTGTCTAAGTTTTTTTAAAATAAATTAGGCAAACGATATTCTAACTAGGCTATTGGAACTCGCAATCGAGCCACGAAAATTGTCACGCAATTGAAATATACAAGAGGTGTTACACCTACGGTTTCGTGTCGTTTTGATGTCCATAGCGAATTTTTTTCTACTATAATAACTCTATTTATTTTCTTGAAATGGGGAGTGCCATTTTTTTACCAGATGGTAAGTACTTATACTTAATCCACGCCTTACTTTTGCATTTGCCATACTAGCAAGAGTCTCCAATAAGGATATTAAAGACTGTTCGTAGAAAAACTCTTAGCTCATAAAAGTCCTATATAACATAGTACAATCTCATTTTAGCTAGAGTTGGTCATTAAACTACATTCACAAATAAATATTAAAAAAACATACTTACCAACGCCACTCTTTTGACAAGAAGAAAAATAAGCAGCAACCAAACTGTATTATTATCAAGACATGAAATGCAATAACATACTTGTTAGAAAGTAACATTTTCCATATACCTATAATTAAATAATATTTGTAAATACATAAATAATTTTACTATATATAAATAAATAAATAAAGGAAAAGTAAACAACAATAATATTTGTATTATGTAAGATTACGAAGAGAGCAACAATAATAACAAGAATCGAAAGGACAACATGTATATAAACGCCAACTCAACTAACCTGCTAATGTGCTACTTGAAATACCTGGAAAAAATAACACGAAAATTTGAAGTTCTGTAATATTTTATAATCTTGAAAAGAATATGATGGTCTATTTATTTTTTTAATGCAAATAGCATGATGTGCAACAGGAGAAGTTCTGTCAAGAGCATGTTGTGCAACAGGAGTAGGCATCACCTTTCTTGCACAATCTCTTCCTTAAGGCGGCTGAGTAACTATTGCTGCTATCTACAATCAAATTAATAAATAGCAGTAAAAGAATTTAGAATTTAAGAAACTTTTAAAACTCAAAGAAGATGTTGAAGAGACAAATGAATAAGAAATTTACTTGGTAGGATTAGGAATTCAACCTATTCAGTTAGTTAAATGAATGACCAAAAACTGGGCCTTCATTTGGCGCTCAACAAAACTGGATTCTCAGCTTAGCTTTGATTAGTCCACACCATTTTTTAACTTGTAAGTTTCGAAAACTGAGGAAATGATAGGAAAACTAGAAATCCTCTGTTTGTAAGTTTTTTGATTTTTTAGTTAAGAAAGCTCCGGAAAGGTAGAGAAAATTAAATTCAATTTTCTTCATAAACTTTCCTGAGCAAAACCAGAGGAAAGCTAAGGATTGGAAAATGAGATGAGTAAATTTTATTTTCTCAACATGTGACTTTCATTCTCTCTAACCGTAAATTATTCATGGAATGGTAACACTTTGGGAGCACACAAAGAAAGCCAAATATAAACGGATATTTGACACAATGTTTCACCAAAATTTATATATCATCTATGTTGGAATAGTTATTGTTCCTTTTAGCCAAGAAATACATTCATAACTTCATATATATTTCTAATCATTTTTAGGATTAGTGACTACTGAAACTACAAACTTCTATTTCTTTTTTGTATATCACTTTTATATCTTCCTATTATGTTCCTAACTTAATAAATTTTGATAGATTTTGATAGAAGTGCCCATTTGATTCTTAATAGTGCTTGAATTTATTGAAATATCAAGATTCTTTTGCTAATGGTCCTCTCTTTCAAATCTTTAGTGAACTTTTACGGTGCTCTTCTAACAACTCCACCCTTCCGTTATTCAAATCAAACAGTTTACTCTTTAAAAGAATTGCAGATTCTCATTGAAATTCAATTAAATGGAAAAAAAATACACTCAATCGACCTTAAATTCTGTAATGATTCCATAGGGTGCACACATTACAATTGAACAACGAAAATACACTCACACTTGGAAATAAGAAACCCATCAATAAAGACTCTTATTGCATAACAGTGCACAACAGTCATTTTACCAATTGATCTCACAACCAATAATTTCAATCTTAAAATAAAGTAGTTTAAGTGAAAAAACAGAAGTATAGTTTAAAAAAACTAAGTTATTCAGCTAAAAAGAATCTGTAACTGTAATATTGAACTGGTTTATTATAGCAACATGAGCATGCCTCTTAATCTTAGAACAACCATCTCAAATAACATACAAGTACATTAATTGATAAAATCAAATACCTTGTAACTAGAAACAAAATCTATCTCAATATCCCAACCGAAAAAAGGCTGAACACATTGTTGTTTCTCAGCCCAAGCAGTGAACAATCAGCAACCAACTGAAACAAAACAAGGCATTTCCTCTCCAAATAATGATCGATCTAATCAAAAAAGCAAAACAAATAATCAAACCCGCAACAAAAAATTCAGCATCTTTAATCATGCAAACATAAATAAAATCATACCACTCAATCATAATCCAAAACAAAATAGCTTGAGAGACAACAAATTTACCTAGCTAGCTTTATATTTGAGGGAAAATGAAATTGGGGAAAATTTTACCTAGCATGAGAGAGAGAGATAGAGAAGAAGAGGGACGTCGACGGGGATGATGGGGATGACAGACTTCTTTATGGCTAGAGGACGACCGACCGAGTTATGGGCAGATGGAGATGGCAACGAGGAAGAAGGGAAATAGCACACTGGGAGAAAAAAGCAAGGAGAAAAACAAAAATTAAAATGTAACATTAAACTGTAAAATAAAAGAGTCATTATTGATGGCATCGCCGTCGAACTTAAGCCCGTCACTAATGGGTCCATACCGATGACACAACCCGTCGCCAATGACATTAGTCCGTCACCCCACACCCTTGCTGCACGTGGGAAATGAAAAACTTAGCGCCAGTGAGCGTAAAAGGGGTCACTGCCTACGACGGTCATGGTTGTCGCCAGAGAGGTCATTTGTGACGGCATTTAGTCTGTCAGTAATAGGCCCATCGGCTATGACATCTTTTTTTTGTAGTGTTGATCATGCTAATGAGATTTAAATTCAAGATAGCTCAAAATTTAAATGTTCTTAATTGTTGAATCAATAATGTGGGGTTAATTGATCCGGATAAATTAGTACATACTATTGTTTGCTATTAAGAAGAAGGTAATTGATCTCATAATCATTTGTGTGGAGACATTAAAGCAAGTATGTAGGTGCTTATTAGAGAATAAGTTCACTGATCGTGACTCGCTCAAGGAAAACTTAATGGAGTTTAACTTGCCTGTTAATATGAGTTCCTTAAGTGATAGTAGTACATGTGATCCTCAGACTTGAGATTATCATAGTATCTTATGTATTTCGAATTATAGTTTGTCATATTCTTTAAGACTTGTTCGTATATCAAAAGGTATGTTCGGGTATAATAAAATATACATGGAGGTAGGTGAATGATCAACAAATGATTTACCACTTCTAGTAAAGGGAGAGAATGTCATATACAATTCGATAAATAATGAAATTAAAGAGGAGTTTCTAATTTACATTAACTAAAGTTGTGCATTTGAGAATTTGAATACATATGATAAAATAAAATAAGACTAGACAATAATTTCATATCTTATATTTGATTGAGACATTGTATGGTAAAAGAATTGAATTGTACGTTAACTATTTACTGAATATGTTCTTTGTAATTAAATGTTGATTTCATATTAACCGAAAAGTCATATTTAATATACTAAGATGCTTCACTCTTATTGTAGAATATATATATATATATATATATATATATATATATATATATATATATATATATATATATATATTGAATTAAAGGAGTTTAATTCATAAATAAATAATATTATAATTGTTCTAATTTATTTATTCACAACCGGTATAATATTGAACCTAAATGGTCACACCATAAAAGAAAAATGTTTATTTTAGATGTTGATGGCATAATATTAATAATAAATTAAGTGTATTTAATTTATGATATGGTGATAGAATAAATTAAATAGCTTAATATTTATAATTATGTATTTTAAAAATACTAATTATAAATTAATAAGAGAAGTCTTATTATTATTATTATTATTATTATTATTAAGTATAATATATATATATATATATATATATATATATATATATATATATATATATATATATAGTTCTTAAATGGTTTAAGAATTACTATTATAATATAAAGAACTTGTTTTAGGAGTTCGGACACTAATACACATTTTCTTTTGGATAGATCACTAGTCTTTCATAAAATCTCCAACGTTCACCCTGAAGGATTAAACACCATCATTTTGTGCTAAAAAAGGGCTCTACACGCGTGGAGATATTTATTAGCTCTGCCCTATTGGCTTTCTGACCACCTCAAATCAACCTACACCATTATTATTATTATTATTATTATTATTATTATTATTATTTAGTACCTAAATACTTTAGGAATTATAATTATAATAATAAATTAATTTAGTTTATAATTAGATTAGGAGTTAAATTAAAATCCTACTTCTAAATAGTTTAGTATGAATTGAGGTCACTCACATTTTTGCAAGTATTAAGCGAATACTTCATAATTCTCTATATCTGAGAGTTAGAGAGAGAGAGAATTAAGACTAGCTACCCAAGATCTAATTAAATCTAAATTACTTCTCTAATCTATATTATTCTTGGTGGATTACATTTAGAGGCTACACATATGGGTAGCTAACGTTGATCTAAAAATTTTAATCGGTGGATTTTGAAGAACACGAAAGATTTAGAGGTGAACTAATAGCTGTTTCAAGAAGTTGAATCTACAAAGGTATAACTAGTTATTGGAACTTGGTTCTAAAAAGGAAAGGACACATTAATGCTATACCAGTGTGTCTATGTATAGCATATATAAATTACAGTTTAGGAATTTGATATAAGACGGATCTCAATCAATTCAATAAACTATAGTGTATATATAAACATAAGAATCAGAATTTGCTATTACAGAAATATTGCAATACGCTATGCCTACATGATGAGATATATACTAATTCATAGCATTACAATTGAAAAGTATATGAGATATGCTCAATGAGAACTCTAAAGTTCCAATAAACTCATATCCTTCTATTCTAGCATGTAATCAACTTACACATTCTCCAATATTTAATGTAGATTTAGAGGAAGAAGCATACTTAAATCTACAAGGGCATTGTATTAATCCATCAGAAAACCACTTATTGTTATTGTTCGACGAAACAAAACTTGTTGCAATAGCCAACCACAACTTCCCTAAATCATAATATTAACTTGAATTAATCTTGAAATTAACTTGAATTAAATCATAATATTAACTTGAATTAATCTTAATATTAACTAAATCATAATAATGTTTACAAATTACAATAGTATCCTCCTAGACCCCATAGTTTGAAAATGTTCCAAGATAGTGCCAGACCCTCAGCTATGTGGCAAGCCTGTAATAACTAAATGTTCTAGAGTTAGCTTTATGCATCAACAGAAAGAAATTAGTTAGAATATATACATGTACTTTGTAGGAGGAAATTAGTTAGATTGTAGGTTAAGAGCATGGTGTAGGATAATAGTAGGAGCAATTTTAACATTTAAGCTATATACATGTACTGTGCAGGATGAAATCATGCTTAATGAAATGAATTGAATAACATATTTGCTATCTCTCTCTCCCTTTCTCTCTCTCTCTCTCTCTCTTATGAACTTAGTAGGAATTATTGAGTTTTTTGCTCCTTCCTCCTCCCTTTTCTCACTAAATTCTGCCTTATCTTTATCTCTATATCTGCTTCTCTCTATTTTTCTGCTTTTGTTTCACTGTTTCTCTCAAATTTCAGGTTAGGGCTCAGTTGGGTCCTGACAAATAGTTTCATTATCAATAGTTTCAAATACATCATTTTCGATGTAAAGAACTAAATAATCACTCAACCATTTATATCCCATTTTATTTCAAAGAATGGATTTAAAAAAAGATTGCATCTAATTTAGTTTATCATTTCATTTATCACTAAAAGAAATGTATATAAATCAAATTTACCAACCCCTCTAGAACGGGCAACACATTTTCCAGATACCCAGTTAGCTGAAGCATGAACATGTGCAGTTTTGATTCTAGTAGCTTTCTCTTGTGCTCCAAGGGAAATCCTCAGTCAGCTCTTTAACTATAGAAATATCATCCTTCAATACATCGATAAAGTGATCCACATTAAATATATCTTTAAATAAGCTGTAGGAAACAAAAGAATATGGGTGGGGATTAATTGCAACTCATAGTAATAAAATTTCAAAGATACAAAAAGGAAAATGTATATGTATAGAAGAAACACGCCAATAAAATTTTTTAAGGACCTTAAATCTTTCCCAACAAGATTCATTTATAGTTGAGGAATTATATGTGTTGCATTCAATATTTTAGAAATTGCAACTGTATCACAAATTTCTGTTGGTTCAACCCTCCATCCAGGAACACTTGGACATATCCTTGAGAGGTTTCGGGTATTGGTGTTGCTACATCAAAGGATGAATCCATGAGAAAAATATATGAAAATTGAAAATGCATGTAGAAACCATATTTGTTCCAAACATTTAAGCCTTTAATTGTTCTCTCTTTTTCTTTCACATTTTTTATATCTCATATTGGTGTGAAATGACGGGGTGGTTGAGATGTACGCAATTTCATTCCCAATAGATATTCAATTAACTTTTGTTAAAAACATTTAAAAGTTCATTAAACTACTCGACTTCTAAATAAGATTTCAAGTATGCTTGTTTGTTATAGATATATAAGAACATTACCTCACCACAACAGAATCATAATCATGAGTGCAAAAGATTATAAACAAGATACAAAATGAATCTTTGAGATGAAATAATATTAACACACCTTAGGATGCAAGCCTCTTATCCCTAATCCAAGAGTAGTTGTTGTTGCACCTTCAGAATTGGCAGCCCCTTGATTGGATCTTAGAGCATATCCTGTACCATCTACTGACTTATGTACAGTTTCTTCACTTGATTGGTTATCAATCCTTTTCATAGAGCTACTGGAAGGAACATCTGCCCTAACAACACCTTCAGTATCCTCTTTGTTACTAGGTTTATGGCTTTCTGCTTATGCCTGACAGTTAGGAATTAAGTAATCATAAAGCTAGTTTTCAAAACTTGCAAAACAAAGTAATTGAGGCGGTTGACATGAGCACAAGACACACCACCTGACTTTCTGCTTCAGTCGCGATACCAGGTAAAGGTAAACTCGTCTCTCCAGTACTTCCAGGTAGGATTATTAAATCCTTGTTCCTTTCACCACTACTAGCACCAGATTCAATGGATTGATCTTGAACAACTGAACTCTCTAGTTAGACTATGTTCACAAAAACACAAGTCAAGCACAACACAAACAAAATTACATTAAGGGCCTACCAATATTACATATCATATATGGACAGACACCTAGTGAACCCTGGTTTTCACTCTACATATTATCAACAAAGCTTCTAATTTGTGAACCGACTTCAGCTATAACAATAGATAGAGTACTAGAATTAAGAGATTGCTGTGAAAGAGTACCACCATGTTGTGTTGCACTAGAAACTGAACAACATTGGGTCGTGATGGGAATGCTGCTAAAATAATGTTCCTCATAGGAAGTACACTTGTTTGATTAGAATAACCAGAAACAGTTCCACTAACACGATCTCCCTGTATTCCTTAACCATTATTTGCCATGGGACCAATAGCTGATACAAAGTTAAGTGACGCCTCTAGTAATAAATATTATATTAATCAGTAATGTTGAAAATTATAAAGCAAAAATGAGAAAGTGTTATCCATACCATTATGTATATGAACATTCACATGTCTTGGGATAGGTCCAACACCATAAGGAACAAAAGCCCCAATATTCAAAGGAGGAGAAACAGGACCACAAAAGGGAGCTAGTTTGGAAAGGAAAATGATGCAACAACATGAGAATGCAACATTATTACAGTACAAAACTAAGCAACACAACCTTCCTACATAACACATCACAGGTACATAGTAGATAATAGATTGTTTACCTGAAATCTTTTAAGAACATTTGCATGTTCAGACCTGGATCTTAGAAAGCCATTTACCTTACACTACATACTTTTATAAAACGTTCAAGCTAAATACATTAGATAACCTATCTGGAATTACTTTGACAAGGTCATAGTCTGGGAAGATCCCCATGTGCAGCAGGGACAACATAGTGCCATACAGGATATCCTGGAGTCAACCTCATGGTACAAGTATGGATGAGATTTTTTTTGATTTTTCTACATTGCTACATATAGGTTATTATTTTAAAAAAGTTATATGAGGATTCCTTTCTGGCATCATTGGTCCAATCTCTTTGCTTCAAAGGCATTGATTAGACTTGCAGGTGTTTCATCATATCAAAAGCAGGACCTAAGATCCTCATGTAGTCCAAAACATAATTGAAGCACAATCCCCATGTTAAAAACAAAATCCTCTCTTTTATGAGAACTATACGTCCTTTCCTCTAAAGACTAAACTCAAGCACCCCATAAGCCACATAACCAACTTACGTTTACAGCATGGCTAAAATATAAATCACATAGGAGAAATTCTCACAGCCTTTCCTTATATTGCCCAACTTTTTCCTCATCTTTTATATACCTAGACCCCAATATCTCCACTAATGTTTTAGCCATAAAATCATTAATATGCTAAGCAAAACAACCTTTAATACCATTACTTTACACACAAAGCTATAGCTCTGATACTAAAGGCAGCTAATCTCAAATATTGTCATATACTTTTCCTCGAGTATAGATCTAAATAGCAACTAACATAAATACCTATAAAATCATACTTGAACATGACTCATAATTGACTCCACTTTAGGAACTCTAACTACAGAACTAATCTTGAAGGCTAAAGCAGAAAGGCTAATATGTTGAATGAAGACATGTTGCTCTAGGAAGAAAGAAAACCTTCAAATCACTAACAAACATGAACCATTATAGGATTGGCCCTGACAAAGATATGTAAACTGCAAGCCCCGTAATCACAGAAGATTTGAACTACAAGAAGCACATAAACTGTTGTTAATTACGATAATTCAAAAATGGAAAAAACTCAAAAAATGAGGGGAAAGCGTGTGCCGAGGACTTTTCCATGTGAAGTGTCATCATTGTTCGACCTAGTTCTAGAAGAAGAGCACCTAAATGTTGCATCATCAACCCTGCTTACATTGAATCTATTTGAATTTGACTCCGTACTGTAGGATCAACATAATCCCCCTCTTTCTCCACTCGTACTATAGGATCAACATAAGCTCTAGGCTCAACCTATTACCCAGCAAAGTCCAAAATCAGGGGGCAAAGAAGGAAGCATAGAGCAAAAATAAAGACATAAAACATCGGCTCTCCGTCGCCAGAACAACAGAAGAGTAGAATCTAGGTCAAACCATAGAAAATGGAAGAAACTTGGGAACAAACCCTAAGTCAATAGAAGTTTCTAATGTGATAGTAGTACAATTGATTTTTGGACTTGAGATCATTATAATACATTGTGTATGATGAGTTATATTTTGGCATATTACCTAAGACTATATGGGTATATCAAAGGATATGTCCGGGTATAATAAATTGTATATGGAGGTAGGTGAATAATCAACAAATGATCTTTCACTTTTAGTAAAGGAAGAGAATGTCATATGTAATTCGATAAATGACAACTCAGTAGTACTTGGCCAAGGCAGTATGCAAATTAGAAAGGATTTTCTAATTTATATTAATTAGAGTTGTACATTTTATAATTGAAATACATATGATCAAAATAAATAAGACTTGATAGTAATTTCATATTTTATATTTGATTGTGATATTGTATGGTAGAATAATTGAATTGTACGGTAACTATTCACAGAATAGGTTCATTATGATCAAATATTGAAATTTATACTACTACTACTACTGCTACTACTACTACTACTGCTACTGCTGCTGTTACTGCTGCAACTACTGCTACTACTACTACTGTTACTTTTGCAAGTATTTAGATAATACTTCATAATTCTCTACATCTAAGAGTTAGAGCGAGAGAGAGAGAGAGAGAGAGAGAGAGAGAGAGAGAGAGAGAGAGAGAGAGAGAGAGAGAATTAGGGCTATCTTCTAAAGATCTAGTTGAATCTAAATTACTTCTTCAATCCCTATTACTCTTAGTGGATCACCTTTTGAGGCTACACACTTGTGTAGCTACTGTTAATTTGAAGATTTTAATTGGTGGATTTTGAAGAACATGAAGGATTTGGAGGTGAACTAGTAACTATTTCAAGAAGTCGAATCTACAAAGGTATAACATGTTATCCATCTTCAATTAATAAGTATTGCATAAGAAAGATCCTGGTTTTGGTTTGTAGAAAAATTTTAAATTTGTTTTTTTGCATGTTTTCGTTGCGTTATACAATTTGATTGTATGTATGTCTTTTTTTTTTTGCAAACCAACAGTGGCATCAAGAGCCAAACTTATGCGAATTATTAATTATTTTGATTCTGTATATATATGGGTGTGTGTTTAGAATAATTTATTTGGGCATAATTGTTAGTATAAAATCATGTTTTATTAAAAGAAAACAACAATCGGGATTTGTAAAATCAAGAACCAAATCAGCGTGTCGAGATTTGTAGTCTAGAAGCATTGTCATGGGGAAATACTCCTTCTTTGGGAACTGATGGATAACTTTGAATCTTATGTACAATTTCTTTGAGGCCGTCCTTGGATTTTTATTTGTTGATCAGTCCTAGTGCAAAACCCAGAGTCATAATGAAGAAAAACTTTCCGTTCACTTCTGATTTTATTTTTCATTATCTATCTTCCCGTTGAGATGACCATCTTCTTCAAGCCATGAGAAGATCCATATTTCTTCATATATGAGTAATACAAGGCCTGATTTGCGTTCGAGATAGAGGGCTCTATTGACATACGTTTTAGCATCAACATTCTGGTTGAAGCCCATTTGATTTTTAATTAGAGATATATGAACTAAGACTCAGAGAAATCAAGATAGGATTATGAACTTTGTTAGTTTCCAATGAAAGAGAAATATTAAAAGTTCGTCTAAAAATGATATATGTTGATGACTCTTTTAAAGATAGGTGAAGAGACAATTTGGAGAGTAATAATGAGTTGGGGTATTCGGGGAGGCGGAACGTTGAAAAATTGAATACCCCCCTTTATGTTCGGCTGAGTGGGACACGTGTTGAGTTCTCACTCGTTTGTCAGGAGACGGAGTTGGCTATTGCAAATACGTCTATCAGTTTGCTTATGTCAGTTACTTTTTCAGTTAATCTTTCCCTTCCATCTAACCTTTACTCGCTTTTATCCATTTATGTACACCACTCGCTGATTTTACTTTGACTTTCTCACTACACGATTTCCAACTCGAGCACGTAGAGTGGAACATAAGCCTTTAGCTTTCGTAGAGTAGTCTTTCGTGGAGTATGCATTCTACGATCCACTTAGCTCTACGATCCATCATAAAACATTAACACTCTACGTTCTTCACCTACATGGTTAGACTAACAAGGCTAGATATATATATATATATATATATATATATATATATATATATATATATATATATATATATATATTCACCCATTGACTTATTAAAATTAGATTCATCTAAAGATTTTGTAAACACATAAACAAGTTGTTCATCTAGAGGAATAAACTATAAAGTGATATTATTATTTAAAACATGATCCCTAATGAAGTATTGCCTTATGTCTACGTGTTTAGTCTCTAAATGCAGAACAGGATTATGAGTTATAGTAATTGTATAAGTGTTATCCCAATAAATAGGAATAGACTTATGCTCAAACCCATAGTCAACTAGCTGATTCTTTATCCATAAAATTTGTGCACAACAGCTTCCAAAAACAATGTACTCAGCTTCTACAATAGAAGTTGATACTGAATTCTGCTTCTTACTGAACCATGAGACAAGTCTATTCCCTAGCAGTTGGCATATCCCACTAGTATTTTTTGTGATGCCCCCAAATTTAGATACCTGTACCTCGAATCTAGTGCTTTACGATCCAAGTCATACATCAAATCTATGACAACCCACAGTGGTATAATCGAAATATCTACATTAATTGAACATAAATATTTTCGTCCTAAGTCTCGCAACCATAATTAATGCAAACATAACTTAAATAGTAAATTCTAAACATAAGTCTTAATATAACATCAAATAACAACATTTATGATATTACACTAAATCTATTAAGCAACCTTGCCCTTGCCCTTATCGTTTTCTGAGCCGGTGTCTTGCTCAGTCTTAACTGTAATATTTAAGAAAAACAAGAATGAGCAACAAGTTTGCTCAGTAAGTATATAGCAATAAAGTAAATGTTCATGTATAAGGTTTCATAATTATAAGGAATATAACAACACTTTATATTTCAGGAATTAAATAATTAACTTGTGAACAAAGTAAATCTCAGTAGTTCCAAAACTGATCATTTCTAGTACTGAAGAGTCACTATGGACCAAAGGGTTTTAATTTGAATCAAATATTCAACATTTCCAAGTTAATAAATATTTTTGTACTAAGTGGTCACTATGGACCGTGAACACATACTTGAATTAACAGTTAACAGTATTTCACTGAAAATTCACAATAATAAACAAGTGTAATAGGTAATCAACCTAAAATACCCTATGTTATGCATAGCACTCAGACATGTTATTCGCGCACGTGTCGGTCTCCCGGCGTAAAGTAGTTTTCCCTGCTATGAGGGTTATTAGCGTATCATAAGAGTCCACACTAAGGCAATTACTTTGCATAGTTTTCTCAAGAAAATATGATTGATTAATAATCGATCTTATCATTGGTCTAGCCGATACAAATGCATAGACGTATTTCTCAACATAATTAGGAACAATTGATATGTTCGATGTTCGCAAACCAGACTTGAATAACTATTCAAGAGTATAACCATTATTTAAATCCAGTTTCAGAACTAATAATTTAATTTTCATGAATGCAGATAAAACAGAAATTATTCTATTAATTAATTCTACTTGTACGAGAAATAAAAGTACAAGTTAAAGTACTTATCTAGATTGTCGACTTTATATATTCATCTAATGGTTAATCTCTATAATCTTCACATAATGATCTAATCAATCTGACTCACTAGTTCTATACAACTAGGACTCATGATTCATTTTTATTATTCAATTATCAAACATATAATCTCAAATAAAATAATTTATTTAAATATTATTGTCTTTCATTCTCTTTATTTAATTCATTCCTTAAACATCACAATATATATATATATATATATATATATATATATATATATATATATAGAGTACTATTTTATTCATATAATTATCCTTAATCATCATTTAATTATTTACAAATAAACTGTTCTCAACTTATTATTATTCAATTATTACTTTCTTTGATCACACCTTATTAATCCACAAATAATAAAATTCAAGCTATTATTTTATATGTTTAATCACTAATTAGAGTAGCCTTTACTCTTATTTGAATTATTTATGCTTCTTTAATTCTCAATTAAAAAAATTCTTAATATTATTTTAATTATTTAAAAATATATTTAATGTTGATTAAAATAATCTTCATTATTATTTTAATTAACTTAAAAATAAAATAATTATTTTAGTTATTATTTTATTTGTTTAATATTAACTCACAAATAAAATAATTTTTACTTATTATTTTATTTGTTAATATTATTTTAATTAACTTACAAATAAAATACTTTTTAATTATTATTTTATTTATTTCATATTAACTCACAAATAAAATAATTTTAACTATTATATTATTCGTTTAATATTATTTTAATTAACCTACAAATAAAATAATTTTTAATTATTATTTTATTTGTTTAATATTAACTCACAAATAAAATAATTTTGAATTATTATTTTATTTGTTTAATATTATTTTAATTAACTTACAAATAAAATAATTTTTAATTATTTTATTTGTTTATTATTATTTTAATAAAAATTATTATTTTTTTATTATTTTTTTCCTGATTGAATAGGGTACGACCGGGTCAACTCAATTGGTTTGACCTAGGTTTGATTGACCTGGTCAATCTAATTTTTGGACTAGCTATAGCGCCCCAAATAACACTTGGGGCGGCACTGCAGTGCCCCTTAGCAGAAACCAATACCAACTTTTATTTTTCTACCCTTTTCGATTCAATCTTTCATAACTTACTCATTTTACATCCAAATGACTCAAATCAGATTTGTTATTTCACAGACTATAACTATACAATATTCTAATTTTTAACCTATTTTTAAAAATAGTTATTTAACCAAAATTATTGGTTTTTCAAGATAGGGTTTTATTTTGACCTATTTTACAAAAAAGTTCACTATAAATCCATTTTAGCTCCGTTTTTTGTCGTTTCAGTGGAATATTTTTGTATTTCATAGGTCTACAATGTACAATGTTTAGATTATGCAAATAGCTTACACATTTTATTTCATTTTATACCAAATCACATGTTTTCAACTAGTACACTTAGGGTTTAAGTTCACATACCTTATTCTTGATCATCTTAACACAAAACACATACAAACTCATATCAAACATATATTCTCCTTCACAAATCCTTTCTTGTGCCTTTAGAATCCACCATGATTGTAATAACTAAGAATATTTTGAACTTAATATATATATATATATATATATATATATATATATATATATATATATATATATATATGTATGGAATGATTCATTTAAATCATGAGATGAATATTATTTATTAATATATATGTTGATATATATGATAATAAATGGGATTGATTGTGGACTATTGACCAATATGATTGAATTTATTTTATGTGGACGCATTGAATGAATGTGTTTTAATAAATGGGGTCTGCTTACCTCGTCTTTTCTATTTTTTCTGATGTAAAATTCTATCTCCCTCCTATGTATTTTCCCTTAACTGTTGATCAATGTTTCTATTTATTGAAAATAGTTTGTAATAAGATTAGTTAGATTTATTTTGAAGAATTAGAGCAAAGAAGTAAGGAGCGCATGAAGACCCGTTTGTAATGGAGCCTGTGACGCCCCCAAATTTAGGTTTTAGTTACCCGAATCCAATCATCACGATCCAATACAAACGTCCACCACTAAACAACATACAATAACTAAATGCGGAATAATAAACATACATTGTTTATGCAAAAGGTGTCACTAGTCCCAAGATACAGTAACCTTACAACAAAAGTATAAAAATACCATTAATAAAGTAATTAGAGATTACATTACATAACAAGTAATTTAGTTAACTAAAAGGCTGCATCCTGAAGTCTATCACTTCATCTTTCCCTTACCCTTGTTCTTTCCAGAAGTCTCAGGTTTCACTACAATAAGGTTCATGATATAGCAAGGGTGAACAACTAGTTTGCTCAACAAGTTTAAATAACAACAAGAGACAATATATATCATGAATAAAAGGGAATAACTGAAATAATTCAACAATATGAATAACATAAGCTGTGACACCCCGGATTTCTACAGAAATTCTAAGTAAGAATTATGGATAATTAAGTAAAGGAAATCTAGTTAAATGATTAAATGAGATTATTATGTGATTAAATTGAATTAGTAAGTGATCAATGTGTTAGAAAGAACCTGCGTGATTGAAATTTCAAAGAGGGACCTATGTGGTTGAATTGATGACAAGGGATTTTGAGAGTAAATAAAGGTCTATAGAATGTATAAGGACCAATGATTTATTTTAGGTGCATGAGAGAATCGAGATATGAAGAAATTATAATGAAAATGAATTCTGATAATTAAATGGTTATATAACGGATTTGAGATAAATGATTTACTGTAATACCTATAATAAAGTAATTGAGAAGAATTATGGTAAGACACGATATTATGTCTTAGCAAGCTATAGATTGAATACGCGAATATGTGTATATGTATGTATTTGAGTAGGTAGAGCAAGAAAAGCTAAAGGTTAGAGAAAATGAGAAATATGTACATAAATTGATGTTTTGAGTTATGGATATTGATAGTAAGTTTAATGAATAGGCCTGAAGAGGCGAATATATGAGGATGATAAGTTACGCCGAGTATGTAAGTGCAGTGAAGAAGAAATCGTATGACCTAATCGGATTATTAAGGAATGTTAAGTGCATAATATGTGAATGGGTAAAATTATAAAGAAATTGATATTTTGATTGGAATGAGATGTGTGAATACAGAATGTTATACCCCGAAAGTGCGTAGAAGGAATGTGACGCCCCGAGATCCCACCTTCCTTAATTAAGTCCAATTATATCTGGATTACATAGTGATTAACTTAAAACCTTGTTAACCGGGATCCCGTGCGTTAAACTTTAACCTTTGACCTTTAAAATCGTTCTGTTGACCATAATACGATCCTTTTTTTTTTAATTTTTTTTTATTTACATTTCCTTACCTGTCTCAGGATCGCAACGTTCACTTACCTTTCATTAAACTTAGGTCAAACAATTACCAATGGTGATCGAGTCTATTTCATTTCATAATCATATATAT
This sequence comes from Hedera helix, assembly GCA_947179155.2. Taxonomy (NCBI): domain Eukaryota; kingdom Viridiplantae; phylum Streptophyta; class Magnoliopsida; order Apiales; family Araliaceae; genus Hedera; species Hedera helix. Next base: position 31,539,426 of record OX359274.1, on the reverse strand, counting down.
TATTATGATTTAACCTGTCAACAAAATTTCGTCATGATCTATTCGTTTAAGGCCCTATTTATATATGCATGTTTCTGTTCATAAATACCTGTACACATCTATATCATACATATCCAGATTCATACATCTGTACCATACATGCGAGTTTCAGTTTATATCAGACTCGACTTATCATAATATTATAGTCATACGATCTCATTACATCCTCTACTTTAAATAATACATATATGCTCATTTATCTATATGAATTTACAAACCATACATCTTCTTATACCATCTAGATTTATCATTTAAAATCAACTATTACATAACTTGCATTTATACAAATCTACATGTCACAAATTTCCTCGCACTTGTCCATGCATTCACGTTTCTTTACCTTAGCTTAACCGGAACATCCGGTCTTCTTGTACTTTACCTGAAAAGTTAGTTTATAGCAATAATGAGCATAAAGCTCAGCAAGTAATTCAGCTAACACCTTGCATGCTCACAATTCATATTATGCGTCATGCATCATTTACATTAACATATTATGCTTAATGTCACGTAATTCATTTAGCAATTAAAACACATAGTTGCACATATGGCACATTTCAATTCATTTACTATCACGTAGTTCATATCGAACATCTATTATACTTAAGTCTGAAGAACTTGCATGTACGCCTTTATATACTTAACCTTTATTGCCTCGCTTGGCCTTTCTATCCTTCATTGCATTGGGTTGCTACTTCGAGCGATATCTGTAAACACACAATCTATATTCATCATTATAGGATCATAAACTCATTTAACTTGTCAAACTTAATTCATAATTACAGGACCATTTGTCTCTAATCATATTACGTTTGATGTATTATACCTTACATAGGTTAATAATACATCCTAACTCGTTCCCGACCTTTTTCACAACCTTAACATGCTTTGGCTTGGCTTTAGGCATGTTATAATATGACATTCATTATCTCATTATACCACAACACCCCTTTCATAGTCTATTTTTATCAATCTAGGGTTTATATAACTTATCTCTATCATTTAGTATCAAAACATTTCATTCCGGGTCAAAAATATCATTTTTTTGAAATCTGGCAACCGTGGCCCCAGCCGGATTTTGGCCTAAGAAAACACGGCCCCGGCCGTGAACTCTCAGCCAAACTTGGCCCCGGCCGTGGTCCTCTTTTCTGCCAAAAACTGAAATTTTGATTTTTGCTGCCGCTTTGGTGAATTTTAACTCCTTCACCATACATCCAATTAAGCTCAAATTTGGTACACATGTAGACCTCATACCATAGTATTTTATAAAATTTTCATTTGCCTCATTTGGCTCTTTAAAATTAGAGATACATTTGCCCATAGGAGGGCTGTTTAACTAACTTTCAGACTTAGAATTTTTCATAACTTCAAAAATTCAACTTTTGCAACTTTGTGATTTTTGGCCATAAGCTTTAAAATTTCATTCTGACACTTGACATAGCTCACATACATCATATATGACATGTCCCAACTTTCAAAACCGTAAAATTTCGCATGAGGCGATTATTGTCCATAAAAATCCATTTCGATTCGAAACGATCGATTTCGATCGTTCGAATCGCCAATTCATTCAAATTGAAATCCGTTGATTACCAAATCGACTCTAACATGTGTAATATCATAAAGCTTAAGTGTTTGGCCTCATTTCACCTTTAATTCCTCAAATTTGCCAAAAATCACCTTTTGGTTGGATTTTCACTAACTTTTCCAAAATTTTCATTTCCAAAACTTAACCTCCATTACAACTCTTGACTCTATGCACCACATAGGCAGTCATATACATATTTAACGATTTCATAGGTCCATATAACTTTCATATGCACATTCTAGTGCACTTTACAGATTACAATTTGGTTTATCCAAAAAGTATATAGCCTAATATTGTAATTATCTATCATAAGTCATGCTTTTACACCATTTATGCATCTAGCTTGCTATCTAGCACAATAATTTGCTTGCATATAACATAATTAACCTTTTAAACTAGGTTTTCACTACATCTAGCCCCATCTAACACATAGTTCTTCATGAATCATAACTTAATATTACCTTTTCTTCAACAAAACATGTTTCTTTTCCATTAATTCACTTAGGATGATCTCTAACATCAAATCATACATATATCATGCATGTTCAACATCTTCATCTAGGGTTTAATCAAAATTTCTAATAATTAACTTATGATCATTCATTAAATCATAATTTCTAGCTTCAAAAACATACATACATAGTATATCACCTTTGTTACTCAACTTGAACACTTAGGGTTTCACATGAAACATGCTTTTAACACATAACCTCACAAAATCTTCACATATAACCCAAGATACATGCATGGGTTCCTCTATTTTTGTATTTAAATACTTAAACACTAAATTTTAAGACTTGGACATGATTATACCTTCTTGTATGCCAAACTTCTTTACATGGATAGCTTTCTCATGTCATGTTCTTCCATTTTTCTTCTTGCTCCTTGATCATTTGAGCTTCCAAGCTCATGGATTCCTAGCTTTTCTCCATAACTTTCATGGCTTCTCCCTAGCTTTCTCTCTCTTTCTCTCTCACGTATGGCTCATGTTTTCCAGCAAAAATGAAGAAGGAAATTTGCTTTGCTAGCTTAAATAAATCTTAACCCAAGTTGGCCTAATTTGACTTAACCATAGCTAACATTAACCAAGGGCGTTTTGGTCATTTCACACTTTAAGTTAAGGGCATAGTTGACATTTCATCATTTAGGACATATAGGTCATTACTCAATTTGTCAAGGGTATCATTGTCTTTAGCCATAAAATCTAGGAATTTAATTCCTTTTAAATCATAACTTATTTAATTTCAATCCAATTCAAGTCCTTTTTGATCCAAACTTGTTTCACTATACTTGAATTTAATTCCATCATCAAATACACCATAATTGGCTTGTCCCATAACTCTTGTCACACTTCAAAATTCCAATTTCATCAATTACTTATAATAATTTCCAATAATTGCAAATTTACATATCCTTTCATACTTAATTTTCTACGAACCCTTTTTGGTTCCTCTTCAATCAATTTCAACTTCCGACCTCTCAATATAGTCAACTTGCTCACTTTTCACAAATTAAATTCCATTAATAACTTATTAATTACAATAATATTTGCCAAAATTCCATATTATTCCTTAAATTTTAATATCTATGAACCTTTCGATTCCACATAACCAAATTCCAATTTCCAATATCGCAATATCGTCAACTTGTTCATTTGTCCATAAATCACTTCCTCGAGGAGCGAATCTCAACCAGATTATCGAAATTCTTCATTATGATCCTTTAAAGCTCAAAGTGTCATCATTTCGACTTTAACATCTATTGCCTTATTTACTACACACACATGTGCTAATTCCCAACATACAGACAATTTACGTTCATTCTACTCATATTCGGGGTAATACCTTCCATTTCAACACATTGTAAAACTACACACCTCATTTCAACCAAAAATCAATTTAATCATAAAATCCTCAATTCCATTATTCTCTTCTTTCTATATTCAATTACATATACATTTACACATAATTAGTCTATTATCTATTAACACATCATTAACCGCATCGTTTCTTTAATCATGAATGGACCAATTAGGTCGAACTGTTCCTTTTTCACTGCACATACATATCTACCTTAATTTGCCATTTTTATACCATCGCCTCTCTAGGCCTATTCATTTAGTTCATTATTAACCTTCATAACTAAAACTTATTTCGCAAATTCTTTGCTTATTTCCATTATTTCCTCAAATTTCAACTTTCCTTTCTTTATCAGATCAAATATACATATACATATATTCAACCTACCACATAGGTCATATATAGCACATTGATTAAATAATAATTCATATTTAATCTCCTTTATAAATTTTTGTCATTTAACAATAGGTTTTAACCATTAACCTTTACTTAATTAACCACAATCCTTAATTTAAAAATTCTGGGGTGTCACATTCACCCCTCCTTCAAAAAATTTCGTCCTCAAAATTTGCCGTGTACTCATTCCTTATTCATTTGCAACATACAAATCTCCTTGTCTTCATTTCATTTCAACTAGGTTTTCACTAACCTTTACATTCTCTCCTCTCTCTACCCATCTTACCCCTTTCTAACTTTCATTCCAGAAGATTGGAATGTCTTTCAGGAATCTTCACAATTGTTCAATAACTGTGAAGTAGTATGAATAAATAAGAATAATTGTTCCATAAAACTTTTTATAAAACTTTTGCTTTCAAAACATAACTTTTGCTTTTGCTGAGGGGTCATAAAGACCAATGAACTCGTTAAGAATATTAGCAATCACAAAGACTGCGAATACCCATGGGTCATTTAACCAGGAACATGAGTTTTCGACGCAACCACGTCACTCTATGTCCTTTGTTGTCATTGGTACGCCAGGTGATCAACCTATTGTACCGCTTTTGTTGTGCACAACATTTTCCTTTTTCCTTTGGGTTGAACCGTGTTAACCAACCCCTGTACCATAGCCCATTTTCAGGGTTGTTCACCTCAGCCTTGAAAAATATTTTTCTTTTATCCATTATCTGGATTCCAAAGACATTTACTAATTTCTTTAACATAATGGTCTTGCCGAAACAAATGGCATAGACTCACATCAATGAACTGTTCATTTACTATAACTTAAACTTTTCAGAAGTTCACTTTCACTGTCATTGGTTCAAAACTTGAACCCAAGAAAATCTTTTTAAAAAGGCTTCATAATACCGCACTATCTTAGCTGTACGTTTAGAATTCGGTCACTTTCGGACCTCTTAATACCATACCGTAATGAAAGTACGTTGAGAATTCTGCCATTTTACCATTTCACACGTTATTCAATAGTGTGACAATGATTTCATAAATACATTTTGAAATTTTCAAATAACTTTGGTCTAGTCGAATCAATTGACATAGACCCATGAATCACGGAATTTTAAAAATCACTTTTGATACTTGATTAAACATTTTCATTGCACCAGCGTGCGAAAATAACACATTTTAAAAACATGATTGGTCTAGCATAGCTAGAAGAGTGGATTGCCTACCCAATCCTAATAATCTCTTCTTTAATTCCTTCATTAACTCAATCAATCATTTCTTATAATATTATCTCTTTATATATCATTGATCTTAGCCAATATCTGAGAACTATATCTCTTAACTTATGGCTCTCTACTCTAAACCCAACCCTGTTCATCAAACTTGCCACGCACTTGGGCTCAGGAACTTACCACAATCATATGGTTTGAGGAGCTTGTCCTAGTCAGGCTATCGTCGCCCATTCGCTGAGGGGCTCCACCACATAATCATGAGTCACGAACTTTCCATACGTGTCGGTTTTCAGAACATGCAACTAACCTTAATCTTTCTCACATAATCTTTCTCACTTCCTATGTATTAGGTACATGTAGAAGAAAAGAGTTACCTTCTCAATATACATAACCGATACCGTGACGCTGGATCTCCACTGATTATCACAATAGGAAGCTAAGCAAGTACAAATCCCCGTCCCATACCGAGGAAGTGCACACTCGGCCACTACTATGAGTCCTCAATGAAAAATTCCACATACCCTAACCTTTCCTCACTTTCGTTTACTCAGCTTTTCCTTTGCTTTTCTTTAATCTGATATGAATTTTATCAAATCATATCTTACTGTGCACGACTCACCAAGAGTCCCTTTTATCTTTGATCGCTTTTGATCCTTTATCATTTCTCATTACCTTATCTTAAGATATCTTTTATCTTTTCATCATCCTGAATTCCCAAAATTCATTTCTTACTGACTCAGCTCATCTAGAGTCATCTTCTTTACTATTCCTTCTTTCACACACAAAGATCATAGCCTAAGATACTATTACCTAAGGTCTATAATCCAACTGCTCTGATACCAACTGTGATGCCCCGAGATCCCACCTTCCTTAATTAAGTCCAATTATATCTGGATTACATAGTGATTAACTTAAAACCTTGTTAACCGGGATCCCGTGCGTTAAACTTTAACCTTTGACCTTTAAAATCGTTCTGTTGACCATAATACGATCCATTTTTTTTTTAATTTTTTTTTATTTACATTCCTTACCTGTCTCAGGATCGCAACGTTCACTTACCTTTCATTAAACTTAGGTCAAACAATTACCAATGGTGACCGAGCCTATTTCATTTCATAATCATATATATTATTATGATTTAACTTGTCAACAAAATTTCATCATGTTCTATTCGTTTAAGGCCCTATTTATATATGCATGTTTCTGTTCATAAATACCTGTACACATCTATATCATACATATCCTGATTCATACATCTGTACCATACATGCGAGTTTCAGTTTATATCAGACTCGACTTATCATAATATTATAGTCATACGACCTCATTACATCCTCTACTTTAAATAATACATACATGCTCATTTATCTATATGAATTTACAAACCATACATCTTCTTATACCATCTAGATTTATCATTTAAAATCAACTATTACATAACTTGCATTTATACAAATCTACATGTCACAAATTTCCTCGCACTTGTCCATGCATTCACGTTTCTTTACCTTAGCTTAACCGGAACATTCGGTCTTCTTGTACTTTACCTGAAAAGTTAGTTTATAGCAATAATGAGCATAAAGCTCAGCAAGTAATTCAGCTAACACCTTGCATGCTCACAATTCATATTATGCGTCATGCATCATTTACATTAACATACTATGCTTAATGTCACGTAATTCATTTAGCAATTAAAACACATAGTTGCACATGTGGCACATTTCAATTCATTTACTATCACGTAGTTCATATCGAACATCTATTATACTTAAGTCTGAAGAACTTGCCTGTACGCCTTTATATACTTAACCTTTATTGCCTCGCTTGGCCTTTCTATCCTTCATTGCATTGGGTTGCTACTTCGAGCGCTATCTGTAAACACACAATCTATATTCATCATTATAGGATCATAAAGTCATTTAACTTGTCAAACTTAATTCATAATTACAGGACCATTTGTCTCTAATCATATTACGTTTGATGTATTATACCTTACATAGGTTAATAATACATCCTAACTCGTTCCCGACCTTTTTCACAACCTTAACATGCTTTGGCTTGGCTTTAGGCATGTTATAATATGACATTCATTATCTCATTATACCACAACACCCCTTTCATAGTCTTTTTTTTATCAATCTAGGGTTTATATAACTTATCTCTATCATTTAGTATCAAAACATTTCATTCCGGGTCAAAAATATCATTTTTTTGAAATCTGGCAACCGTGGCCCCAGCCGGATTTTGGCCTAAGAAAACACGGCCCCGGCCGTGAACTCTATTAACACATCATTAACCGCATCATTTCTTTAATCATGAATGGACCAATTAGGTCGAACTGTTCCTTTTTCACTGCACATACATATCTACCTTAATTTGCCATTTTCATACCATCGCCTCTCTAGGCCTATTCATTTAGTTCATTATTAACCTTCATAACTAAAACTTATTTCGCAAATTCTTTGCTTATTTCCATTATTTCCTCAAATTTCAACTTTCCTTTCATTATCAGATCAAATATACATATACACATATTCAACCTACCACATAGGTCATATATAGCACATTGATTAAATAATAATTCATATTTAATCTCCTTTATAAATTTTTGTCATTTAACAAAAGGTTTTAACCATTAACCTTTACTTAATTAACCAAAATCCTTAATTTAAAAATTCTGAAAAATTCTGGGGTGTCACAAGGAATGTGGATAGCATGTATGTTGAGAATTAACATTTTGTGGAATATACAAATAAGTCAAGGAACGTAAGGATTGTAAAATGACTATACGAGTTTAGAAGGAGAAATGACAATGAATTTTGGTAATCCGGTCGAGGTTCGCTTCACGAGGAAGCGGTTTATGGAAAAGTGAGTAATCCGTCTATTTGAGATGTCGGAAATTGGAATTGAATTATTGAGGAATCAAAAGGTTTATAGAAATTGGAATTAAATGAATAATATGAAATTTTGGAAAATATTATAGTAATTAATATGTGATTAATGAAATTGATATTTCAAAGTGTGACAAGTGATATGGGACAAGCAAGTTAGGAAGTATTTGATGCAAGAATAAAAATTCAAGCCTAAGGAAACAAGTTTGGATCAAAATGGATTTGAATTGATGCAAAATTAAGCATAATATGATTTATATGGAATTTTATTTCTCTAGATTTTGTGAGTAAAATCCAAAGTGCCCTTAGTAATTTGATTAATGACAAATGAGTCCTAGGGTGGTTTAAAGACCATGAATGTCCTTGACAAGTTAAAGAGTTACCATGGTATCCTTTGAAGGGAATTGTCATATATGCCATTAGAAGTTCATGTGAAATGCCTTAACCGTCCCTAACCATACTTGGATTAAACTTAACTAGCTATAGTTAAGTGTTGGAGAATAATGAGTGCATATATGTATATGTTAAGTATCCAACTTGGGATTATTTTCAGCATTTCGAAAGTTCTAGCAAAGGGAGAGCAAGAGAGGAAGAGAAAGAGTTAGGGTTTGTAAGAAACCTTGGAGAATCCAAGAGAAAGAGTTCAAGCCAAGTGGAAATCATCCTCAAAATGGAGCATACAACCTTGAGCAAGCCTTATTGCATGAAGAAAGACAAGCTCTAAGAAGGTATAACAAAGTTTAAGTTATGAACTTTGATGTTTAAGTGTTTAAATTCAAGTCTAGGTATGGCCATGCATGAATCCTTGAAAGATAAGGGTTGATTATGAAGTTTATGTGCTACATATGTGATTATTTATGGAACCCTAGGCTCAAAGGTTGAAGAACAAATGGGGTATACTATTATGTATGATTTTAAAGTTAGAAATCAAGATTTAAGATATGATCATGTGTTATATGTTGATAGATTTGATGAAAACCTAGCTAGACAAGTTGAACAAGTTTAAAACATGAAAAGGTTCATGTTAGGTAGCATATAAGATGCTTAAATGGTTGAGAAGTATGATATGTGGAGAGAGAATACTATATTAGGCTATACTTTTTGTATAGAATGCGTAATAATCTGTAAAGTGCACTAGAATGTGCATATGGAAGTTATAGAGACGTGCAAAGTCGTTAAATATGTTTGTGATAACCTATGTGGTGCATGGAGTCAAGAATTGAAATTGAGGTTAAGTTTGGAAATGAAAAGTTTTGCAAAAGTTTATGAAAATCCAATTCAAGAGTGATTTTTGGCAATTTTGAGAATTTAAAGATGAAGTGAAGTCAAATAAATCACTTTCATGTTTATACATGTGTTTAGGTTGATTTGGTAACCAATGGAATTAAAATTGAATGAAATGGCAAGTCGAACGATCGAAAATGATCGTTTCGAACCTAAACGGATTTTTACGGACAAAAGTCGCCTCGTGCGAACTTTTATCGTTTTGAAAGTTCGGATATGTCATATATAGGTTATATGAGCTATGCCAAGTGTTGGATTGGAGTTTTAAAGCAAATGGCCAAAAATCACAAGGATTGCAAAAGTTGGTTTTGAAAAATCTGAAATTTGGCTAAGTCTGAAACTGAGTTGAATAGGCCTCCTATGGACTAGTGTATCTCTGATTTTAAAGAGCCAAATGAGGAAAATGAAAATTTTATAAAATACTATGGTATGAGTTCTACATGTGTAACAAATTTGGTGTCAATTGGATGTACGGTTAAAGAATTAAAATTCACCAAAGCAGCAGCAAAAATCAAAATTTCAGTTTTAGCAGAAAAAAGGACCACGACCGGGGCCATGGTTTTGTAGGAAAAACCACGGCCGGGGCCGTGGTTGGCTGAGAGGTTTTGGCCGGGGCCATGGTTTTCTAGGCCAAAATCCGGCCAGGCCCGTGGGTAGCAGACTTTAAAAAAATGATATTTTTGACCCGAAATGAAATGTTTTGATACTAAATGATGGAGATAAGTTATGTAAACCCTAGATTGATATAAATGGACTATGTAAAGGGTGTTGTGGTATAATGAGATAATGAACGGCATAATATATCATCCCTAAAGCTAAGCCAAATCAAGTTAAAGGTTATGAAAAAGGTCGAGAACAAGCTAGGATGTATTATTAACCTATGTAAGGTATAATACATCAAATGTGAAATGATTAGAGACGAATGGTCGAGTAATTATAAGTTAAGTTTGACTAAGATTGTAAAGTTTTATGATCCAATGTTAATGTATAAGTTATGTATTGACAGATAGTGCTCGAAGTAGCAACCCAACGCAATGAAGGATAGAAAGGCCAAACGAGGCAATAAAGGTTAAGTATATAAAGGCGTACAGGCAAGTTTTTCAGGCTTAAGTGTATTACATATTCTATGTGAGTTATGTGATGATATATGAGTTGAATGTGCCTTATGTGCAAATATGTGGTTTAAGTGTTAAATGAATTACGTGACATTAAGCATAGTATGTTAAGATAAAGGATGCATGATGCATAATATGAATTGTGAGCATGCAAGGTGTTAGCTGAATTACTAGCTGAGCCTATGTGCTCATTCTTGCTATAAACTAACTTTTCAGGTAAAGTACAAGAAGGCCGGAGGTTCCGGTGCAGCTAAAGGTACAGAGTGTTAAACACATGGATAAACGTGAAGGAAATTTGATAAATGTAAAATGTTTATGTAAATTGGATAAATGTTAAACCTAGAAGGAAGTAAAGGATGTATGGTTTGTAAATCCATATAGTTAAAGGTGCATGTATGTATTATTTTAAGTAGAAGTGGTAATGAGGCTGTATGATTATAATAATGACGCAAGTCGAGTATGGATATAATAAAACTCGCATGTATGGTATAGATGTATGAATCGGGATATGCATGATATTATCGAATGAATACAGATATATATGAATAGTAGAAGGTGCACGACAGGTATATGCAAACGAGCCATGTATAGACAAATCATGGCGAAATTTTTATTACAAGTTATGTAAATCATAATATACTTGATTATGAATTGAAATAGACTCGGTCAAAATTGTTAACTGTTTGACCTAAGTTTAATGAAAGGTAAAGTGAACGTTGCGATCCTGAGACAGGTAAGGAATGTAAGTTAAATATGTTTTAAAAAAAAAAAAATATGGACCGAAATTGTGGTCAACTCAATGGTTTTAAAGGTCAAAGGTTAAGGTTTGACGCACGGGATCCCGGTGAATAAGGTGTTAAGTTAATCACTATGTAATCCAGATATAATTGGACTTAATTAATGAAGGTGGGATCTCGGGGCGTCACAAGTGGTATCAGAGCAGTTGGATTATAAACCTTAGGTAATAGTACCTTAGGCTATGATCTTTGTGTGTGAAAGAAGGAATAGTAAAGAAGAGGGCTCCATATGAGCCGAGTCAGTAAGAAATGAATTTTGAGAATTCAGGATCAAGAAATGGTTAAGGATATCTTAAGATAAGATAATGAGAAATGATAAAGGATCAAAAGAGATCAAAGATAAAAAGAGGACTCTTGGTGAGTCGTGCACAGTAAGATATGAATCGATAAAATTCATGTCAGATAAAGGAAAAGTAAAGGAAAGATGAGTAAAGAAAAGTGAGGAAATGTTAGGGTATGTGGGATTTTTCATTGAGGACTCATGGTAGTGGCCGAGTGTGCACTTCCTTGGTATGGGACGGGGATTTGTACTTGCTTAGCTTCCTGTCGTGATAATCAATGGAGATCCAGTGTCACGGTAAGAAGTGAGAGGAGTTAAGTAAGAAAGATTAAGGTTAGTTGAGTGTTCTGAAAACCCAAGCATATAGTAAGTTCGTGACTCATGATTATGTGGTGGAGCCCCTCAGCGAATGGGCGACTATAGCCTGACTAGGACAAGCTCCGTGAACCATATGATTGTGGTAAGTTCCTGAGCCCAAATGCGTGGCAAGTTTGATGAACAGGGTTGGGTTAGAATAGAGAGCCAAAAGTTAAGGAATATAGTTATTAGATATTGGCTAAGATCAAGGATATATAAAGAGATAGTATTATAGGAAAGGATTGAATGAGTTAATGAAGGAATTAAAGAAGAGATTATTAGTATTGGGTAGGCAATCCACTCTTCTAGCTATGCTAGATCATTGAAAATGTTTTGTTCAAATATCAAAATGTGATGTTTAAAGTTCTGTGATTCATGGGGTCTATGTCAATTGATTCGGCTAGACCAAAGTTTTGAAAATTTCAAAATGAATTTATGAAATCATTGTCACACTACTGAACTTGGTGTAAAATGATAAGATGGCGGAATTCTCAACGTACTTTCATTACGGTACGATATTAAGAGCTCAAAAGTGACTGAATTCTCAATGTACTGCTAAGATTGTGCGGTATTATGAAGCCTTTTTAAAAGATTTTCTGGGGTTCGAGTTTTGAACCAATGACAGTGAAACTGAACTTTTGAAAAGTTCAAGTTACAACAAATGAACAGTTTATTGATGTGAGTCTATGCTATTTGTTTCGGCTAGACCATTCTGCTAAAGAAATTAGTACATGTTTTTTGGAATCCATATAATGGATAAAGCAAAATGTTTTTCAAGGCTGAGGTGAACAACCCTAAAAAGGGGATATGGTACAGGGGTTGGATAACACGACTCAACCCAAAGGAAAAGGAAAAATGTTGTGCACAACAAAAGCGGTACAATAGGCTGATCACCTAGCGTACCAATTGGGTATGGCAATCTTTGTGGTTGCTCATATTCTTAACGTATATACGGTCTTATGACCTTTGGATATTTCAGTCCTGGTGACTGTTAATATTCTTAACGTTTTCATGGTTAAATGACCCTTGGGTATTGCAGTCTTTGTGACTGTTAATATTCTTAACGTGTTCATTGGTCTTTAAGACCCCTCAGCAAAAGCAAAAGTTATGTTTGAAAGCGAAAGTTTTATGAAAAGTTTTACAAGAAAAGTTATTCCTATTTATTCAAGCTGCTTCACAATTATTGAATAATTGTGAAGATTCCTGAAAGACATTCCAATCTTCTGGAATGAAAGTAGAAAGGGGTAAGATGGGTAGAGAGATTAGAGAATGTAAAGGTTAGTAAAAACCTAGTTGAGATTAATGAAGTGTAAAGAGTTATGTATGTTGCAAATGAATAAGGAATGAGTACACAGTAATTTCGAGGACGAAATTTTTTGAAGGTGGGGTGAATGTGACACCCCGGATTTCTACAGAAATTCTAAGTAAGAATTATGGATAATTAAGTAAAGGAAATCTAGTTAAATGATTAAATGAGATTATTATGTGATTAAATTGAATTAGTAAGTGATCAATGTGTTAGAAAGAACCTGTGATTGAAATTTCAAAGAGGGACCTATGTGGTTGAATTGATGACAAGGGATTTTGAGAGTAAATAAAGGTCTATAGAATGTATAAGGACCAATGATTTATTTAAGGTGCATGGGAGAATCGAGATATGAAGAAATTATAATGAAAATGAATTCTGATAATTAAATGGTTATATAACGGATTTCAGATAAATGATTTACTGTAATACCTATAATAAGGTAATTGAGAAGAATTATGGTAAGACACGATATTATGTCTTAGCAAGCTATAGATTGAATACGTGAATATGTGTATATGTATGTATTTGAGTAGGTAGAGCAAGAAAAGCTAAAGGTTAGAGAAAATGAGAAATATGTACATAAATTGATGTTTTGAGTTATGGATATTGATAGTAGGTTTAATGAATAGGCCTGAAGAGGCGAATATATGAGGATGATAAGTTAAGCCGAGTATGTAAGTGCGGTGAAGAAGAAATCGTATGACCTAATCGGATTATTAAGGAATTTTAAGTGCATAATATGTGAATGGGTAAAATTATAAAGAAATTGATATTTTGATTGAAATGAGATGTGTGAATACAGAATGTAATACCCCGAAAGTGCGTAGAAGGAATGTGGATAGCATGTATGTTGAGAATTAACATTTTGTGGAATATACAAATAAGTCAAGGAACGTAAAGATTGTAAAATGACTATACGAGTTTAGAAGGAGAAATGACAATGAATTTTGGTAATCTGGTCGAGGTTCGCTTCACGAGGAAGCGGTTTATGGAAAAATGAGTAATCCGACTATTTGAGATGTCGGAAATTGGAATTGAATTATTGAGGAATCAAAAGGTTTATAGAAATTGGAATTAAATGAATAATATGAAATTTTGGAAAATATCATAGTAATTAATATGTGATTAATGAAATTGATATTTCAAAGTGTGATAAGTGATATGGGACAAGCAAGTTAGGAAGTATTTGATGCAAGAATAAAAATTCAAGCCTAAGAAAACAAGTTTGGATCAAAATGGATTTGAATTGATGCAAAATTAAGCATAATATGATTTATATGGAATTTTATTTCTCTAGATTTTGTGAGTAAAATCCAAAGTGCCCTTAGCAATTTGATTAATGACAAATGAGTCCTAGGGTGGTTTAAAGACCATGAATGTCCTTGACAACTTAAAGAGTTACCATGGTATCCTTTGAAGGGAATTGTCATATATGCCATTTGAAGTTCATGTGAAATGCCTTAACCGTCCCTAACCATACTTGGATTAAACTTAACTAGCTATAGTTAAGTGTTGGAGAATAATGAGTGCATATATGTATATGTTAAGTATCCAACTTGGGATTATTTTCAGCATTTCGAAAGTTCTAGCAAAGGGAGAGCAAGAGAGGAAGAGAAAGAGTTAGGGTTTGTAAGAAACCTTGGAGAATCCAAGAGAAAGAGTTCAAGCCAAGTGGAAATCATCCTCAAAATGGAGCATACAACCTTGAGCAAGCCTTATTGCATGAAGAAAGACAAGCTCTAAGAAGGTATAACAAAGTTTAAGTTATGAACTTTGATGTTTAAGTGTTTAAATTCAAGTCTAGGTATGGCCATGCATGAATCCTTGAAAGATAAGGGTTGATTATGAAGTTTATGTGTTATATATGTGATTATTTATGGAACCCTAGGCTCAAAGGTTGAAGAACAAAGGGGGTATACTATTATGTATGATTTTAAAGTTAGAAATCAAGATTTAAGATATGATCATGTGTTATATGTTGATAGATTTGATGAAAACCTAGCTAGACAAGTTGAACAAGTTTAAAACATGAAAAGGTTCATGTTAGGTAGAATATAAGATGCTTAAATGGTTGAGAAGTATGATATGTGGAGAGAGAATACTATATTAGGCTATACTTTTTGTATAGAATGCGTAATAATCTGTAAAGTGCACTAGAATGTGCATATGGAAGTTATAGAGACGTGCAAAGTCGTTAAATATGTTTGTGATAACCTATGTGGTGCATGGAGTCAAGAATTGAAATTGAGGTTAAGTTTGGAAATGAAAAGTTTTGCAAAAGTTTATGAAAATCCAATTCAAGAGTGATTTTTGGCAATTTTGAGAATTTAAAGATGAAGTGAAGTCAAATAAGTCACTTTCATGTTTATACATGTGTTTAGGTTGATTTGGTAACCAATGGAATTAAAATTGAATGAAATGGCAAGTCGAACGATCGAAAATGATCGTTTCGAACCTAAACGGATTTTTACGGACAAAAGTCGTCTCGTGCGAACTTTTATCGTTTTGAAAGTTCGGATATGTCATATATAGGTTATATGAGCTATGCCAAGTGTTGGATTGGAGTTTTAAAGCAAATGGCCAAAAATCACAAGGATTGCAAAAGTTGGTTTTGAAAAATCTGAAATTTGGCTAAGTCTGAAACTGAGTTGAATAGGCCTCCTATGGACTAGTGTATCTCTGATTTTAAAGAGCCAAATGAGGAAAATGAAAATTTTATAAAATACTATGGTATGAGTTCTACATGTGTAACAAATTTGGTGTCAATTGGATGTACGGTTAAAGAATTAAAATTCACCAAAGCAGCAGCAAAAATCAAAATTTCAGTTTTGGCAGAAAAGAGGACCACGGCCGGGGCCATGGTTTTGTAGGCCAAAATCTGGCCGTGGCCGTGGGTAGCAGACTTTAAAAAAATGATATTTTTGACCCGAAATGAAATGTTTTGATACTAAATGATGGAGATAAGTTATGTAAACCCTAGATTGATATAAATGGACTATGTAAAGGGTGTTGTGGTATAATGAGTTAATGAACGGCATAATATATCATGCCTAAAGCTAAGCCAAATCAAGTTAAAGGTTATGAAAAAGGTCGAGAACAAGCTAGGATGTATTATTAACCTATGTAAGGTATAATACATCAAATGTGAAATGATTAGAGACGAATGGTCGAGTAATTATAAGTTAAGTTTGACTAAGATTGTAAAGTTTTATGATCCAATGTTAATGTATAAGTTATGTATTGACAGATAGTGCTCGAAGTAGCAACCCAACGCAATGAAGGATAGAAAGGCCAAGCGAGGCAATAAAGGTTAAGTATATAAAGGCGTACAGACAAGTTTTTCAGACTTAAGTATATTACATATTCTATGTGAGTTATGTGATGATATATGAGTTGAATGTGCCTTATGTGCAAATATGTGGTTTAAGTGCTAAATGAATTACGTGACATTAAGCATAGTATGTTAAGATAAAGGATGCATGATGCATAATATGAATTGTGAGCATGCAAGGTGTTAGCTGAATTACTTGCTGAGCCTATGTGCTCATTCTTGCTATAAACTAACTTTTCAGGTAAAGTACAAGAAGGCCAGAGGTTCCGGTGTAGCTAAAGGTACAGAGTGTTAAACACATGGATAAACGTGAAGGAAATTTGATAAATGTAAAATGTTTATGTAAATTTGATAAATGTTAAACCTAGAAGGAAGTAAAGGATGTATGGTTTGTAAATCCATATAGTTAAAGGTGCATGTATGTATTATTTTAAGTAGAAGTGGTAATGAGGCTGTATGATTATAATAATGACGCAAGTCGAGTATGGATATAATGAAACTCGCATGTATGGTATAGATGTATGAATCGGGATATGCATGATATTGTCGAATGTATACAGATATATATGAATAGTAGAAGGTGCACGACAGGTATATGTAAACGAGCCAGGTATAGACAAATCATGGCGAAATTTTTATTACAGGTTATGTAAATCATAATATACTTGATTATGAATTGAAATAGACTCGGTCAAAATTGTTAACTGTTTAACCTAAGTTTAATGAAAGGTAAAGTGAACGTTGCGATCCTGAGACAGGTAAGGAATGTAAGTTAAATATGTTTTAAAAAAAAAAAAATTATGGACCGAAATTGTGGTCAACTCAATGGTTTTTAAGGTCAAAGGTCAAGGTTTGACGCACGGGATCCCGGTGAATAAGGTGTTAAGTTAATCACTATGTAATCCAGATATAATTAGACTTAATTAATGAAGGTAGGATCTCGGGGCATCACATAAGCAGTAATAATGATTTGCTTTTAGAATCAAAATAGTAAAATAGATTATGACCTATAAACTCCCATTGGAGTCAATAGCTGGTTGCCCCAATGGTTACTACCAGAAATATGTATTTGAGGGGATCAGCCTCTCATACAATATGTGTATGCATAACATTTAATTTTTACATTTTGTACCTGATATTAGATACAGGGTACTCCCCTATAATAGGGAGGTGTTCATAATAGTCTAAAAATTCGCATCTTCAATGATTTGGATAGCTTTTAAATTCTTTAACATAAATGTCTAACCGAACAATGACTTAGACCTACTTTGAACAATTCTTTAAACAATAGAACGTTAAATAAGGTACATGTTAAAAACTGTACAAGATCAAGTGCACCAAGTGAGAATAGCAATAACATCGATGTGAAATAATTGTAAAGTAATTAAACCACTAAAAGCATGATTGTAATTACAGTTCAAGCTTAAATAAATAACTTGCTCAATGAAATGAGTTTAGAGATAAATAACTTGTCTGTCTACTCAATTACAACAAACTAACTTTAATTAAATGGCTTTGAAGGACCTAACATTAATCAAGTCAGTCTAACAATTAGTACGACATATGCTGATATGTTTGTACGCTTGCTATGAACTTATCTAACAAATAAATCTAACACATAATTCGCATCATTTGACCTGCTAACATTAACTCTATTGACGCGTAATCACACTTAGGTTAATGATTTAATAATGTAGGAGTATTCATCCTAGGTATTAAACACTAAAGGAATCTTTAAACCATTTAATATAATTGTTTAATTGGTGAATATTAAATACTTTATATTTAATTAACTCTTTATTTAATTAATTACTATTTTTATTAGTTAAATAGTAATTAATTAACTACCTTTAGTTATTATTTAATTATAAATAATAACTAATTAATCTTACCTAATAATTAATTTATTTATTTTAATGCTTCTTAATTATTACATAAGATTAATTAGATAATAATTATTTAACTTTATTATAATCTTATGTAGTTATTATTTAATCTTAATTAAATAATAATTAATTAATTAACCCTTATATTTCATTAACTTTATTTATCTTTAATTATTATTTATTAATTAAATAATAATTAATGTCTTCTAAAATCTTATTACTTAATATAAATCAACTAACAATTAACTAAGTAATTATCCTCACTTATTACTTAATTTAAAGAAATTAAATAATAGTTTACTAATTTTAATCCTCTTTAATTATTATTTAATGTCAATTAAATTAATAACTAATTGTTTATTTAATTTAATTATTATTTAATGTCAAATAATAATCAATTTATTTATCCTTATTTATTGTTAAATTTTTAATTAAATAATAAATAATTAATGGAAGAATTTGTATTTACGTAACTTAACCATAAATTTAGTTAACTAGATTAATATTTAAAATATTTAAATATTAATCATAATGAAAAATATAAACCCAAATATAATTTTTGTACTATTATTATTTTTGCTATAATTATAAATTAATTTTTAAACATTTAAATTAATTAAAAATATACAGAATGACAATCCTGTAAATATTCTGAAAAATCGAACGGATGGGCAATCTTGTAATTTTGCCATAAGTTATCTCCCACGCATTGCGCGCTCTTAGTAAAAATTAGGCCTAAAACGGTACCGTTTTGAAGAACCGGAGACGGCTTTCGCGCATTGCATGGGTTGCAGTTTTGTATACATTAAACGGCGTCGTTTGGCTCTGCTACGGGCAGAAAAATGTTGGTTTGCAAAAATATGGCATACATATAATCAAATTATATAAGCGCAACGGAAACAATAAAAATCAGATTTTAAAATTTTTGTACAAACCAATAACCCGGATCTTTCTTATGCGACTATTATTAATTAAGGAAAGATAAAAGAAATTATACCTTTGTAGAACCAAGCTTCCACGGGTACAAGTTCATCTCCCTTTGATCCATCACGTTCTTCTTCAAATTCACCGATTAGATTCCACGGATCAATGTTAGCTCCCCAAGTGTTGAGCCTCTAGAGGTGATCCACCAAGATATCTATGAATTAAAGAAGTGGATCTTGGTTTCTCCAAACCATGGGTGGCTAGCCCTAATTCTCTCTCTCTCTAACTCCTTAGATCTAGAGAATTATGGAGTACTCTCTCTAATCTAATGAAAGAGTGTGTAACCTTGATCTATGATAAGACTCCTCTTATTTATAGATCTAGTCAACCCTCCTAAACTATTTAGGATTAGGGTTTTAATTTAATTCCCAATTTAATTAGGAACTAAATTAATTATTATTATAATTATAATTCCAAAACTATTTAGGAACTTAATTATTTAATAATAATATTACTACTTATTAATTAATTCCTAAACCATTTAGGAACTAAATAATAATACTAGTAGTAATAGTAATAATAATAATAATAAGACTCCTCTTATTAATTTATAATTAGTATTTCTAAAATACTAAATTATAAATATTAAGCTATTTAATTTATTCTATCACCATAGTATAAATTAAATATACTTAATTTATTATTACGATTATGACATCCACTTCTAAAATAAATATTACTCTTCTGCGGTGTGACCCTTTAGGTTCTCCATATTAAACCGGTTGTATAATAAATAAATTAGAACAATTCTAATTCATTTATTACGAATTAACTCTTTAATTCAGAATAAATAATTATTCCACAATAAGGGTAAGCCCCCTTAGCGATTAGTCGACTTTCCAGATAATATAGATTTCAACATTTAATCGTAAAAGAACCTTTCAGCAAATAGTTACCGTACAATTCAATCTTTCTACCACACAATGTCCCAATCAAATATAAGACACGGAATTTCTGTCAAGTCTTATTTATTTGATTATATGCATTTCAATTCACAAATACACAACTCTAGTTAATGTAAATTAGAAACTCCTTTCTAATTCCATTCAACCCTGGCCAGGGATTTCTGAGTTGTCACTTATTGAATCGCATAGGACATTCTCTCCCTTTACTGGAAGTGGTAGATCCTTTGTTGATCATTCATCTATCTCCATGTGTACCTTATTATACCCAATCACATCCTTTGATATACCAATAGGTCTTAAGGAATATGTCAAAGTATAACTTAGTACACACAAGATACTAAGATGATCTCAAGTCTAAGGATCACTTGTACGACTATCACATAAGGAACTCCTATTGACAGACGAGTAAAACTCCATTAGGTGTTTCTTGAGCGAGTCACGTTCAGTGAACTTATTCTCTAATAAGCACCTACATACTTGCTTTAGTGTCTCTACACAAATGATAATGTTATCAATCATCCTCTTCATAAGAGCAAGCATAGTATGTACCAATCTATCCGGATCTACTAATCCCCTTTTTAGTGATCCAACGATTAGAAACAATTTTAGTTTTGAGCTATCTTGAATTTAGATCTCATTAGCATGATCCTCATCATGGTTCTAAAAGCATTGCTCGAAAACTATGGGTTTATCCATTTGATTAATTCAAGTAATTAATCATGAATAAAGAAATGCCTTGATACTTTTATTAATAAATGAACAAGATTACAAAGTATATGCTTATCACATCAAATGTGATTGGCTTGAGGGCATACTACTTTCAAAAAACCGCTGGCGCGCCATGCAGGGCCAGCCACTTTTTTTTTCTTTAATCAGATTAACTACAGTAACGTAAAATGCTCTACCCCAATGAAAATTATACCTTCAAGTAAGCCTTAACCCCTCAATAAAAATCCAAAATAATTACTCATCACTTAATATCAATTTAAAACACAAAAATTTAAGTAGCCATGATTAAATTCCATTTTTTTCATCAAAATTATTTTACCAAATAAACTTATATAAGTCATAACTTTTTATGTACAACTCCATTTTGAGTTATTCAAACCTTGTTTTTCTCATGATTTAATGTTCTATAATATTAAAACATTAAATCTAAGTTTTATAAAAATATTTTTGGTCATTTTTTCAAGACTTGTTTACACACTACCAAACACATGTTTTTAGCATACAAATTATACCAAAATAAAAACCAAGCATATTATACTCAAGTATGGCATAAATACAACTACTACACATTAATAACTATATTAACATGCTTATACTAACATGTTGGTTTACTTAATTTAAAAACAAAGTTAGATTTAAAATAATCATTACCTTATTTTAGTGGCTATTTTCCTTTTTCTTTCAAAATAGGTGATAAGGCTTGAAGGCATGAACAATCCAAGCTCTTTCTCTTTTTCTCCCAATATTTTGCTCACAAATACTTTCTCTCAAACTCTCTCTTTTGGACTTAGAAAAAAAAATAATGAAGTGCAAATGCCTTACTAATGTAAATATACTTGTACAAAATATTAGATACACATACTATATCTAATAATCTAGACCATTATGAACTTATCTTGGATACTTACACAAGCAATGACTTAAGGACTTTAGTAGGTGAAAAGAGGGATGGTCCATATACTAAAAAAAATAATACAAGCAACCATTTATTAAATAAATAAATAAAAAAAATAAAATCATTTCACTCCTTCTCTCCCTCATACACGGCTGATGGCATGAAATTTGTCCTAAAAAGATGGTCACATACTACTCCTTTAAGAAATAATAAGTTACACAAATAAATTTCAAGTTGGCTCAAACTTTGGACTTCATTTAATACCCAATGGATTCCTATTAAATGAATTAGACTATTATTTAGTCAAGTTCATTTAATTTATCGTTGGACTAATTAATATAACCCAAATGATTTGTTATTAATTTTGTTACACATTAATTATCCAATCCATGATTAAATAATAATTGAATTGATTAATTAATTAAATACTTTATCCCATTAGTGTTAAATTATTAAATTGACTAATAAATAATCTTTCACATTGTTTAAATTAATTAATAATCATATTAATTAATTTATAAAATTCAATTCACTCATTATATTCAATTTAATTGAATATTTAATTAATGGACAACTTATTAATTTTCTTTGATATTAAACCTTAGGGTTTGTTCACTAATTTAATTAACATATTAGTGACCCCCTTTAATTAACTCTAGCAATTAATCACATAATCATTTAATCATGTAATTAATTAATCACACAAAAAGATTTAAATAACCTCGTAAAACTAACTCGTTAAAAATTAAATTAATAATTAAATTAATAATGACGTAAAAATTCTAGGACATTACATTCTCCCCCCTTATAAAAAAATCTGTCATTGGAATTATAAAATAAGGTCACTCAAATAAAAACGGGTGTTTCGCTCTCATTTTCTCCTCGAGTTCACACGTAGCTTCTTCAAGTGCGTGATTCCTCCAAAGTACCTTGACGAAATGAATTATCTTATTCCTCGGCTTCCGTTCCTTCCTCTTAAGTATCTGGACAGGAACTTCCTCTTACGATAAGTCATTCTCGACTTGTATTGGCTCATAGGATATAACGTGCTTGTAGTCTGGTTTATACGGCTGCAACACTGACACATGAAATACATTGTGAATGTGCTCCAGTTTAGGAGGTAATGCTACCTCGTACGCCACTTCACCGACTCGCCTCAAGATTTTGAACGGTCATATGGTCCTAGGGCTCAGCTTGCTCTTCTTGCCAAAACGGATCTTCCCCTTCTAGGGAGATACCTTCAGAAATACGAAATTGTCCACGTCGAAGTCCCGCTTTTGGCAATGCAAATCCGCGTACTTTTTTTGATGATCTTGAGCTTCTACTAGCCGATTTCTAATCAGTTGCAATGTGTCTGCAATCTGCTGCACCATTTTAGGTCTAAGTAGTCTTCGCTCACCGACCTCGTCCCAACACAACGGTGTTCGACACTTTCTTCCATAAAGCGCTTCGTAAGGTGGCATGCCGATACTAGCGTGATAGCTGTTGTTGTAAGCGAACTCCACCAGTGGCAAATAGTCGTCCCAACTGCCCTTTAAGTCCATTACGACCGCTCGGAGCATAGCCTCCAGAGTCTGAATCATTTGCTCTCTCTGGCCGCCAGTTTGAGGATGGTACGTTGTGTTTAACCTCAACTGTGTTCCTATCCTTGCTTGCAGACTTCTCCAGAAATTTGACGTGAAGCGCGGATCTCTGTCGGACACAATCGATACTGGCACTCCATGTCATGACACTATCTCCTTCACATAGAGCTTCGCTAATTGCTCTAGATTGTACCGTATTCTAATAGGTAGAAAATGGGCTGACTTGGTCAGACGATCCACTATTACCTAGATGACGTCTAAACCTTTATGTGTCGGTGGCAAACCCACCATAAAGTCCATCTTGATGTGCTTCTACTTCCACTCCGAAATCTCTAGTGGTTGAAGCAGTCCGCTTGGCCACTGATGCTCTGCTTTGTTAGGCATCGACTGACGCATTCTGCCGCTTCCCTCTTCATATCCGGCCACCAAAAGTATTGTCGTAGATCCTGATACATCTTCGTGCTTCCGGGATGTACTGAGTACCTCGTACTGTCCTGGAGAATCTCTTCCCGCAGCTCCAGATCTAACAGTACCCAGACTCTCCCTTCGAACCTTAGCAACCCTGTGCTATCAATCTTGTAGTTAAGCTCCTCGCCTTCTACAATTCGCTTCTTAATACTATCATAATCTTCATCATTTTCCTGAGCCTCTTTGATTTTGGCTAATAAGGTCGGGCTTGCTGTTACTGTAAATAACTTCTCGTCTATCTCCATCGAATATTTGATTTCCAACTCCAAATGTTCGAAATCTCTCACCAACTCTTTCTGATTTGTTAGCTTTAGCAACTTCTCCTTGCCTTTTTTTCTTAAGGCATCTGCTACTACATTGGCCTTGCCCGGATGGTACAGAATTTCACAGTCATAGTCTTTGATCAATTCTAACCATCGGCGCTGCCTCATATTTAGCTCCTTCTGAGTGAAGATATATTTTAAACTTTTATGATCTGTATATATCTCACACTTCTTGCCATGCAGGTAGTGCCTCCAGATCTTCAGGACGAAAACTACCGCTGCTAACTCTAGGTCATGAGTCGGGTAACCTTTCTCGTAGTCCTTTAGCTGACGTGACGCGTATGCAATGACCTTGCCGTGCTGCATTAGTACACAACCAAGACCCTTGTGTGATGCATCATTGTACACTACGAAACCTCCCGTGTCGTCTGGTAAGCCAACACTGGTGCCTGACTCAACCTCTTCTTCAGCTCCATAAAACTTTTCTCGCACTTCTTCGACCAAACAAACTTCACAGTCTTTCGAGTAAGATTGGTCAACGGTGATGCTATCTTTAAATTTTTTTGAATGAATCTCCGATAATACCCCGCTAACCCTAAGAAACTTTTAATCTCAGTCGGCGTCTTCGGTTGTTCCCAATTAATAACTGCCTCCACCTTCGCTGGATCCACCGAAACACCGTTCTTGTCGATAACATGACCTATAAACTACACTATCTGCAACCAAAATTCACACTTTGAAAACTTGGCGTACAGTTTCTCCCTTCTCAAAGCCTTTAATGCGATCCGTAAATGTTCTGCATGCTCCTCCTCTGACTTTGAATACACCAATATGTCATCTATGAATTCAACCATGAACTTGTCTAAGTACTGCTTGAACACTCTGTTCATCATATCCATGAATGTTGCTGGTGCATTCGTCAGTCCAAATGACATCACTAGAAACTCGAATGACCATAACGAGTTCTTAATACCGTTTTTTGGGATATCCTCCTCTTTCACCTTTAGTTGTTGATAGTCCGTCCTCAAATCGATCTTTGAAAAGTATTTCGCTCCCTTAAGTTGATCAAACAGATCGTCTATTCTGGGCAACGTATACTTATTCTTAATGGTGACCTTGTTCAACTCCTGGAAATCAATACAAAGCCTCATCGAACCATCTTTCTTCTTCACAAACAGAACCGGCGCTCCTCACGGTGACACACTTGGTCTGATGTAACCTTTATCTAGCAGTTCCAGTAACTGAACCATCAATTCTTTCATTTCCGTCGGTGCCATACGGTACGGCGCCTTCGATATTGGTGTGGTCCCCGGTGCCAAATCAATAACAAACTCCACTTCTCTGTCCGGCGGTAACCCCAAAATCTCATCTGGGAAAACATCAGCGAATTCCCGTACAACAGGTATCTGACTTAGTTCATCCTCGACTCGTCGAGTATCGACCACATGAGCCAAATAACCTACGCACCATTTTCTAAGCAACTTTCGTGCTTGCATTATCGTCAGACAACTTGATTGTCTCGGTGATTTACTACCGTAAAATATAACTTTTGACTTATTCGGAGTCTTTAGGTGCACACACTTCTTCTTATAGTCAATAACCGCTACGTGACTCGATAATCAGTTCATCCTTAGGATTACGTCGAACTCCCAGATGAATCGGTATCAAATCCATGTTAAGTTTAAACCCTCACAATTTAGCACAACAGTTCCTATGAATGTAGTCTACGAGAATGATTTCTTTGTTTGCTACTTCTACGTTCATAGGGTGTTCTAGCTTTTCTTGAGGTAAATCTAATCTCTTAGCAAAATCTTTAGAAATAAATGAGCAGGTAGTACCCGAATCAAACAATACACATGCATTAATATTATTGATTGGAATGATACCTGACACCACGTCTTCGGAGTCAACTGCATCCTGCACAGTCATGTTAAAGGTGCGCGTTGTGGGTCGGTTAGCTTGGCTGGCTGGCCCTCCAATGTTCAGCCTGCTGCTATTGTTGTTGTTGCCTTTGTTGTCACTCCCAGCGTCTCCCTTCCTCTTCGGGTAGTCCTTAGCATGGTGATCGTGTGCTCCACGGGAAAAACATATTTCTTTCATCTTTTTTGGGCATTGTGGAGCCATGTGCCCCGGCTTCCCTCAGCTATAGCAAACACTCTTACCCTTCAAGCATTCGCCCGTGTGGTTCTTACCACAATTGTTGCATCTGCCAACTTTCTTAGCCTCTCTTCCAGATTTGTTGCCTCCAGACGATTAGCTCTCATTCCACTTCTTTTTATTGGGGTTGTTGCCTCCGCTACTTCCCGCTTTCTGGCCCTCTTGGCCTTTCTTCTTGTCCTGGTTAAATTTAGCTAGGGCTTCACTGCCACTCTCCGCAATGATTGTCCTTTCCAACAGTTCTGCAAAATTCTTAATCTTTAATACCGTCACAGAACGGTACACCCACGGCTTCAGTCCCAGCTCAAACATTCGAGCCTTCCTAGCCTCTGTATCGACTTGATGAGTTATGAACCTTGTCAACTCATTAAACTTGGCCGCATACTAGGCCACAAACATACTTCCCTGCTTTAACTCAAGGAATTTCACCTCCATTTGTTTCTACATCCTTTCTGGAAAGTAGATTTCCAAAAATATTTCTTTAAAGCATTCACAGGTAATGATACCTTCTCCCGCATGGCCCTTGTTGGCCTTCCACTAGTAGTTCGCCTCCCCTTTCATCATGAAGGTAGCGAAACTAGTCTTCTGTTCTTCAACCACCCTAGCGACCTCAAATACCTTCTCCGTTTTCTCAATCCAAGACTGTGCCCCGATCGGGTTTAGAGCTCCCTTGAACTCCGGTGGTCCAACCAGTTTGAAATCCTTGAAATTTTCCAAGTGCGGCGCTGGCTGCGGTGCTGGTTGTACTACCACTGGTGGGGGTCTAGCTTCCATAGCTTCTGCCAGCATCTTCGCAAACATCCTCATAGGATTGGGTTGATCCCCAACCTCACTCTCTGACTCTACGATACGTTGATTGTATGGTCTACCTCTTGGTGGCATGATCTACTAAAGAGAAAATCTTAGACTTACGCTTATAATTCTACACTTTATGTTAGCCAAATTAACAGTTTATAACAAACACATTTGATTTAAACAAAGAAATAACTGCATTTATATTCATATACCAATGTTTTCGTACAAACTCAACAAGTGGCATACTTCTATAAACGCTCAAAGCACAGGTTGCCTATCAACAACTATCCTCTAGTGAACAAAAAGTGAGGATTCACTACCATCTACCCCCCTAACATAACAAAAGTTGGGGTATAACTGACATCCTATGCATACATTAAAACATAAGGACTTACAATAGTTAAACCATCCCTAATAGAAACAAAAGGTGGGACTCACTACTAATAGATACAAATAAGATAACAACAACAAATCACCGCCTGCGGCGACGAATAGCCCTACGTAGAACCTGCTGGGCCAACTCCTCCACTGTACAACGACGAATCCAGCATCGGCTGTTACCTGCCTCCCTAGGGTACCTCATAACCCGATGCCTCAGTTGATCAAACGAATTGTCAAGGGCATACTCCAAGGTGTCGATCCTAGCAGATCCAACTCTCCTAGTAGACCTGAGTCATACCTCCTGCATCTGCATCCTGTTAACTCTCTCCCAATCAAGCTCAGCCCTGATGGTCTGCAGAACTATATGACTCATCATCTCCCTAGCGTTCAATCTCTCCACCATCTGCCTCAGCTAACTATTCTGAATCATAAGCTGCTGCACAGTAGGACCCATCTGTGGTGCAGCCTGCTCTAACTGTTAAACCTTAGCTTGCAGATCAGCCACATCCATCTCTCTTTGGTATGCCTCATCCCTATACACATTTTCCATCTGCTGATGGACAACGTTCTACTCCTCTAGATGAGCAATACGGACCTCCTGCTCCTCAACAATCTGTTCTAGATCCTCAATACAACTGGTGTACTCCATGAGTAAATTAGTCTGAAAATGATGGTAGACTAGAGATCCCTCCGCAGGTACCTTCTCAGCATCTCCCTCAACCTCCATCTTTGGCTGGTCCTCTCCAGATTCCTCGCCCTAAGAGGGGTCATCCTCAGACTTAGCCACATAGTCCTGACTGTAGAACCGCATAACACCGCATCTGACTGGCTCTGCAGTATCCCTACTATCGTCCTCCTCCAGGTTGGACTCTCCTACTGGTGATATAGGTGCAACGGGTACATATCCTACCAACTGTTGCGTATCCACTGGTATATCAATGAATACTATGTCCCCTCGAGCTCTACTCGTCTCGGCTATAGCCATCCTACAGCATAACAGAAAATCCAACATCAGTACAGCAATAAAATATATTCATTGAAGAAATAAAATTATATTTCATTGGGTACGACTCGACTCGATGAATTCCCCAATTCATCAAACCCACATATGATAAATCTCTCCGATTTATCTCCTAACACTCAATACGAGTTTACTACTAAGGTTATAACCTAGGTTTCGCAATCCTAATGTTTATAACCTACAACTCTGATACCAACCTGTGACGCCCCCAAATTCGGGTTCTAATTACCTGAATCCGATCATCACGATCCAATACAAACATCCACCACTAAACAACATACAATAACTAAATGCGGAATAATAAACATACATTGTTTATGCAAAAGGTGTTACTAGTCCCAAGATATGGTAACCTTACAACAAAAGTACACAAATACCCTTAATAAAGTACTTAGGGTTTACATTACATAACAAGTAATTTAGCTAACTAAAAGGCTGCATCCTTAAGTTTATCCCTTCATCTTTCCCTTACCCTTGTTCTTTCCAGAAGTTTCGGGTTTCACTACAATAAGGTTCATGATATAGCAAGGGTGAGCAACTAGTTTGCTCAACAAGTTTAAATAACAACAAGAGACAATATATATCATGAATGAAAGGGAATAACTGAAATAATTCAACAATATGAATAACATAAGTAAAAATAATGATTTTCTTTTAAAATCAAGATAATAAAGTAGACTACGAACTATAAACTTCCACTGGAGTCAATAGCTGGTTGACCCAATGGTTACTACCAGAAATATGTACTTGAGGGGATCAGTCTCTCGTACAATATGTGTATGCATAACATTTAATTTTCATGTGTTACACTTGATATTAGATACAAGGTACTCCCCTATCATAGGGAGGTGTTCATAATAGTCCAAGAATCCGCATCTTCAATGATTTGGATAGCTTTTAAAATCTTTTAACATAAATGTCTAGCCGAACAATGGCTTAGACCTACTTTGAACAATTATTAAAACAATAGAATGTTAAATAAGGTACAAGTCAAAGACTGTACAAGATCAAATGTACCAAGTGCGAATAACAATAACATCGATGTGGAATAATTGAAAAGTAATTAAACCACTCAAAGAATGATTGGAATTACAGTTCAAGTTTAAATAAATAATTTGCTCAATGAAATTAGTTTAGAGATAAGGAACTTTTCTGTCTGCTCAACTACAACAAACTAGCTTTAATTAAATGGCTTTGAAGGACCTAACATTAATCAAGTCGATCTAATAATTAGTACGGCGTATGCTAGCACGTTTGTACGCTTACTATGAACTTATCTAACAAATAAATCTAACACATAATTTGCATCATTTGACATGCTAACATTAACCCCATTGACGCGTAATCACACTTAGGTTAATGATTTAATAATGTAGGAGTATTCATCCTAGGTATTAAACACTTAAGGAATCTTTAAACCATTAAATATAATTGTTTAATTGGTGAATATTAAATACTTTATATTTAATTAACTCTTTCTTTAATTAATTACTATTTTTATTAGTTAAATAGTAATTAATTAACTACATTTAGTTATTATTTAATTATAAATAATAACTAATTAATCTTACCTAATAATTAGTTTATTTATTTTAATGCTTCTTAATTATTACATAAGATTAATTAGATAATAATTATTTAACTTTATTATAATCTTATGTAGTTATTATTTAATCTTAATTAAATAATAAATATATAATTAACCTTACATTTCATTAATTATTATTTAATAATAATTAATTAATTAATTATCCATATTTATTATTTAATATAATAAATAATTAAATTATTAACTTTATTTATCTTTAATTATTATTTATTAATTAAATAATAATTAATGACTTCTAAAATATTTTTATTTAATATAAATCAACTAACAATTAACTAAGTAATTATCCTCACGTATTACTTAATTTAAAGAAATTAAATAATAGTTTACTAATTTTAATCCTCTTTAATTATTATTTAATGTCAATTAAATTAATAATTAATTGTTTATTTAATTTAATTATTATTTCATGTCAAATAATAATCAATTTATTTATCCTTATTTATTTTTAAATATTTAATTAAATAATAAATAATTAATGAAATTTGTATTTATGTAACTTAACCATAAATTTAGTTAACTAGATTAATATTTATAATATTTTAATATTAATCATAATGAAAAATATAAACCCAAAAATTATTTTTGTATTATTATTATTTTTGTAATAATTTTAACTTGATTTTTAAACATTTAAATTAATTAAAAATATATAGAATGGCAATCCTGTAAATATTCTGAAAAACTGAATGGAGGGGCAATCTTCTAATTTCGTCGGAAGTTATCTCCCGCGCATTGCGCGCGCTTAGTAAAAATTAGGCCCAAAACGGTACCGTTTTAAAGAACCGGAGACGGGTTCTGCGCATTGCGCGGGTTGCAGTTTTGTATACATTAAACGAGGTCATTTGGCTCCACCACCGGTAGAAAAATCGCTGGCGCGCCATGCGCGGCGCGCGACCAGCCTCTTTTTTTTCTTTAATCAGAATAGCTACAGTAACGGAAAATGCTCCACCCTAATGAAAATTATGCCTTCAAGTAAGCTTTAACGCCTCAATAAAAATTAAAAATAATTACCCATCACTTAATATCAATTTATAACATGAAAATTTAAGTACCCATGATTTAATTTCATATTTTTCATCAAAATTATTTTACCAAATAAACTTATACAAGTCATAACTTTTTATGTACAACTTCATTTTGAGTGATTCAAATCTTGTTTTTCTCATGATTTAATGTTCTATAATATTAGAACATTAAATCTAAGTTTTATAAAAATATTTTTGGTCATTATTTCCAAGACTTGTTTACGTACTACCAAACACATGTTTTTAGCATATCAATTATACCAAAATACAAACCAAACATATTAAACTCAAGTATGACATAAATACAACTACTACACATTAATAACTATATTAACATGCTTATACTAACATGTTGATTTATTTAATTTAAAAACAAAGTTAGATTTAAAATAACAATTACCTTGTTTTAGTGACTATTTTCTTTTTTCTTCCAAAATAGGTGGTAAGGCTTGAAGGCATGAACAATCCAAGCTCTTTCTCTTTTTCTCCACATATTTTGCTCACAAATACTTTCTCTCAAACTCTCTTTTTTGGACTTGGAAAAAAAAATAATGAAGTGCAAATGCCTTACTGATGCAAGTATACCTGTACAAAATATTAGATACGCATACTATATCTAATAATCTAGACCATCGTGAACTTATCTTGGATACTTGCACAAGAAATGGCTTAAGAAGTTTAGTAGGTGAAAAGAGGGATGGTCCATATACTAAAAAATAATAATACAAACAATCATTTATTAAATAAAAAAAAAACATCATTTCACTCATTCTCTCCCTCATACGCGACTGATGGCATGAAATTTGTCCCAAAAAGATGGTCACATGCTACTCCTTTAATAAATAATAAGTTACACAAATAAACTTCAAGTGGACTCAAACTTTGGACTTCATTTAATACCTAATGGACTCATATTAAATGACTTAGACTATTATTTAGTCAAGTCCATTTAATTTATCATTGGACTAATTAATATAACCCAAATGATTTGTTATTAATTTTGTTACACATTAATTATCCAATCCATGATTAAATAATAATTAAATTGATTAATTAATTAAATACTCTATCCCATTAGTGTTAAATTACTAAATGGACTAATAAATAATATTCTTAATATTTCACATTATTTACATTAATTAATAATCATATTAATTAATTTTTAAAATTTAATTCACTCATTATATTCAATTTAATTGAATATTTAATTAATGGAGAACTTATCAATTTCCTTTGATATTAAACCTTAGGGTTTGTTCACTAATTTAATTAATATATTAGTGACCCCATTAACTCTAGGAATTAATCACATAATCATTTAATCACGTAATTAATTAATCGCACAAAAAGATTTAAATAACCTCGTAAAACTAACTTGTTAAAAATTAAATTAATAATGACGTGAAAATTCTAGGACATTACAGAACCCAAATTTAAATGTAATAGTTACATTTAATTTAATTTATTCTTACACCCTAGGTTTGACCATTTGGTTTATTTGGTGATTCGAATAAACTAAACTAAAATAAAAGTCTATAATCAATCCAAATAGAATATAGTATTATATATGTGCATGCTAATTATATTTATATTATATATTATCCAAATAAGTTTCGCATGTTAAATAATATGACACGTATTATATATATATATATATATATATATATATATATATATATATATATATATATATATATATATATATGTGTGTGTGTGTGTGTGTGTGTGTGTGTGTGTGTGTGTGTGTGTGTGTGTGTGTGTGTGTGCACGCTAAACAAGATGGGAAAATTAATATTAATAAACTCATCATGATGTAGAATAAATATTATTTATAAAATGAATTAAAAGGTTTAATTCATGAATTAAAGGAGTTTAATTCAACTAAATAAAATTAGAATGGTTCTAATTTATTTATTCTACTACTCATAATATTAAGTTGTAACGTTCAAAGATATTTATTAAAAATATCGAACGTCGCATTCTAGCATGGTAAAACGATACAATATCAAATAATATTTATAAGTTTGTTGTGTTTTTTGATATGTTGTTTTATCACATTTGATGTTTATAAATGAATTGAACATTATTGTTTTGTTATGTCACATAAGGACAGTCTTTTTCTCTTCAAGTATAAGAAAATGCTAGGTTGGACTTAACTTGGATAATTTTGATTTGGATGCGCACACACATGATCAAAATAATCTAAGAGGCAAAATAAAATGAGTTACATGTTGATGTAATTAACAAAAGTTATCTACCTATTTATTTATATATTGTTTGTTGTGTCACGCAAGGCTATATACATTTGAAATAGGATCCTTATTCTCACTAGCGAATCTTTAATTAGATTTGCCGAACTATATAAAGATGATAATATAGTTTAAAGAAAATAATGGGAAACACCATTTTAAATAAAGACCTAATTTATTTTGGTAATTAATAAAATGAATGCGCGATAATGTTGTTATTAATTCACTTAAAGAATATTGCTATATTTAATTCACTAACACTATATAGCATATTAGATGCTAACAATT
Organism: Hedera helix; assembly: GCA_947179155.2. Lineage (NCBI taxonomy): Eukaryota > Viridiplantae > Streptophyta > Magnoliopsida > Apiales > Araliaceae > Hedera > Hedera helix. The sequence goes on along the minus strand of OX359274.1, from coordinate 31,505,707 downwards.
AATCGAACCGAATTATTCGGATTAATTAAACAAATTTGAGAATAGTTCTCAATGCTGAAACTAGCAAATGTCCTTAATTTGCCCATTCCTGTAAACGTTGCAGACTAAGCCTCTGAGGAAGAGATTGCTATTTTAAGAAATGGAAAGATGATGCAAAGGTGGCTCAATGCATCATGTTCGCATCCATAAGTATCGAGTTACAGCGTCAACACGATAAAATGGATGCACCTACTATATTGCTGCACATTCAATAGTTGTATGGTAAGAAAAGTAGGACAACTAGATATAAGATATCTAAGGAGCTCTTCCGATCTATAATAACCAATGACACTACAATAAAATACACATGTCCTTAAGATGATCAATTGGATTGATCAATTAGGACAATATGTTTTTTCAAGGATGGAGAGTTGACTCAAGATTCAATCTTGCAGTCACTCACTGACTTTTATTCACAATTTGTTGTGAACTTCAAACATTAATAAGCTAGACGTTAGTTTAACTGATTTGCTTAAATATGTTGAATACTATTAAGTGTCATTTTCCTTCCTAGAAAAACCAAGTCTTACTCGTAGATGAATCTTCTAAGCGGAGGAAGATGGTCAAATGTATTTTTGAGGAGTCAGAAAGAGTAGAAGACCAAATAAATGCACTAATTGAATGACATAAATAAAAGTGATCCCAAAGGCAAAGGAGTTTGCTTTCATTGTGATAAGTTGGAATACTGGAAGTACAACTGCAAGAGAATTCCAGTAGTTCAGTAGAAAAAGTTTAGTGAAGTTTCAGCTACAGATATAGATTTGTTCATAATGAAATAGAACTTTTTATGAGTCAAATTTTTACTTAGGTATTAGATACCAGCTGGTGGTCTCACATATGCAAGTCGTTACAGAGACTAGGTAGAAGTAGAAGACTGAACTAAAGATAAGCAATCATGTGTGTGTTGAATGAAGCAAAGGTTGCTGCATTAGCCACAAGAACTTATAGCTTAGCACTGCCTACGGGCAAGTCTATTAAATTAGTAAGTTGTAACTATGTTTCAATTATTAGAAACATTATTTCAGTTCCATGTGATGACAAAGAAGGGTTTTCGATATTATAATAATGAACAATCGTTGTTCTGTTTATAATGATAATGTTTTATTTAGAACTAATTGATTGCTTAAGGAAGTTTGTATATTTGACTTACATAAAAAATATTCTAATTTGAACAAACTAAGGCAAAGAAATGATATGAATCACACCTTCATGCAACATTATTAACTCAGTCACATTACTGAAACAAGACCAAACAAGATTGTATAAAGATAGGTTTTAGAGCTTTTTGATTATGAATCAAATACAACTTGTGAATCTTGTATCATGGACAATATGACTAAATCTCCATTTAGTGGACATGGAGAGCGAGTTACAGAGATGTTAGAGATGGTACACATAGTCGTGTGTGGGACCTATGACAACAAATACAGGAGGAGGGTATTCATTCATTACTTTCACTGATGATTCTAGATTTCGATATATGTATTTGATAAAATACAAACCCAAATCATTTGAAACGTTCAAAGAATTCAAAAGTAAAGTATAGAAACTAAAGGCTAAAAGTATTAAAGTTCTTCGATTAGATCGAGAAAGGAATACTTAAGTAGTAAGTTTCTAGATCATCTTAAGCGAAATGGTATTCTCACATAATGGACATGGTGATGATCTATAATGAATATTACCAATCTTCCAGTATCCTTCTAGGGTTATGCCCTAGAAACGATAGCATATCTACTAAACAATGTACCTTTGAATTCTGTCCCTCATATTTCATATGAATTATGGATAGGGAGAAAACCAAGTCTTAAGTATGTTAAGATTTGGTTTGTGCAGCTTATGTCAAAATGTTTGACAGTGATAAGTGTAAACTTTTAGGATATCCTAAAGAAAGTTTAAGGTATCACTTCTATAATCTGACTAATTAAAAGGTATTTGTTTAAACACGCTGCCTTATAGAAAAATAAGTTTTTCCTTAAAGGGTTAGTGGGAGTAAAATAGATCTTAAAGAAGTTCAAGAATCACAAAACACTACAGATGAAGTGAATGAATCTATACAAGTAGATAAACTTATTGTTCCATAACCAAGTCATAGATGATAATGATGATGAGGTATGTATCATAGTGGACGATGATCCAGTTACATACGATGAGGCATGAGTATTAGATACTCAAGAGAAATGGTTGATGACCATAAAATCCAAAATTGGTCTTTGGAGAAAGACTAAAGAAGATAGCAAGGTGGAGACCTATAAGACCTAACTAGTGGTAAAAATATTTCAAACAAGGTCAAGGAGTTGACTATAATGAAACATTTCACTAGTAAAAATGCATATATCCATTCAAATTTTACTTACAGTTGCAGCTTACTATACAAAATGATGTATGTATGATATAACTAAGATGATTTATCTCCATGAAGATGGAGTAAATCAAGTATAAAAGTTACAATGATCCAATAATGGATTGAAGTAAATTTCTCGAATATGGAACATCTATTTTGATAGCTTGAACATCTATGTATTGTTGATAGCTTGAAAAATTCTGATGTGCGGGCAGAGTCATTTGTGGATTCTCAGAGCCAAAATTAGGATGATCCCTTCATCCTGAATTATACGCGTTTAAATAGGGATCATATCTCCATTGGGGTTGACCAGGGAAACCACTTGCTACATTGACTTGCTCATAGGACTCCTCTCGAAGAATGGGGCACATATTAGTGGGATGTCCTACCACCTCACAAATCCTACAAGCTTCCATTCGTTGCGCATTACCTGCAACCATTTGATAAACAAGAGAAGTTAGATCATTAATTTGTTGCTTAAGAGAAGAAATTTCTACCTCCTCAATATAATTAGAGGCTGCCATGACTTCCTTCCTTAACCTGCACAACTAAATTAAATTATGAAAATCTAAAAAAAATTAAAAATTACTAAATTAAATACATATTTACCAAAAGCACAAAATTAAATTAAAATCATTCTCCGGCAACGGCGCCAAAATTTGGTGTGATGTCGCAAGCACCCAAAAATAAAATCTTACTTTTGAAAAATATTAATGTAGTAGTGTAAGCAAGAGTCGATCCCACAGAGAATGATTAATTTAATTTTATGTTTTCGCAAACAAAAGTTGGGGGGTTTTGTAATTAAAGAAATAATTTAAATAAAACTAATTAAAATAATTATGCAAGAAATAAATAAAAATAAAAAAACCTTTGTTTAAGTTAATATCCACCATCAAGAATTTACAACTGATCACTGATGCAAGAATAAATCAATCAATATTTTGAAGATTCACCGTAGAAAGAACTACTCGCAGGTGGAATAATTTTTCTCCTCTCTCCTTAATTTTAGATAAGTAGAGCCACGTGGTCTAAATACCCTTACTATTAAACAACCCCCAGCACGTGCTAAAGATTTAATTTAATAGCAGCATAAAGAATTAGAGAGATCGTTGAACTAAACAACACAAGCCACGTGTTTGCATTTAATTTAGATGAATATTCTTCCTCAGATAGAATAATCTTTTGATCTGCAAAACAATTATTAAACTTAGTTGCTTCAAAAATAGCAGTAGATTAATATGAATAATAAACTAGTAGCGCTCCTAGCAATTAACAAATTAATAATAAAATTAAGCATAGAAGAATATTCAATAATCAAAATATAAATCGAATAATTAAAATAAATTAGATCTCACAGTGTATAAATCTTGATGGCTTCAATCACTTAAACCAAGAAAAAGAATTTAGCTACTCATAATTGCAGAGAACACTAAAGAATAGAAGAGAGAATTTTTATTCTAATAAAAGTTGTATCTTACATTGGTTCTCAAGCCCTCTATTTATAGGCTCCAAATTCCTCCTAACCCTAGTAGGAATTACTTTACAAACCCTAATAGGATTTAAAATATAAATAAAAATAAAAGAAAATTTTCTATTTATTTTTCCAATTCCAATTTGCAATTGGATTTAATTTATTCACTACTTTGTTGGGAATCACACGGAATAAATCAACGAGCCTGACAAGCTGCAATCGAAGGGACCCCACACGGAGAGAGAGAGAGAGAGAGAGAGAGAGAGAGAGAGAAAACTGCAACGCCAGCCGCCTTTTCCTTTCTTTACCGTTCGCGCGTGTCTGACACGCGCCCGTTCCAAATTTGCATAGCCGCGCATTGGGCGGCCCACTGTTCCATACCGAGCTGAAAACGACGTCGTACGCTGCTGCTCCGGTTCTTCCACGTGCGCGCATTGCGCGGCCGCACTTTAGCGAATTTACCATAATACCCCTCCGCGTTCCAGCTGCTTTAATTACTATTTTGCCATCCAACTTTAATAAATTCCTACAAAATAAAATAAAATGAATAAAAATAATATAAAAATACGAAAAATTCTAGAAACACATAATAATAAAGAAAACACCTAAAATACTACAAATACCTAAAAACTCACAAATAATTAAGTATAAAAATACCTAATAAATTGATATAAAATCGACTTATCATGGTGCAACCCATATTGAGAATCGATTGAGGCATTAGATTGGTGGCTAAAAAAATGGACGATTTTGGGCATTACCCGGGTAACCAGGGATATTTCGATAATTTACCTATTACTTAGGGTATTTATAGAAGCTCTATAATGACCAAGAAAATATAAAGAACATTATATTAATAAAATGAGAAATTATTCGAAACTTTACTATGTGCACTTATATGTGTATGTGTGACTTTGTGATAGAAGAGATATAATTTTAGTTAATTCAATAAATTTGAATTAATTATGAATTAAAGGAAGAAGTAAAAATGAATAATTGAATTATGTGACAAGCTTAAGTTATGAATTAACTAAGCTTGAGAGGTTAAGCCTTGTGTGGCATGATGGGTAATAAAGATACATGTAAGATAGTGAATTAATAAAGTATTAAATTAATTCATGAAGAAGGGATTAATATGAATCCAACATGATAATTAAGTGAATTATGAATTTAATTTATGAAGATGATTTATTAAGTTAATATGTTATGAGAATAAACCTAGTAAGGAATTAAATTGGGCTAGTCCAGTATATGTGCACAAGATGGGGAAACTAATATGGCCCAATCCTTATATAAATTTTAATAAGAGTTGTAGAGAATTGTAAATGGCCCAAGATAAAGCCCAAAGAGGAATTAAAAGAAGTCCAAGATTTAGCCCAATCTCTAGTCCGAGAACGTATTAAAGAAGCCCAATTTAATGGCCCAAGGAAATTTGTTCATGTGGGATATATATATATATATATATATATATATATATATATATATATATATATATAAATGCTGAAATTTGGCCCCCCTTGGACCATTGATGGTTAAAATTTTGAAGTTATGTGTATTTTGAATTTTGTAAACTTTGAGCTTTATGTACTCTTGAGCCTTGCAAATCTTTTTCTCCATTTTACTCTCCAAAGATTGTTTTTTCCTTAAATTAGGAAAGCGTGTTGGGAATTAATTAATCTAGCCTTAATCATCCAAGTGTTGGATGATTAGTATTAGTTAATTATGAATTACTGGAGCTCTATAAATAAGGGCTTCCACCAAGCATTTAGAATGTTGCTTATTTTTCTAAGTGTGGGAAACTATTAGAGATAAGAGAGAACAAGAGAGAGTTGGAGAGGATACCCTAGCTTAACACTTTGGAGTTATGTTGATATATATAGTTATGTAACTAGAATATCATGTTTGGTTGTGGGAAGTTATTTGATGAGGGAACCACGGGGGATTTCGGTGATATAAGGATGGAACTTGAATGAGGTTATGTGTTTAGATGGTAGTTGCGGTATTAAAATATGTATATGATGATCTTATAAGCTAACATGTGTATTAAAATTGTTTTTCAAGCTAATAACCTAAAGATGAACATGTTGGATCTTGAGATGTATAACTTTTTTATGGTAGATCTATGAGATTTGGAGAAAACCTAACTGAAATGGATGGAAAATGAGCTGAAATGAAACTATTGGAAAATTTTGAAGAAGACGTGTTTGAAGGTAAACCCTAAAATTTTGAATGAGCATATTGGCTAACGAATGGATAAAGAATGTTAAAGATCATGAAATGAAGCTAAAACATGGATCTAATAAGTGATGATACAAGTTTAAAGTCACTTAGATGTATGAAACTCAAGCTATAGAACATTTAGAATCAAGGAGTTAAAACCTACGAAGTTGGAAACCTCAAAAAGGTTGTATGAGAATTTCTGGTGAACCAGCACGTGTCGCGTTGTTCCCAGTCATTTTTTAGTGTGCTCAGTGCTTCTGCAGACAAAAAGAAACCCTGGAAGACTAACGCACCCCGCGTTAGTCCTAGTTCATTTTGAGGGCGCCTCGCATTACTCTAGAAACTCAGTTGACCCGAATCCGAGTCAAACCGGGTTGGGTCTTGGGCAACGAGTTAACTTGGGTTAAACCATAAAATAAATAAATAAATATATTAATAAATTAATAAATAACAATAAAGAATTAAACAAATAAAATAATAATTAATTTATAAAATAAGAAAGGATTAGCCAAATAAAATAATAAATAAAGATTATTTCATTTAAGAATGAGAAGTGATTAAACAAATAAAATAATAAATTAAATTATTTTATTTGTAAAGGCTAATAAGAAAGGACAATTTAAATTATTTAAAATATTAAAGAAATAGGATTAAACAAATAAAATAATAATGATAATTATTTTATTTGTGAAAAAATAGTAATGATTATTGAGAAATGATCAAGATTATTTGTGAGAATTAATATTAATAGAAGGAATTCATTAAGTAAATAAAATAATAAAGTTATTTTATTTGTTAGGAATAATAAAGTAAGATGATAAAGATTAATTGTGAAGGTTAATAAAAGAGAAAGAATTAAACAAATAAAATAAGGAGGTCATTTTATTTGTAAGATGTAACAATAGTGATCAAAATTAATTAGCAAGAATGATGATAATTCATAATGAGAAGTGTTTACACAAATGAAATAATTATTTTATAATTAGATAAAGAATGATTAAATAAATAGAATAATGACAAAAATTATTTTATTTGTAGGCGGTGAGCATGAGATGTAATGTTGAACCATCAACAATAAAGATAAATCGAAGACATGAACATAATGATAATTATTAAACAAAAAAAATACCCATAAGGGTAGTTTTATTTTAGAAGAATGAATATGAACATAAATAGATAATAATAAGGCAAGTTAATGAATATGATAAAAGATAGGATGTCAAGGTATGAAGTGGAGTTGAATGATGAAGGCATACGAGTCGGTTTAAACTAATGTAAATTTATTAATGGTCTAATAGAGACTATTTGATAGATCGAATTACGACTTATGTAGGTCAACCAAAGATCAATAATCGAGAAAGAAGAGAAGCGGACGTAAGAGGCCATTTCATTTTACTTGTACACTTTATTTGCTTCATACAACTTCTATAGATGTTGTATATATTTGAACTTAACTGTCATAACTAGAATACACCCATTCATACGTATACACCTTGTGTAATATCCCGGATATTTAAATAAATTAGAAATAAAATATTTAATATTTAATAAAGGTTGGAGTTTGATAACCTAGTAGTGATAGATAAATAGAGGTCCAAATTAAATTTAACGGACTAACTTAGATATGGTGATATCAAAATTTTTGATAAGTTAGCAAGTAAAGTGATAATTCAATAAACTTGACTAACAACAAGTCTAATTAAATTAAGAGAATTAATTAGTGGAGTTATGTAATTATGCGACGTGGTTGCATGTAAATTAAATATGTATTTATATGAATATATATATATATATATATGCGTGCATATTTAGTAACATAATTTAATGGTTAATTAAATTGTGATTAAATAGATAGATTAATATTAAATTAATCCGAATTGAATTAAAAGGTTTATTGTGGAATTAATTTATTCATTAATCAACAATTATGCAAATTGTTGATAAAATATTTGTGAGGAATAATTATGTAATTTATATAATTATAAATTATATAAAGTAGTTGAATTAATGAAGGGAAATTAGTAATTGTATATATGTACAATATTTAAGTCCATATATATGTACATATATATAAAGGGATTAAATTAATTGTGTAATTTTAAGTAGTAATTGAATATGTTAAATGAATATATTCTAAAATTAAATAAATCATTGTAAATGATTTATGAGAGTGAGAAATTGAATTATACAATTATTTGTGTAATATTAATTAAATAATTTAATAAATTATTTAAATAAGAAATTGAGTAAATATATTATTATTTCAATGTATTTTCGGGTAAATGGAATTATTTCCATAATTGATGATAAATGAATTATTTAATGTAAATGTATTAAATAATTTAATTTGTGGCCTAAATAATATATATTAAATTATATATTGTATTTATTTTAATTTCATAATTTATTGTGAAATTATTTTCGAGGTAAGGTAATGTGTATAAATAATATATATAGATTATATATATTATTATTAGCAAACACACTCTAAAGTTTTAATATCAAAATAATTGATAAGTTGTCATTAATTAAATATTCAATTAAATTGAATATAATGAGTGAATTAAATATAATAAATTAATTAATATGATTATTAATTAATGTAAATAATGTGAAATATTAATAATAATATTTATTAGTCCATTTAGTAATTTAATACTTATGGGTTAAAATATTTAATTATTTATTCAATCTAATTATTTATTTAATCATGGATTGAATAATTAATGTGTAAATTATTAAATTAGCCCAACATGGGTCAATTAGTAGCCCAAGTGGAGAATAATAAAATTTGACAATTTAGTAGCCCAAACAATTTAATAGAAGCCCAATTGGTATTTTAAATTAAAGCCCAATGTTTGGCCCACTTGAAAAATACTTTATAAAACTATTATTTATTAAAAGTGACTTTGGTCATTCATTTTGGGACATAAAGCACATGATTGCCGGCAAGCTAGAGAGAAAGAGAGTGAAATGTGTAATTGTTTATTTTATTATTTATTTATTTATTAAATGGTTGCTTGTTTGCTTTTATTGTACATGACAACCATACCTCTTTTCACCAACTAAGTCATGGGCTATTTTTCTTGTACAAGTATCCAAGTAGAAGCATCATGAATGATAGATATAATTTTTGTATCTAGGAATTTTGCTAATATACTTGAAATTGTAGACATTACATTTCATTTATATTTTTTCTAAGTTCCAAAAGAGAGAGAGTTTGAGAGAAATAGCTTGGGAGAGTAAGTATTTTGAGAGAGAGCATGGAGAAGGTAGATAAATAGTTCTTGATTCATGTCTTCAAGTTGCACAACCTGCTTTGGAAGGAAAATGAAGATATCCATTAAAACAAGGTAATTGTTATTTTAAAATCTAGCTTTGTTTTTAAATTAATTAAACCATCATGTTAGTACAAATATGTTAATGTAGTTAATAATATGTGATAGTAATATTTATGCCATGCTTGAGTTTAATATGCTTGGTTTGTATTTTGGTATATTTTATATGCTAAAATATGTATTTAATAGTGTGTAAATAAGTTTTGGAATTTATGTCCAAAAATATTTTTATAAAACTTAGATTTAATGTTATAATATTATAGAACATTAAATCATGAGAAAAACAAAGTTTGAATCACTCAAAATGGAGTTATACACAAAAAGTTATGATTTGTGGTAGTTTATGTGATGTAAAAATTTTTATAAAAAAATTTAATATTAAATCATGAAAAAATTAAATTTTCATGTTATAAATTGAGATTAAGTGGTTGGTAATTTTTTTGGATTTTTATTGAGGACTTAAAGATTTCTTGAAGGTATAAATTTTATTAAGTTGTGTATTAAAATAGCACTGTTCACGTTCTGCTGGGAAACAAAAATAAAGGACTGTCGCGCATTGCGCGGAATCCTATTCACTGTTCGGACACGGAGACAAAACGGCGTCGTTTTGGTGAATAAAAAATTTCATCCGCGCGTAATGCGTGGAAGCTAGCTTCGGTGACATTAAAACGGCACCGTTTTGGGACCTAGTTTTGTCGGCGCGCGCAATGCGCGAGATACCGATTTTGGCGAAATTACATTTTTGCCCTTCCGGTCTTTTTTTTCTGCGAAATTACGATACTGCCCCTCCGTTCGGTTTTCAGTTTATTTACGATTTTGCCATTCTGGATAATTTAAATTAATTTAAATGTTTAAAAATTAATTTAAAATTATAACAAAAATATTAATAATACAAAAATGATATTTAAGTGTTGAATATTATATTTTTCAAATATAATAAGTATTTAGGATTAATATTTAAATGTTGTAAATATTAATCTAGTTAGTTTAATATTATATTTTTCAAATATAATAAGTATTTAGGATTAATATTTAAATGTTGTAAATATTAATCTAGTTAGTTTAATATTATATTTTTTCAAATATAATAAGTATTTAGGATTAATATTTAAATGTTGTAAATATTAATCTAGTTAGTTTAATATTATATTTTTTAAATATAATAGGTATTTAGGATTAATATTTAAATGTTGTAAATATTAATCTAGTTAATATTATATCTTCTGAATTTATGATTAAACTAATTAATATTTAATTAATATTAAATAATAAACAAGGATGATAAATTAATTAGGTATTATTTAATTACTATTAAATAATAATTAAAGACAACTAAGATTGATTATTTAATTATTTATTATTTGATTAACTTTAAATAATAAATAAATTTAGTTAGTTATTATTTATTATTAAATAATAACTAATGTTATTTGAGTATTACTATATAATTTTATTATTTATTATTTAATTAACTTTAAATAATAAATGAATCTAGTTAATTAGTTATTATTTATTATTAAATAATAACTAAAGATATTTGATTATTTTTAATATAATATAATTATTTATTATTTGATTAATTTTAAATAATAAATAAATCTAGTAAGTTATTATTTATTATTAAATAATAACTAAAGGTAGTTAATTACTTACTATTTAATTAATGATAAATAGTAATTAAATGAAATTAGATTTAATGAAATAAAGAAAATGTCTTTTAACTCTTTTGTTTAAACAATTATAATAAATTGTTTAATAGTTTAATAAGTGTCCAACACTTAAGAAAAATATTTTCTAATTTATTAAATTATTAACCTAATTTGATTGAGGGTCTATAAGGTTAATAATATTGTTTTGACTGATGTAAATTATGTGATAGTACTTATTTGTGGTAGATAAGTTTCTTAATGAGCGTATAGTTGTACAAATACACTGTACTAATTATTAGACCAACTTTACTAATGTTAGGTCTTTCAAAGCCAGTTAGTTAAAGCTAGACATTAATTGTAGCTGAGCAAACAGGCAAGTTTCCTAAACCCTACTCAATTTATATTCGAGCAGGATATATTATTTTATTGTTCAAGTTCCTAACTCAAACTCAAGTTGTTACGTTTCAAGCATGTTATGGTTTAATTCTGTATAATTATTCCACCTATTTAAATTGTTGTTTCGCACATAGTGCTTGTTGCATCTGTTCATCAGGTATGAAAGGCTAATCACCTTCATTACCATAAGGTTCAGTTAAATTTGTTCATGGTCATTATTGACACTCAACATTAATTAATTCAATCATTTAATTATTGAAATTATGATTTGTACTCTTTCACAATTATTATATTGTTGAAAATCCAAAAGCTTATTCTTTCTTTCAATCATGATATATTGTTATTGTATTTAAACTTGCTGAGCAAAGTCGTTGCTCACTCTTGCTATATCATGATAACAAATTTTAGAATAATACGAATGTCCGAGGAGAGACGGAGACAGAAGCAAAAGACAAGATTATAGTGTTATGCATGATAACTAAATTGTTATATGATGTAAGTAATTGTGTAAACCTTTTTATGAATCTAAAGGTATATATGTAAGTTAAGGTTAGAAACCTTGGGAAATGTTGTAGAATAAACAATTTATGTTTATATATTCCGCATTAGTTATAGAAAGTGTATGAAGATGATGTATCGTGACGTACCAAGTTTAGGGTTCAAGGAACCCGGATTTGGGGTCGTTACAAGTTGGTATCAGAGCTGATAGGTTATAGTTCTTAGGTAGTAGTACCTTAGGCTATAATCATGGAAAGATAATAAAGACAGTGAAAGGATAAACTCAGATAGAGTTTAGAAATGAACATATATAGTTCATAAAGTAGGAAATAAATCTATATAGATATATAGATATATGAAAAGATTCAAAGAAGGATCTTCAATGAGTGTAATCCAAATAAATGGAATAAGAATCAGGGAACACTTGATTCAAGAATTTAAAAAGAGAAGGATCGTACAGTAAAATGATCAGAGATGAATGATAAGATGATAGAATTAAACGATCCTAGAATAAAGGAGAAATAGTACAGTGAAATCAATTGTGTTATAAGATCACGATGATCATAGTAAAATCATGGAATGACAAATGGTCTGTTAAATGATTAAGAGGTTGTGTTGATAGCATGGTGCTATAACAATGAAGATACTGAAATAGTAATAAGTGGACTCTTGAAGTGTTGAGTGTGATAAGGTATGAATTGATAACATTCATATCAAGTTAAGAAAAGTTAGAGGTTTGTAGGTTTTTAATTGAGGACTCATATTAGTGGCTGAGTTGTACAATTTCTTGTATGGGCGGGGAATTGGTGCTTGGTTTTAGAACCGCTTAGCTTTCTATATTGATACAGTGGTTGAGTTGAACAGTCCTTTGTATGGGCAGGGGATTTGTTCTTGGTTTAACGATCGCTTAACTTCCTATATTGATTAGTGGCTGAGTTGACCAATTTCTTGTATGGGCAGGAGATTGTGTTTGGTTTGACGACCACTTGGCTTCCTATAATGATAATCAACTGAAACCTGGTGTCGCGCTATTCACTATATGTATGTTGAGAAGGTGATTCTTTTCTCATGTGTATAACGGATAGGTAGAGGATGTTAAGATAAGTTCGTGTTCTGAGAACTGACACGCATAGTAAGTTCGTGACTCATAGTCATGTGGTGGAGCCCCTCAGCGAATGGGCGACTTTGGCCTGACTAGGACAAGTTCCTCAAACCATATGATTGTGGTAAGTTGCTGAGCCCAAATATGTGGTAAGTTTGATGAACAGTAGGTATGGATAGAGTTAAGTAGTCAGGTTAAGGCTATAATAGATATAGTTATTAAGCTGGAAAAAAATGTGGAGGAAAAATTGGAGGTGTTTTGAGGTTTTAGGATATTCCAAATCTTCTAGCTATGCTAGACTTTGAAATTCTTAAAAATCGTGCCAAATTTGCACTTTTGTGCTTTTGAAAAGACAAATGTATTTTTGAAATCATTAATGCATTTAGTGCAGAGATGATAACCGATGGAGTCATCAATGCAGAGTAACCTAGTGTTGGATGTATTTTTAAGCCCACTATGGTATGATGTAATATGACAAAGTCAAAATGATTTTTAGTATTTTGAAACGTTTAAAGAAGAGTCTATGCTAATTGTTTCGGCAAGACAAATTGATTTAAAAATATCAAAATGTATTTATAAAATCATCACACGCCATTAAAGCCGTGGTGTGGGGATGCAAAGGACGGAATCCTCAACGTACTGTCAAGATGTGCGGTATCATGAAGTCATGAATTAATGACGGAATTCTCAACGTACTGTCAAGATGATGCGGTATCATGAAGTCCTATAAATGAATTTTAGTTATTTCAACTGATCTGAAATGATTTTTGAATCGTAATATACGAATAGTTCAATGATGTGAGTCTTTGTCATTTATTTCGACTAGACACTTTTGGTCAGAAATGACTCAAGTTTTATTATCCAATCCAAATTATTTTGGAACGGAATTTTGTAGTAAGTCTGAGGTGAACAAGTGCAAAAACAAATATATTCTGTCGGTTAAAGCAGATATATTTTTGTCGGCATATAGCTCCGACTGGCGCCTAAAAACTAAGACGTTCTGCACGACGTATGGTACAATAGGCTGATCACCTAGTGTACACCTATGGAATGTTTTCAGTCTTTGTGATTGATAAACACTCTGTTTATAAGTATTTACAGGGATAAATACTATTTATTCGGAATTCAGTTAATTCCATGTTCACAGTCTTGATGACCCCTCAGCATATTATGAAAGTTTTAATGAATATTTTGATTTTTAAATTATCCTTCTGTAAGATATTGATTTTCAATTTATTCTTCTGCAAGATATTCCATTGTTCTGGAATTATGAGTTTAGAAGTATGAACTTCCTAGAAAAGGGTGGTCATAGAATTTGATGAGTAAAGAGTTATACTCAGAGATGAAAATTGGTAGAAATGTGTATGAGATAATTTCGGGGACGAAATTTTTAGAAGAAGGGGTGAATGTAATATCCCGGATATTTAAATAAATTAGAAATAAAATATTTAATATTTAATAAAGGTTGGAGTTTGATAACCTAGTAGTGATAGATAAATAGAGGTCCAAATTAAATTTAACGGACTAACTTAGATATGGTGATATCAAAATTTTTGATAAGTTAGCAAGTAAAGTGATAATTCAATAAACTTGACTAACAGCAAGTCTAATTAAATTAAGAGAATTAATTAGTGGAGTTATGTAATTATGCGACGTGGTTGCATGTAAATTAAATATGTATTTATATGAATATATATATATATATGCGTGCATATTTAGTAACATAATTTAATGGTTAATTAAATTGTGATTAAATAGATAGATTAATATTAAATTAATCCGAATTGAATTAAAAGGTTTATTGTGGAATTAATTTATTCATTAATCAACAATTATGCAAATTGTTGATAAAATATTTGTGAGGAATAATTATGTAATTTATATAATTATAAATTATATAAAGTAGTTGAATTAATGAAGGGAAATTAGTAATTGTATATATGTACAATATTTAAGTCCATATATATGTACATATATATAAAGGGATTAAATTAATTGTGTAATTTTAAGTAGTAATTGAATATGTTAAATGAATATATTCTAAAATTAAATAAATCATTGTAAATGATTTATGAGAGTGAGAAATTGAATTATACAATTATTTGTGTAATATTAATTAAATAATTTAATAAATTATTTAAATAAGAAATTGAGTAAATATATTATTATTTCAATGTATTTTCGGGTAAATGGAATTATTTCCATAATTGATGATAAATGAATTATTTAATGTAAATGTATTAAATAATTTAATTTGTGGCCTAAATAATATATATTAAATTATATATTGTATTTATTTTAATTTCATAATTTATTGTGAAATTATTTTCGAGGTAAGGTAATGTGTATAAATAATATATATAGATTATATATATTATTATTAGCAAAAACACTCTAAAGTTTTAATATCAAAATAATTGATAAGTTGTCATTAATTAAATATTCAATTAAATTGAATATAATGAGTGAATTAAATATAATAAATTAATTAATATGATTATTAATTAATGTAAATAATGTGAAATATTAATAATAATATTTACTAGTCCATTTAGTAATTTAATATTTATGGGTTAAAATATTTAATTATTTATTCAATCTAATTATTTATTTAATCATGGATTGAATAATTAATGTGTAAATTATTAAATTAGCCCAACATGGGTCAATTAGTAGCCCAAGTGGAGAATAATAAAATTTGACAATTTAGTAGCCCAAACAATTTAATAGAAGCCCAATTGGTATTTTAAATTAAAGCCCAATGTTTGGCCCACTTGAAAAATACTTTATAAAACTATTATTTATTAAAAGTGACTTTGGTCATTCATTTTGGGACATAAAGCACATGATTGCCGGCAAGCTAGAGAGAAAGAGAGTGAAATGTGTAATTGTTTATTTTATTATTTATTTATTTATTAAATGGTTGCTTGTTTGCTTTTATTGTACATGACAACCATACCTCTTTTCACCAACTAAGTCATGGGCTATTTTTCTTGTACAAGTATCCAAGTAGAAGCATCATGAATGGTAGATATAATTTTTGTATCTAGGAATTTTGCTAATATACTTGAAATTGTAGACATTACATTTCATTTATATTTTTTCTAAGTTCCAAAAGAGAGAGAGTTTGAGAGAAATAGCTTGGGAGAGTAAGTATTTTGAGAGAGAGCATGGAGAAGGTAGATAAATAGTTCTTGATTCATGTCTTCAAGTTGCACAACCTACTTTGGAAGGAAAATGAAGATATCCATTAAAACAAGGTAATTGTTATTTTAAAATCTAGCTTTGTTTTTAAATTAATTAAACCATCATGTTAGTACAAATATGTTAATGTAGTTAATAATATGTGATAGTAATATTTATGCCATGCTTGAGTTTAATATGCTTGGTTTGTATTTTGGTATATTTTATATGCTAAAATATGTATTTAATAGTGTGTAAATAAGTTTTGGAATTTATGTCCAAAAATATTTTTATAAAACTTAGATTTAATGTTATAATATTATAGAACATTAAATCATGAGAAAAACAAAGTTTTAATCACTCAAAATGGAGTTATACACAAAAAGTTATGATCTGTGGTAGTTTATGTGATGTAAAAATTTTTATAAAAAAATTTAATATTAAATCATGAAAAAATTAAATTTTCATGTTATAAATTGAGATTAAGTGGTTGGTAATTTTTTTGGATTTTTATTGAGGACTTAAAGATTTCTTGAAGGTATAAATTTTATTAAGTTGTGTATTAAAATAGCACTGTTCACGTTCTGCTGGGAAACAAAAATAAAGGACTGCCGCGCATTGCGCGGAATCCTATTCACTGTTCGGACACGGAGACAAAACGGCGTCGTTTTGGCGAATAAAAAATTTCATCCGCGCGTAATGCGCGGAAGCTAGCTTCGGTGACATTAAAACGGCACCGTTTTGGGACCTAGTTTTGTCGGCGCGCGCAATGCGCGAGATACCGATTTTGGCGAAATTACATTTTTGCCCCTCCGGTCTTTTTTTCTGCGAAATTACGATACTGCCCCTCCGTTCGGTTTTCAGTTTATTTACGATTTTGCCATTCTGGATAATTTAAATTAATTTAAATGTTTAAAAATTAATTTAAAATTATAACAAAAATATTAATAATACAAAAATGATATTTAAGTGTTGAATATTATATTTTTCAAATATAATAAGTATTTAGTATTAATATTTAAATGTTGTAAATATTAATCTAGTTAGTTTAATATTATATTTTTCAAATATAATAAGTATTTAGGATTAATATTTAAATGTTGTAAATATTAATCTAGTTAGTTTAATATTATATTTTTTCAAATATAATAAGTATTTAGGATTAATATTTAAATGTTGTAAATATTAATCTAGTTAGTTTAATATTATATTTTTTAAATATAATAGGTATTTAGGATTAATATTTAAATGTTGTAAATATTAATCTAGTTAATATTATATCTTCTGAATTTATGATTAAACTAATTATTATTTAATTAATATTAAATAATAAACAAGGATGATAAATTAATTAGGTATTATTTAATTACTATTAAATAATAATTAAAGACAACTAAGATTGATTATTTAATTATTTATTATTTGATTAACTTTAAATAATAAATAAATTTAGTTAGTTATTATTTATTATTAAATAATAACTAATGTTATTTGAGTATTACTATATAATTTTATTATTTATTATTTAATTAACTTTAAATAATAAATGAATCTAGTTAATTAGTTATTATTTATTATTAAATAATAACTAAAGATATTTGATTATTTTTAATATAATATAATTATTTATTATTTGATTAATTTTAAATAATAAATAAATCTAGTAAGTTATTATTTATTATTAAATAATAACTAAAGGTAGTTAATTACTTACTATTTAATTAATGATAAATAGTAATTAAATGAAATTAGATTTAATGAAATAAAGAAAATGTCTTTTAACTCTTTTGTTTAAACAATTATAATAAATTGTTTAATAGTTTAATAAGTGTCCAACACTTAAGAAAAATATTTTTTAATTTATTAAATTATTAACCTAATTTGATTGAGGGTCTATAAGGTTAATAATATTGTTTTGACTGATGTAAATTATGTGATAGTACTTATTTGTGGTAGATAAGTTTCTTAATGAGCGTATAGTTGTACAAATACACTGTACTAATTATTAGACCAACTTTACTAATGTTAGGTCTTTCAAAGCCAGTTAGTTAAAGCTAGACATTAATTGTAGCTGAGCAAACAGGCAAGTTTCCTAAACCCTACTCAATTTATATTCGAGCAGGATATATTATTTTATTGTTCAAGTTCCTAACTCAAACTCAAGTTGTTACGTTTCAAGCATGTTATGGTTTAATTCTGTATAATTATTCCACCTATTTAAATTGTTGTTTCGCACATAGTGCTTGTTGCATCTGTTCATCAGGTATGAAAGGCTGATCACCTTCATTACCATAAGGTTCAGTTAAATTTGTTCATGGTCATTATTGACACTCAACATTAATTAATTCAATCATTTAATTATTGAAATTATGATTTGTACTCTTTCACAATTATTATATTGTTGAAAATCCAAAAGCTTATTCTTTCTTTCAATCATGATATATTGTTATTGTATTTAAACTTGCTGAGCAAAGTCGTTGCTCACTCTTGCTATATCATGATAACAAATTTCAGAATAATACGAATGTCCGAGGAGAGACGGAGACAGAAGCAAAAGACAAGATTATAGTGTTATGCATGATAACTAAATTGTTATATGATGTAAGTAATTGTGTAAACCTTTTTATGAATCTAAAGGTATATATGTAAGTTAAGGTTAGAAACCTTGGGAAATGTTGTAGAATAAACAATTTATGTTTATATATTCCGCATTAGTTATAGAAAGTGTATGAAGATGATGTATCGTGACGTACCAAGTTTAGGGTTCAAGGAACCCGGATTTGGGGTCGTTACACCTTGGAAGATTTCCCAAATATTTAATTGTAAATGTTGAGAATCCTAAATACAGACAAGTTGTTTGAAAAATGACTCTATGCCACTTGATTCAGCTAGATAGATGATGACACTAATTGTCAAGTAATCATATTTATTTGAGAAAGCTATCCAACCCAATTGCTTTGGTGCAAACTTTAGTATACTGACATGAACAACCCTATAAAATGGGAAAATTACTTTATTTCGGTGAATCCAATATGCGCGCATGCAAAGGCTAAACGTTATGCATAATGTAGGGTACTACGAGGCTGATCACCTCATGTACTTATTTTTCAAAGGATTCTCAGTTAATCACTGTTAATCCTCTGTAGATTTTAATGGTCCTTAGCGATCACTCAATAATAAAATATATTTATGCTTTGAAATATCGAAATTCCTCTTTGCAAGATACATCATGATTGGATATTTCTAAATTTATTGGACTTTGCATTTTTCATATTTGTATTCCTTAACATATGAACCATTTATAATTCATTGAACCACTTCATGACTTATCAGAAAATTTTAGAATCTTATAATGTCATAAACTGAATTATTGATTATTGTTTATTATATACATATTGAGCAAACTGGTTGCTCATACTTGTTTTATAATTCTTTTTGTAGTGAAGACGAAGAAAGTTAATAGCTCCTGTAAAGATTAGGAAAAAGATAAGATTATTGAGTAGTCAAAGATAGGAAGATGTATTCATACTTTTGTATTTAACTCGGAACATTGTAGCCTTTTGTAATTAAGAACTATGATGTATGTAAAGGTTGTGGAAACCTAAGACAAGATGTAAGTGAAATATTATTATGTCGTAGTTATGAATGCTATTATGTATCGATTGGGTAGTTATATGTATGATGTTTGGTTGTCATCGTGAGCACCGAATTCAAGGTAAGAGTACTCGAATTTGGGGGCGTCACAGGTTGATATTAGAGTTGTAGGTTATAAACCTTAGGAAAAGGAAAATCTTTAGGCTATAACCTTAGAAAAAGATATAGGAATAGAAGAAGATAAAACTCATATAGTGTTTTACGAGACGAGCTTATTACTAGATGAGTCCTAGAGACTTAGTGACGTCATAAAATATTTTTATTTCATACAATGATTATATTTTATTTGCAAGATACAGAAGTAGTTTGTTTTTCTTGTTTGTTTGTAGGATGCCTAAGCTAGGAGAGTTAAGTCATATCATGGAGGATGAGCCCTGTGACATACATGTAGTCTTAGAAGGGCATATTGTCGTAGTACTAGTATAGGCAGTAGCCCTAGAGGTCGTAGAGTTTGAGCTAGATACAAACCCTAAGGAGAGGGAAGAGTCAGATCCCAAGATGGATCCCGTTGAGGAGTCCTAGGTAGGATCCCCAGACTAAGCCACATTTGAGGAAGAGTTGTTAGGGGAGTATGCCGACCGTCTTATCGAGTAGGAAGATAGGATCCAGTAGCTCGAGGCGAAGGTGTAGGTACGGCAGTCGGCTACCACGCAGTTAGGGGCATAGGATCCAGGAGCTCGAGGTGAAAATTGTAAAGAATATTAAATTAATAAAATAAGAAATTATTCGAGACTTTACTTTATGCACTTATGTTTGTATGTGTGACTATGTGATAGAAGAGATATAATTTTAATTAATTCAATAATTTGAATTAATTATGAATTAAAGGAAGAAGTAAAAATGAATAATTAAATTATGAGAATTATGTGACAAGCTTGAGTTATGAATTAACTAAGCTTTAGAGGTTAAGCCTTGTGTTGCATAATGGGTAATAAAGATACATGTAAGATGGTGAAGTAATCAAGTATTGAATTAATTCATGGAAAAGGGATTAATATGAATCCAACATGATAATTAAGTGAATTATGAGTTTAATTTAAGAAGATGATTAATTAAGTTCATGTGTTATGAGAATAAACCTAGTGAGGAATTAGATTGGACTAGTCCAATATATGTGCATAACATGGGGAAACTAATTTGGCCCAATCCATATATAAATATTAATGAGAGTTGTAGAGAATTGTAAATGGCCCAAGATAAGGCCCAATCTCTAGTCCAAGATTGTATTAAAGAAGCCCAATTTGATGGCCCAGGGAATGAGTTCATGTGGGATATATATATATATATATATATATATATATATATATATATATATATATATATATATATTGATAGACAAAAAAAACAAATGCTTGTGTATTTTGAATTTTGTAAACTTTGAGCTTTGTGTACCCCTGAGCCTTACAAATCTTTTTCCCTATTTAACTCTCCAAAGCTTGCGTTTTCCTTAAATTAAGGAAGCATATTAGGAATTGATTAATCTTGCCTTAATCATCCAAGTGTTGGATGATTTGTAGTAGTCAATTATGCAATTATGCATTAATGGAGCTCTATAAATAAGGGCTTTCACTAAGCATTTAGAAGGTTGCTTATTTTTCTAAGTGTGGGAAGCTATTAGAGAGAGGAGGAGAAAAAAAAAAATACAAAAGGGAGTTGGAGAGGATACTCTAAGTGTGTGTGATCTTGTAAGCAAAAAGAAGCAAAGGAGGAGAAGAAAAAGAAGCCATTGTGGAGCATCTAGGAAGCTTTGTAGCAAAGAGGAAAAAAGCCACAAGAAGGTATAACACTACCCTAGCTTAACACATTTAAGTTATGTTGATATATATAATTATGTAACTAGAATACCATGCTTGGTTGTTGGAGGTTATTTAATGAGGGAACCATGGTGGATTCTGATGATACAAGGATGGAACTTGAAGGCGGTTATGTGTTTAAATCGTAGTTGTGGTATGAAAATATGTATATGATGATCTTATAAGCTAACATGTGTATTAAAATTGTTTTTCAAACTAATAACCTAAAGACGAGCATGTTGGATCTTAAGATGTATGACTTGTTTAAGGTAGATCTATGAGATTTTGAGACAACCTACGTGAAATGGATGGAAAGGAGCTAAAATGAAACTATGGGAAGTTTTTGAAGAAGATGTGTTTAAAGGTAAACCCTAAAATTTTGAATGAGCATATTGGCTAATGAATGGATCTAGAATGTTAAACATCATGAAATGAAGATAAAACATGGATCTAATAAATGATTATACAAGTTTAAAGTCACTTGGATATATAAAACTCATGTTATCCAATATTTAGAATCAATGAGTTAAAGTCTACAAAGTTGGAAACCACAAAAAAGGCTGTGGTGAACTAACGCATGACACGTTGTTCCGCCGTTGTAACATCCCAAAATTCCCATACTTCTTACAGCGGACTTTGTGCGTTAAACTTTCATAACATCTAATAACTTAACCAATGATCCCAAAATCATATTGATGGTACTAGTCTATTACAAATATTTAATTAAAAATTTCTTTTTCTTAAACCCTGGATTTTAACTTGATCTCAATCTTATCCTTACTACAAGTATTAACTTATAGTCCATCTGTATACATGGATAATACTATATATACAGATCAAATTTTAACTATAAGATTTAGACATTCTATACGTCAATATATCCAAGTTTCACAGTATTAATAATAGGATGGTCCTTGGAACAGAAGAACCTTACGATAAATGTTTGCATCTTTATCCATGGCAAAATTTATTTTCTTACAAAATGCCTCATGTCATTCAATACCCTCACTTAGATATATATCTTCATAGAGATATCTATTCATATCGATATTCCCTATCTATCTGAAGTTCACAATATTATTAATACACTTGTACTTAGAATAGATGAACCTTGCGATGAATTTAGTTTCTTCATCGGTGTTAAATCTCTTATCTTACAGCACTCACAATGTTAATCAATTTTCTCATTCAGATTCATAGTTCTTTATCAACATTGTTTTAATGTTTTATTATCTATCTGAAGGTTAGAGTATCGGCATAACATGATTAGTCCATATTACCAATACCATCATTCATATTAATAGATATTTAATAATTCTAAGTTATATCAAAGTAAAGACATAATAACATTCTGATGATAATAAATAATATTATTTATATAAGATTGGGTTACATGGTTTGTTTGTTCGTATTACAACAGTCATTATGACTTTATATAAATACAAGTAAATAAAGCATGAAACCTAGTCAACACTTCTTCTTTACTTTCATGACCATCTTATCATTCTTCTTTAATTAGGAAATAAGTTTTTTTCACAAGAATGAGCAGAACCGGTCAACAAATCTAACAAATGACATGTATATAGTTTATGCTTTCATATAAACTTGAACATGCGTTGACCTAACAATATAACATTTCATACTCATTTAACATTCACACATAATCACATGAAATTACACATTTCATTATCATTTAACAAATGCTACACAACTAGCACATAATCAATCTTAAAGAAAGAGTTAGAACTTGCCTGATTCGCAAACTAGGATTTCCCGGTAAACGTTTAAAAGCTTACATAAAGGGTTACGTGTACCCGACTGTTAGTTTATCGAAATTTACTTCTTAATAAGTGTTTTTATAACTTAACTAGACTATTTCCATATATGTAATTTGTTGCAAAGTTGACTAACTCAAAAAAATCATTTTTAAGGTCAAAAATCTGAATGCCCTTTAAGGATTTTTAGCTTTGACCTTTTTTATGCAAACAGTTATAACTTACTCATAATAAAATATTTTGGGCTGAGTCTAGAGTCTAAATTCATTAAAATTTCATGATCTACAACTTTCTTTCAGGTTGCTAAGGCAGATTTAGAAGTTAAAATTTTGACAAATGGATAGAAATGTCAAAAATGCAAACTTGTTCACAAGTCCTTCACTCCACTTGGTAAAACATGATACCACAAGCATCAATATGCTATGTTATCATATTATAACACTTAATTAGCTTCAATAACATAAAAATAACAAGATCATAAACCTCCTTATATAGAGTTTTATGACTTTTTCTCAAGAACGCAAAGAACACGAAGAAAACAAATTTTTAGAACACGAACAACTAAGTTTCATTTTTTCTTTACTACAACTAGATAGCCTTAGCATATCAAGCTAGGACATCATGTTTTAGGACTTTATAACACAAAGTTATAAAATCATAAACCTATTAATGTAGGAAATTATGATTTTTGCTCAAGAACACACGAAGAACGAAAAATCGTATATGGTAACAACTTATGTTCTTGAGCTTTTGATTTTTATAATTAAAATAATTTGGGCATTATAACGGCTTACATAAGTGATTTATGATGCTTTAAACTAGAAATAACATAAACTTAACTTAGATGCGGATTTGCTCAAGAGTACACAAAGAAACACGGAGAACGAAAAATCGTATATGGTAACGACTTGTGTTTTTGAGCATTTCTACATAAAATCAAATATAACAACGACTTGCTCAAAAACATATGAAGAAACACGGATAACAAAAAATTGTACATAGTAACGACTCATGTTCTTGAGTTTTTTGACTATAAGATGAAAGAAGATCGAACATAACAACGACTAGGGATTTTACCTCTTGTAGTTACAAACTTTAATTAATTCATTGCAACTTGATATCACTTAAATTATAACTATTTAAAATATATCTAAAGAATAATTTTTCTTTTGAAATGGTAGAAAATAATGAATGGTGAGCATCATATTTATTGGAAAAACCAAGTTTCATTGATCACACTTTTACCGTAGCTTATTACACTTTGTACCCTATAATATTCTTGAAATATTCCCTCAAAATATCTAAGTAATCATTAAATTTCACAAAATATCTAAAGCATATTTTTAGAATATTCTTTTAGGGCTTGCATTATCATTGCATCGTCCATATTTTCTTTATATTATTTTCGTATAATTTATGTACAATTTTCGTATAATTATCATATAATTTCCGTATAATTTTCATATTATATGGTCTAACTAAACCAGTTAGTTTTATATTTCATTCCTAACTAAGTCGGTTCATTTCCAACTAAATTAGTTCATTTTTAAGTCTTTCAATTTAATTGACCTTTATTGATTTAAAAGTCTGACATTACTAAGTTTTGTTCTGTATAAACACTTTTCTGTGAAATAAAAAGTCCAAAAGACTAGGCATGCTTTTAAATGAATAGTGTTTTTGGTGACCATCTCTCTAAAAATGGCTAGATTATCAAAAAGTCAAAAAAAATATCTTTTGTCTTATTCCCGTGAACGCTTTTCGAGAAAAACTTTTATTGATTATTATGTATATAAGTTCCATACAAACACTTTATCTTCAAATGAAACGTTTAAAAATGAAAAGCGTTTATGTATGAACAGTGTTTTTCTTCTTATTCTTGAAAAAAATATTAGTGGCTCCCTAGTATCTATTCCTCATATAAATGTTATGTTGTGAAATATAAAAAGTTAAAACAACGAAAAGAACAGTCAAAAAGACAAAAACGTTTTCTCGTGAATCATGTTTTTTAAATTTTTTTCCCAAAAAATGTTATTGATTTCTTGGCATCTATACCTCATATTAACACTATTTTTTTAAAATGCGATATGTCAAAACTACTTAAGACGATTGACAATTCTACTAGATTATAACCCTTAGGGTTTAGGTTTTAACTTTTTTTGAATTTAGGTTTTAGCCCTAAACTGACTTCTGGATTTTAATAAGTGTTACAATTAATTAACTGAATCAAAACACAAAATCTTACACATAGATAAATCACATAATACACTTGAAGCTCAATTCAAGATTTACTAATCATATAACACATGGTTTAGGTTAAAAGTTTTAACATACGATCATATACGATCATATTTTCTAGTCGTATTTATTCTTTAAAATAGCTCAAGGTATACTCGAGTAATCGTTCTTAGGTTTTGAATTGACAACCTTTACATATATCTTTTCATATCCTATTTGAAATGTTTGGGATATTACATTCAACCCAACTTACAAGAATTTCATCCTCGAAATTATTTCATAATGAACTTTAGTCATTTAATATCATATTTTTAAGTTCCATAAAAATTCAGGATATCACATTCTTTCCTCCTTACAAGAATTTCGTCTTTGAAATTACAGTATAATCATCTCTATTCTTTTCTTCACTTAATATGAATTTTAATTCATATAACTTAACTCATTACGAGTTTATCTCATTCTATGAATTTTTTACATTAAACCCCTACTATTTTGATTAGGTTAACAATGTTCAATCTAAACATATTCTTTCATTAGGTTTTAAACCTTTTAACATACACTATTCTTTCCATCTTATTTTTCATTTAATCAAAAAAAATTCTAATTTACTAAAGAGTCAATAAAAACATTGAACTTTTCCTAATACTATGAGCACTATATGACCCACAAATGTTTAACAGTCACTAGTTTTGAAAAACTCTCTTCTATGTAACAATCAAATAAGACTGAGAACACGTTCCATGTTTAACAATCACAAAGAATGAAAAACTAATAGTAGTCAGTATGTCAGGTGAATAGCCTTTAATACCACATATCTTGTATGACATAATATCTATATTCATCAGATTACTAACATGTCAAACTTCATAATAGGGTTGTCTAGCCGAAACAATTAGAATTTGACTCATTTTTAAACCATTCAAACTTTTAAAAATCAATTTTATGATTATATACCGTACGTTGCAAAGTGCGTTGATGACTCATCATGTATCATCTTTACACTAGGTTCCATGGTGCATTGATGAAAATTTTGTTTTTATTTTTTAATTCATTTATGTCTAGCTTGAACAATTATATAGTAAACTGGTTGGTTGTTTAAACCACAAGAACAAATATATCAGTTCCCCGTCTCATCCACACTATCCTTAAATGATCTCATTTAGTGTGTAACTAGCTTTAAAAATACTGACCATGAATCATTCATACCAACAGTATAGTTAGATCTGTTCTCTGAAGCATATTAAACTATTTCCCATACAAGAGAGTCATTCTGCTCAATTCTGCTAACATGATTTTTCAATTGAAATTCATACTCATTCTCTAACTATGAATTTTCTTTAATTCATTCCTTTATCATTTACACTTCTCAATGAGTTTACTTCTTTACTTTGCCAGGACTTTATGCAAATATAATTACACATAATACCAAACACATCGTTTCATTTTTAATGAAACAGTTTCACACAAAAATAATTAAGATTAATTTATCTTATTACTTGCTTGAGAACTCTTTATGAGTTCATTCATTTTCAAACATTCTCGTAAATAGTTTATCTTTATTCAGTGCATTCCTTTCATATAATATGTTTATGTAATTAAGATTTAATAAAATTTATGCATATCTCTTAATTATTTACGAACTCTTCACAAGTCCATTTACTCTTAATCCATCAAATTATATCTTAAGGTACTCGTTACCTTAAAGCTATAATCCACTACTCTGATACCAACTGTAATGCCCCCAAAATCCACGCACTCACTATAAAGGACTTTGTACGTTAAACTTTCATAACATCTACCAACTTAATCAATGGTCCCATAATCATTTTAGTTATATTATTCTATTATAAACATTTCATTAAAAATTTCTTTTACTTAATCTCTGGATCTTAACTTAATATCGATATCGATCTCATCCTTACTATAAGTATTAACTTATAATCCATCCGTATAAATGGATAACATAATATATATCGGTCAAATTTTAACCTTAAAATTTAGACATTCTATACTTCAATATATCCAAGTTTCACAATATTATTAATAGGATGGTCCTTGGAACAGAAGAACATTGCGATAAATGTTTACATGTTTATCTATGGCAAGATTCATTCTCTTATAGAACGCCTCGTATCATTCAATACCCTCACTTAGATATATATCTTCGTAGAGATATCTCTTCATATCGATATTCTTAATCTATCTGAAGTTCACAATGTTATTAACACACTTGTACTTGGAACAGAGGAACCTTGCGATGCATTTAGTTTCTTCATCGGTGCTAAATATTTGGTCTTACAGCACTCACAATGTTAATCAATATCCTCATTCAAATTCATAGTTATTTATCAACATTATTTTAATGTTTTACTATCTATCTGAAGTTTAGAGTATTGGCATAACATGATCAGTCTATATTACCAATACGCTCAATTAGATTAATAGATTTTTAACAATTCTAAGTTATTTCAAAGTAAAGACATAAAAATATTCTAATGATAATAAATAATATTATTTATATAAGATTCGATTACATGTTTTACTTGTTTGTATTACAACAGTCATTAGGACTTTATATAAATACAAGTAAATAAAGCATGAAACCTAGTCAACGCTTTTTCTTTAAGCTTATTATCATCTTATCGTTCTTCTTTAATCTGCAAATAAGTTTTATTTGCAAAAATGAGCACAACGGCTCAACAAGTCTAACAAATAACACGTACATAGTTTATACTTTCATATAAACTTTAACATGTGTTGATGTAAAAACATAACATTTTATACTCATTTAACGTTCACACATAATCACATGAAATTATATATTTCATTTATCATTTAACAAATGATACACAACTAGCACATAATCAATCTTAAAGCAAGAGTTAGAACTTGCCTAATTCGCAAACTAGAGTTTCTCGGTAAACGTTTAAAAGCCTACATAAAGGGTTATGTATACCTTACTGTTAGTTTATCGAATTTTACTTCTTAATAAGTGTTTTTATAACTTAACTAGACTATTTTCATAGATGAAATTAATTGGAAAGGTAACTAACTCAAAAAATCATTTTTAAGAACAAAAATCTGAATACCCTTTAAGGATTTTCAACTTTGAACTATTTTACGCAAACAGCCATAACTTACTCATAATAAAATATGTTGATGTGATTATTGAGTCTAAATTTGTTAGAATTTCATGATCTACAACTTTCTTTCAGGTTTCTAGGGTAGCTTCAGAAGTTAAAATTTCAAAAAATAGGAAGAAAGGTCAGAAATACAAACTTGTTCTCAATTCCATCATTCCACTTGGTAAAACATGAAACCACAACCATCAATATGTTATTTTATCATGTTCTAACACTTAATTAGCTTAAATAAAATAAAAATAATAAGATCATAAATCTACTTATATAGAGTTTTATGACTTTTTTTCGAGAACTAAGTTTCATTGTTTATTTACTACAACTTGATATCCTTAATGTATTAAGCTATAACATCATGATTTGGGACTTCATAACACTAAATTACAAAATCATAAACTTATTAATGTAGAAAATTATGACTTTTGCTCAAGAACACACAAAGAACATGAAGAGCTAAATTTCATCGTTCTTCTTTTCGATTACTTAAAACTTGTTGCCACAAGCATTATATAACAAGGTCATCATATTTTAAAACTCTATTACACTAAATTATAAAATCATAAATCTACTTATGTAAAAATTTATGACTTTTGCTTAAGAACACACAAAGAATGAAAAATCGTACTTGGTAACGACTTATGTTATTGAGTTTTTGATTTTCATAATTGAAATAATTTAGGCATTATAATGACTTACATAAGTTAATTATGACACTTTAAACTTGAAATAAAATAAACTTAACTTATATAAAAATTTGCTCAAGAACACACGAAGAAACACAGAAAACAAAAAATCGTGCATGGTAACGACTTGTGTTTTTGAGCATTTCTTCAAAAAAATCGAACATAAAAACGACTTGCTCAAGAACATGTGAAGAAATACGAAGAATGAAAATCGTATATGGTAACGACTTATGTTCTTGAGCTTTACAACTATAAGATGAAAGAAAATAGAACATAATAAGGACTAGGAATTTTACCTCTTGTAGTTGTAATCTTTAACTATTTCTTTGCAACTTGATATCACTTAAATTATAACTATTTTAAATATATCTAGAGAGTAATTTTTCTCTTGAAATGGTAGGAAATAATGAATGGTGAGCTTCATATTTATAGGAAAAATCAAGTTTCATTAATCGCACATTTACCCCAACTTATTACATTTTGCAGCTATCTTATTACACTTTGCACCCCTAACATATTCTTGGCATATTCCCTCAAAGTATCTAAGTAATCATGAAATTTCACAAAATATATAAAACACATTCTTGGAATATTCTTTTAGGGATTGTATCATCATTGCATCATGCTTACATCATCCGTGTTTTCTTTATATAATTTTCTTATTATACTGTCTAACTAAATCACTTAGTCTTCTAGTTCATTTCTAACTAGGTTAGTTCATTCCTAACTAAGTCAGTTCTTTTTCAATGAAATTAGTTCAGTTTTAAGTCTTCCGGTTTAATTGACCTTTACAGATTTAAAGTTCTGACATTACTGAGTTTTGTTTTATATAAACATTATTCTGTGAAGTGAAAAATCCAAAAGACTTGGCACGTTTTTCAATAAATAGTGTTTTTGTCGACCATTTCTCAGAAAATGGTTAAACGATCAAAAATTCGAAAAAAATATTTTTCATCTTATTCCCGTAAATGTTTTTTGAAAAAATTATTTATTGACTATTACGTATCTGTGTTCTATACAAACACTTTATCTTCAAACGAAACATTTAAAAATGAAAAACGTTTATATATGAATAGTATTTTTCGTCCTATTCTTGGTAAAAAATATTAATGGCTCTCTGGTATTTATTCCCTCGTATAAATGCTATATCGTGAAATGTAAAAAGTCAAAACGATGAAAAGAACAGTCAAAAAGACGAAAAACGCTTTCTCGTGAATCGTGTTTTTTTGTCTTTTTCCCAAAAAAAAATTATTGATTCCTTGGCATATATACCTCATATTAACACTATTTTATGAAATGTGATATGTCAAAACGACTAAAGACGATTGACGATTCTGCTAGGTTATAACCCATAGGGTTTATGTATCAACTCTTTTTTCAATTTAAGGTTTAGCCTTAAACTGACTTCTGAAGTTTAATAAGTGTTAGGATTAATTACCTTAATCAAAATATAAAATCCTACACATAAATAAATGACAAAACACATTTAAAGTTCAATTCAAGCTTTACTAATCACATAACATATAATTTAGTTTAAAAGTTTTAACCTATAATTGTATACGATCGCATTTTTGAGTCGTATTTATTCTTTAAGATAGCTCAACGTATACTCGAGTAATCTTTCTTAAGTTTTGAATTGACAACCTTTATATAGATCTTTTCAGATAATATTTAAAATATTTGGGATATTACAGCTGCTACGGACAAAAAGAAACCTTGGAAGACTAGCGCCTAATAATAATAATAATAATAATAATAATAATAATAATAATAATAATAATAAAGAATTAAACAAATAAAATAATAATTGATATTATTTTATTTGTAAAATGAGAAAGGATTAACCAACTAAAATAATAAATAAAGATTATTTTATTTAAGAATGAAAAGTGATTAAACAAATAAAATAATAAGTTGAATTATTTTATTTGTAAAAAGCAATAAGAAAGTACAATTTAAATTGTTTAAAAGATTAAAGAAAGAGGATTAAACAAATAAAATAATCCTTCAACCACACAATGTCTTAATCAAATATAAGACATAAAATTTCTGTCAAGTCTTATTTTATTTGATCGTATGCATTTCAATTCTTAAATGCACAACTTTAATATAAATTTAAAACTAATTTCTAATTTTCATTCCACCTTGGTCAAAGATTTATGAGATGTTATTTATTGAATTACATTGGATATTCTCTCCCTTTTACTAGAAGTAGTAGATCCTTTATTGATCATTCACATACCTCCATGTATAACATATTATACTCGAACATACCCTTTGATATATCAGTAAGCCTTAAGAAATATGTTAAAGTATAACTCATCATGCACAAGGTACTATGATGATTTCAAGTCCAATGATCACTTATACTTCTATCAAATTAGGAACTCTTATTGATAGGTAAGTAAAACTCCATTAGGTGTTTCTTAAGTAAGTCACTTTCACTGAAATTATTCTCTAATAAGCACCTACATACTTGTTTTAGTGTCTCCACATAAATGATTATGAGATCAATCATTCTCTTTATAAGAACAAGCATAGGATATACTAATCTATCGAGATTCACTAATCCCCATTTTAGTGATTACATGATTAGGAACATTTTCATTTTGAGCTTTCTTAGAATTTAGATTTTATTAGCATAATTAACATTATGATTCTAAAAGTATTGCTCAAAACTATGGGTTTATCCATTTAATTAATTCAACCAATTAATCATGAATAATGAAGTGCCTTAAAACTTTTATTAATAAGTAAATAAAATTATAAAGTATATGTTTATCAAATCAAATGTGATTGGCTTGAGGGCATACTACTTTCAGTCTATTACTTGCACTAAAGGCAATCACCCTTTGGTATCTCATAACATTCTTCTCTAAGTGGCAATCATATGAAGTGCTTAGTAAATGTTTTAGTTAATGGATATGTAATGCTTTTCTGAGAGTCTACCATCTATATAGTGACATCTTTCAATGATTCATCTAATTAATTGAAAGTGTTATAACACATGTTTAGATTTCAGATGAGACATAGGTTCTTTGGCCAATTAAACTCATTTAATACTAGGAACCATTCCAAGTTTTGTAATGAACTTGTTCATCCAAAAAATCTCTTTTACAACTTCACTTATAACTATGTACTATGCATTTATCACTAATCCAACAACTCTTTGCTGCTTAAAACTTTTTCAACTCACTGTATCACCATTCAAGGTAATTATATAACATAAATCAGATTTATTTTTGTCTAGGTAGTCTAAAAAATTTGAGTTGTCTAAGCCCTCTAGTTTCAAATCAGACCCACCATTAGAAACTTATTTCTAAAATTATTTTCCATAATTGAACTGGTATCTACTTATCATACATATGTAACATCGGGTCTCGTACATATCATCTCATACATGATAAATCATATTGCCAAGACATAAGGTATCTTATTCATGTAATGTCTCTCTTTGGGGACATTTTCTTGGAGAGATTTACTATTTAACTCATCAACATGAGACTTCTCTTGAAGTTTAGCATGCTAAATATCTTTAGCATCGAATCAATGTATCTTCTTTGGGTCAAGTCGAGCATCCTTTATGATCTATCTCTATAGACCTTTTATCCCTAATGGTAGAATGTTTCTCACAAGTCCTTCGTAAAGAAGTGTTTAGACAATCATATCTTTACTGATTGTAGCATCGGTATATAATTCCTTATCAGTAGTATATCAACATATAATACTGAGAATTTCACAATACTCCTACTAACCCTTTTGTACACACTTAATTCATCCACATTTTTGATAACATCAAACTCTTTTGATTGTTTCATCAAAATGGATGTTCTATCTTTGAGAAGTTTGCTTCAATCTATAATTGGATCGTTGTAGCTTAAATACTTAATTTACTCTGACTGTATCATATATACATCCTCTATTGAGGAATGGCATGTACACTTCCATTTGTCAGATCTCGTATAATAAGCTACAATTGCAAGTAAAATTCGAATGGACTTTTAAGCATTTCTACTAATGAAAAGTTTTATTATAGTCAACTCCTTGACCTTGTTTGAAACCTTTTTATCACTAGTCAGGTCTTATAGGTCTCCACCTTACCATTTGCTTTGGTCTTTCTAAATTAAAAGACTCATTTCAGATTTTATGGTAATCAACCATTTTTCTTAAGTCTTTACTATTCATGCCTCATTGTATATAACTGGATTATCATCTACTATGATGTGTACTTCATCATCATCATTTATGATGAAGTTATACCTCTTAGGTATCTTCGGTACTAAACCAGATTTATGACTTGGTTATGGTACAATAGGTTCTTCTACTTGAACAGGTTCCTTCACTTGATCTTTAGTGTTTTTTAGTTATTGGAATTTCTTTAAGATCTATCTTACTCTCACTAACCCCTTCAAGGATAGACTTCTTTTTCCTAGAAGATATTGTATCTTAACAAACACCTTTTAGTTAGTATGATTATAGATATAATACCCTAAACTTTCTTTAGGATATCCCACACATTTGCACTTGTCAAATCTTGTCACAAACTTATCTTTTCAAATCTTTTGACATAAGTTAGACAACCCTAAAACTTAACATACTTAAGGCTTAGCTCTTCCCTATCCATAACTCATATAGAGTCTTAGAGACGGATTTTGAAGGTACCTTATTTAGTAGATATGCAACCGTTTATAGGGCATAACCCCAGAAGGATAGTGAAAGAATCGGTATTACTCACCATGGATCATCATCATGTCCATTCTGAGATAATATTATTTCTATTAAGATGATCTAGAAACTTACTGCTTAAGTATTCACTTCTTGATCTAATCGAAGAATTTTAAAACTTTTGGCCATTTATTTCTGTACTTCACTTTTGAATTCATTGAACTTTTCAAATGATTCATATTTGTATTTCATCAAATACATATATCGAAATCTAAAATCATCAGTGAAAATAATTAATGAATAACCTCTTATTACTTGTGTTATCATAGGTCCCACACACAACTGTGTGTATCAACTCTAACAACTCTGTAACTCCATCTCTATGTCAGCTAAATAGAGATTTAGTCATGTTACCCATGATACAAGATTCACAAGTTGTATTGGATTCATAATCAAAAGGCTATAAAAGCCCATCTTTATACAACTTGTTTAGTCTTATTTCATTAATATGACCAAGTTTACAATACCTTATGAAGGTATGTTTTATGTCATCTCTTTGTGTTTAGTTTTTTCAATTTGAAAAAAAAAATCATATAAGTTAAGTATACAAAATCCATTAAGTAATCAACTAGTTCTAAATAAAATATTATCATTATAAATAGAACAACAATGGTTCTTTATTATAATGTCACAACATTCCTTGTCAATACATGGAACAAAAATAATATTTCTAAGAATTGAAACATAGTAACAGCTTACTAACTTATTAGGCTTGCCCATAGGCAATACTAAACTTTAAATTCCTACGGCTAATGGAGTAACATTTGTTCCATTCCCCACACACATGATTACTTGTCATTTGTTTAGCCTTCTACTTCTGTTTAGTCTCTACAACGATGACTTGCATATGTTAGACCACCAACCGATATCTAATACCCAAATAAAACTTGACTTATAGAAAGTTCTAGTTCATTACGAACAAATTTATATTTGTAGTAGAAGTTTCACCAAGTTTCTTCTACTTAGTCACTGCAAGATACGCCCTGCAATTCCTCTTCCAATGTCCCAACTTATCGGAATGAAAGTAAATTCATTTACCCTCGGGATCACTTTTATTTGTGTCCCTTGTTTAATGCCTTTATTTTGCCTTCTACCTTTTTCAACTCCCCAAAAACACCTTTAGCCCTCTTCCTCCGCTCGGAAGATTCATCTACCAATAATACTTAGTCTTTCTTGGAAGAAAAGTTACTCTCAACAGTCTTTAACATGTTAAGCAAATCAGTTAAATTGATGTCTAGCTTATTAATGTTGAAGTTCACAACAAATTGTGAAAAGGAGTCGGTGAGTGACTAGAAGATCAAATCTTGACTCAACTTTGTATCCATGACAAAACCCAATTGTCCCAATTGATCATTTTCAAAACAAGATTCTGTACTGTAGTGTCATCGATCATTATAAATCAGAATAGCTCCTTCAATATCTTATATCTAATTGAACTACTTTGCTCACCATATAACTCATGAAGGTGTAGCAATATAGTAGGCGCACCCATTTTCTCATGTTGACTCTGTAACTCGGTACTCATGGATGCGAGTATGATGCATTAAGCCACAGTCACATCATCTTGTCACTTTTAAATGTAACAATCTTTTCCTCATATGCATTGTATGCAACATTTGCAGGGACACTCAAATTAAGGACATTTGCTAGATTTTCAGCATTGAGAACTATTCTCAAATTTCTTTAACCAATCCGAAAATTTAGTTCACTTAGTTTGTTAGCATCCAATATGTTATGCAGTGTTAATGAATTAGGTATGGCAAAATTCTTTCAGTGAATTTTAATAACAACATTAACATGCATTCATTTTATTAATCACCAAGTTAATTATGTCTTTATTTACAATGGTGTCTTCTACTATTTTTTTTCAAACTATATTACCCTCCTTATATAGTTCGACAAATCTAGTTAAAGATCCGCTAGTGAGATAAGGATCCTATTGACATAAGTATAACGTTGCGTATGAACAACAAACTATAGTTTATTTAATAGGTAAACAACTTTTTTGTCAATTATATCAACATGTAACTCCTTTTTAATTTTGCCTCTTAGATTATTATGATCAAGTGTGTGCACATCCAAATCAAAATTATATAAATTAAGTCCGACCTAGCATTCAATATAAGTAAAGAGAAAAATATCGTCCTTGTGTGTGCACAACAAAACAATATCGTTCAATTCCTTATAAACATCCAATATAATAAAGCCAACATCATAAATACTTAATACAAGCCTCGTGTGTGCACAACAAACTCATATCAAATATTTAATACTTTATTATTTTATCATTCTAGAAGGCAACGTTCAATATTCCAAATATCTTTGAACATTATAACTTAATATATTTTACCTTGAGGGGTATGTTATAAATTGTCTCATCTTGTTTAGCGCGCATGCATATATATATATATATATATATATATAATATGTATCATATTATTTAACATGTAAATCATGTTTGATAATATATAATATATATAAATAGCAAGCACATGTATAATACTATATTATACTTGAATTGATTATAGAGTTTATTCTAGTTTGGTTTATTTGAGCCACCAAATAAACCAAATGGTCAACCCTAGGGAGCAAGAATAACTACATAAATATAACTATTAAATTTAACCCGGGCTCCAATACAAACGGATCTTCATGCGTTCCTTGCTCTTCCGCTCCAATTCTTCAAATAATTCTATCTAATCCTATTACAAACTATTTTCATAAAATAAAAACATTGATCAACAGTCAAGGAGAAGTACATAAGAGGAAGATATAATTAATATTAAGGAAAAATTAGATAAGACGAGGTACGTAGATCGCATTTATTAAAATTCATTCATTCAATGTATCCACTTAAAATAAATTCAATTACATTGGTCAATAGTCCATAATCAATCCCATGTATTATCATACATATCATCATATATATCATTTGTCTTATGAATTAAATCTATATATATATATATATATATCATTTAATAGGCAATCAAAGTTGCATGAAATTTCAAATTTAAAATAAACTCTTTTAATTATAAAAATAAACATTTTATTTTATTTTTGAAAACTTGCAAAAATCTTAAGAGGAAAAAAAACAAATAAATAAAAATAAATAATTACTATTTTCTGGAGTCGGTGTTGTCGTGCCTGAAAATATACTGGAATACGATGCTACGACACTTCAAATATAACTAGCAGACGGGGCTGCGGTGCCCGGCTACTGTAGCAGTTCGTGAATTTTTCAAAAATTCAATTTATTTTATTTTTCTTCTTCCAAAACACGATTTTTGCTTCTTGTTTTCAAAACCTGTGATTTTATACAACATATTATACCCAATAAATTATTCTAAACACATACTCATATATATACGGAATCAAAACAATTTAATAATTCGCGTAAGTTTGGTTGTTGATGCCACTATTGGTTTGCAAAAACATAGCAAACATACAATCTAATTGTATAGCGCAACGGAAGCAAGACATAAATCATATTTTTTTTTTAAAAATTACAAACCAAATACTAGGATCTTTCTTATGTGATACTATTAATTGGGGAATGGTAAGAGTGTTATACCTTTATAGATTCAAATCTTCGATAGGTAGGAGTTCACCTCCCTTTAATCCATTTAGTTTTTCTTCAAATCCACCGATTAGATTTCACGGATCAACGTTAGCTACTCTAGTGTTTAGCCTCTAACGGTGATCCACTAAGAATAATATGAATAGAAGAAGTAATTTTTGATTTCTCCAAACCATGGGTGGCTAACCCTAATTCTTTCTTTTTTCTAATTCTTTAGATGTAGAGAATTGTGTAAGTAACCTTAATCTATAATAAGACTTCTCTTATTTATAGATTTTGTTCAACCCTCCTAAACTCCTTAGAAGTGAGGTTTTAATTTAATTCTCAATCTAACTAGAAACTAAATTAATTATTATAATAATTATAATTCTTAAACCATTTAAGAAATAATAATAATAATAATAATAATAATAATAATAATAATAATAATAATAATAATAATAATAATAATAATAATAATAATAATAATAAGACTCTTCTTATTAATTTATAATTAGTAAGTCCAAAATACATATATATTCTATCACCATAGTATAAATTAAATACACTTAATTTATTATTATCTTTTTGTCATCCACTTCTAAAATAAATATTACACTTTCGCAGTGTGACTCTTTAGGTTCTCCATATAAAACTGGTTGTAGAATAAATAAATTAGAACCATTATAATCTTATTTATATAAATAAATTAAACTATTTAATTCATTCACATAAATAATATTTATTCCACAATAAAGGTAAGCCCCCTTAGCGATCAAATATTTTTCAAATAATATGAATTTCAACATTTGATGACAAAGAACCTATTCCATGAATAGTTATCGTGCAATTTAATCATTCCACTACACAATGTCCCAATCAAATATAAGGCATGAACTATCTATGAAGTCTTATTTTATTTAATTGTATGTATTTTAATTCTCAAATGCACAACTCTAAAATAAATTAGAAACTCCTTTCTAATTGTCATTTCACCTTTGCCAATGATTTCTGAGTTGTCATTTATTGAATTACACATGACATTCTCTACCTTTACTAAAAGTAGTTGTAACGACCCCGAAATTCGACCAACCTTATTCCCTTCAACTTTGCCTTTATTATACATTATCTTTATAACGTCCAAATTTTGGTTCGTTAATAAATCTTTAATCACCTTAATTAATTCATTTATTGACATTACCGTCATCAATTACCAAATTCTCGGTATAATTTTTTTTTTCTTTTTCTCAATTCAATCATTGTATTAAAATATTTGGATATTTAAAATCCTTACATCTGGATCCTAGTCCCTAGATCGCAACCTTCACTTTTTCTTTCTATACCATTATCGTAAAGCTCAATAAAG
Organism: Hedera helix; assembly: GCA_947179155.2. Classification (NCBI taxonomy): domain Eukaryota; kingdom Viridiplantae; phylum Streptophyta; class Magnoliopsida; order Apiales; family Araliaceae; genus Hedera; species Hedera helix. The sequence goes on along the minus strand of OX359274.1, from coordinate 31,466,543 downwards.
CTCAATATTCACAATTTAATATAGTTCACTTCCGTATAATTATTCCTTGATTCATAATCTTTAATTAGACATATCATAGTTTCTATCGTAACCATTATATTGAACTATTACAGTTCATACATTAAGGCTATTCATCATATCCGGATCCAACATATATGTGCATCAATGTAAACTTTGCCATTTACCCACATTGAGTTATACAACTGAAAATATAACAATTATATTCACAACCTTATAGGGTGATCCGTCTCTAATATAATTTGATATTCTTGAAATTTATTTCATTACCTACAAAAGTTTACTTTAAGCAAGTAATGAGCACAACGGCTCAGCAAGTTCAACAGTTAACACATTTCATGCTTCATGTAACACATACTTTAACATGCTCGGTGTGTGTCATATATCATGTGTTATGCCTATACTTAAGCAATATATCTCATATATATTCATATCGTTGTACAAAGTACATATTGTTGTCATATTAATCACGTATCACATAGCACATAATTTTTATACATTTGAACAAGAATTAACATATCATAATATATAAACATTTAATTTCAAAGTACTGAAGAACTTGCCTAGATTGTAGAATTAATTAAAACCCATTCTATAATGCTTCTCGTACATCATATGATCATAAAATAATCAAATAATAATTATTCATCTCTTTATGATATTAATTTACTTAATTAATATCATCTATAGTATAATTAACCCTACCCGTCGATTTATTTTAGGGTACTGGGTCAATTATTAACTAGCATGGTTAATTATTTTAACCTCATCCCATAAAATATTAATATAACTTAATATCAAACACATTCGATACGGACAACACGGCTTATCGGATAAATTTTAGCGTATTCGGTTGTCCGGATTTTTATTTAATCATTTTTTAACTTTTAAACTTAATAGATTAATATTTAAATATTAATCCCCAATATTTAATATTTTTACAAAAATATTAAATTTAATGCCCAAACATCATTTCTATATTTTTAGTATTTTTCTATAATTTTCTATAATTTTTAAACAATTTTTAAACATTTATTTCATTAAAAATTATCTTCTGGGGCATTTTGGTAAATTTTGCGCCCTTTAGGGATACATTTGGTATTTCTCGGAAAGGTAGGGGCTAAAATCGTAATTTTTCGAGGTCAGGACACGCTCGGTATTTTCTGAAAAGCCCAAGGGCACGTTCGTAATTTCATAGCATTTCTGTCGGCCGAGCCTAGCGCGTGGCCCCCCACTGTTGACGCCAAACGGCATCGTTTCCCTCGCCAATTTCTGGGCTCTGCGCATGGCACGGCTCCCCCTTCCGCGTCCCAAAAATGGCGTCGTTTTTTGCCCCGCCTCAGAAAATTTGGCCTCGCGCAATGCGCGGCGACCTTTTTTTTTTTTTTTCCTCCTTCTTTCTGCATCAGCCTTCATTACCATTAAAACCAAATTTTTTTCCCAACTTTCCATAATATAATAATTCTAAACATCATATAATATACATATAAACATCAAAAAATTATCTAAAATAATTATTCTAATTATTTATAATTTTTTCACAAAAATAATTTACTACTAATAATACCAAAATAATTCCAATAAAAATGTTTTTATACTTTCAAAGCTTGAAACTTCCACCCTTTGAAGCTTTTCTACACTTCTTGACACCAAACTCTCTCTCTCTAGTGGTGATGGTGGTTCAGATGGTGGTGGTGATGGTGTTCGGTGGGAGGAAGAGAGAAAAATGATGGTTTATGTTTTGTTGCTTTTTTTTTTCTTTCGTCTTTCTTTCTTTTTCTATTATTCCTTATTACATCCACATATATAACTAAAGCATGCATAAATAATTTTTAAAACTCCTTCCAAGTCCACCGCCCAACCACCCAACTGACTTAATGTAATATCCCTGATATTTTTAAGATTTTAAATAATATCTTAATTGATTTTATTAAAGGTTAATGTTTAAAACCTAGAATGTGAGAAGTAAGATGTGTAGAAAATGGGTAAACATTTTTTTAACATAATTTATTTGTTAGAAATTAAATGCGGAATATTGTAATGATGTATATAGAGAATTTATTAAGGAAATAAGGATATAGATACATAGTTATATATTCCTAGAGTTGTGTTTGTTAGCCAAACAAGAAGATGAGTAAATTAATACTCAATAAAACTAATAAATTAATTAGTTTAAATATGAAGTAAGAAGGAAAGTCATGAAATATAATTAATTATGTTAATTATATTAGTTATGAGTTAAAGTTATATAAAAACTAGAAAGTTTGTCTAGAACGATAATATTAAGAAGTTAATTGATTAAATAATTAACTTAATTATTAAGTTGTGGTATAGAGTTCAAGTAATTTAATTACTACTAGTGGACTAGCCCAAAAGGATTATAGATGTTAGCCTAATATGAAAATATTGGTATGAAGTGGGTAATTAAATAATAAGCCCAAATGTTATGTTAATTAATAGTCCAGTTTTGGCTCTTCGTCAGCAGGTTTCTTTCCCTAGTCTCCTTGGGGATGTTATTGATGAGTGTAAGCAAATCCTCCAGGATATTGAGGATAGTCGTGTGTGTTTTATTCGCAGGTCAGCAAATTCGGTTGCTCATGTCTTGGCACGTGCGTCGGTTTCTATGTCTGATGTGCATATCTGGGAAGGTTATCCTCCCTAGTTCATTTGTAATGCTTTGAGCTTGGATATTGAATGAAATTCCCATTTTTTTGTCAAAAAAAAAAAAAAAAAAATTAATAGTCCAAGAGGTAATTAATATAAGTCCAATTAAATTAATTACCTACCCAAGTTATAAAGATGTGTGAGTTGTGTTGGGTAGCCCAAATAATTAAATAAGGGAGCCCAATGGAAAATAAACTAGTAGCCCAAATATTGAGTCCAAATTTAAAAGTCAAATGTTGGTCAATATGTTGGGAAATTTCAAGTATTGATTGAGTGTAGATAATTAACTAGTGTAGGGTTAATTGAATAACCCTAGTTGGTAGACATGAGAGAGCATTAACCAAACATTGGTTAATTGCTAGAGGAAGGAAGGTAGTGTTGAGAATTAACTATGGATGAGTTAATTATGTAACCCAATGAGGTAGAATAATTAAAGGTAAGTCTAATTGGATTATATTATAAGTCCAATTGATGTATTAAACTAAGTTAAATAAATTAACCTAGCAGTCCATGTAATTAATTAAACCTTGATTCAAGTTATAATTAATCAAGTCCAATGCTTGTTTTAATTAAATGTAACATAGGGTATATAATGTTAGCCCAATGTAATAAATAAATTGAGCCCAAACAAATTAAATGATGAGCCCAATAGATTTACTTCATAAGTTCAATGTAGAGCCCAAATGGTAGTTAAAGAATGGTCAACATATATATATATATATATATATATATATATATATATATATGTGGATGAATATATGTATAAATACGCATTAAAATTAAATCAAAATTTGAGCCAAAAGGGAGTATTCTCCAGCAAATTTGGGGGGGCTCCAATGGGTGACTTGTTGGTTTTTGCTTGAGTAAATAACACTCCATGAAATGCTTCACTCCAAACTTTAGTTGGTCACCTACTATGTCAATCAAAGAGTCAAGGATAGCTTAACATGTATTGGTGATATTATAGACTTATTATAGACTTATAATAATTGTAAGTATCAATTTTGATAGTCTATAAATATAAGAGTAGTAAGAGAAAGCTAGAGTTGACTCATTTGTTAGTAGATTAAGTCTTATAGAGAGAGAGGTTCTAGAGAGAAAAGCAAGTAAACTTTGTGAGATTGAAGATCCACCAAGGAAATTTGCTAGAGAATGGACAAAAGGAGGTCACAAGCCAAGATCATGTCAAGAGGAAAAAGAGCATCCATGATCAAGAGGTTCAAAAGTGATCTAACCTTCACCTATTTCATTTTTATAGTTTATATAAGTTTTAATCGGTTAAAATATATTTTTAACCGATCAAAAGTTATTTTGATGCTCTAGAAGTCTTAAGCTACGTTATATTGGTAGAATCATAGTTTGATATAGTTAAATCATGTTTTGGTATGAGCGGTATGCATAAAAATGTAAGAAATGTCTATATTAAGCTTTACCTGAAAAAATCTAGGTAGCTATGTGCTATTTAATGTTGTAGTTTGAAATGTAAAAGTTGGAAATTGGATTTCTATGGCTAAAAAGTTACCTCTATGAGTTTTTAAGAAAACCCAACTTGAATCTTTCAAAAATGTGGAAAAATAAAGAAGTTATGGATTTTTCCTTAAAGCGTGTTGATTTTAAAACCCTAGGTTGCATTGTGAGCGATTTTAAGCATAAATCCGTTTGGAATTTGGATTTGTGTTATAAAGAGAAATTGTAGAGGGTGGAATTCTTATGAGAATGGACTCAAGAATCACCTCAAAATATTTTAAAATGAAGAAGTTATGGCTGTCAGAGCGAAGGAGGGTCGGACAGCCCAAATAGTAATTGCTGCGTGACCGGGGCGGCCTCGCTACTTTATGGGGCGGCCGCCCCACTCCACCAGATGGTTTTCGTGTTATTTTGTTGTCCGGGGCGGCCGCGCCACCTTACGGGGCGACCTTGCTACTCCATCAGAGTTTTTTTTGTCGTCCGGATCGGGTCGGTTCAGTCCGGGTCGGATTTTTATGAAAAATTAAGTTCATATAAGTGTAAAATGAGTGTGTTTATATAATAAACTAATATATGTAGTTTATGAATAAGTGATTAGAATATTATTAAAAGAGTAATAATATTATATAATAAATAAAATATTATTAAATAATTAATAATATTAGATAATGAATAAAATATTATTAAATGATTAATAATATTAATAAGTGATTAAAATATTATTAAATGGTTAATAATATTAATGTGTGATTAAAATACTATTAAATGGTTAATAATATTAATGTGTGATTAAAATATTATTAAATGGATAATAATATTAATAAGTGATTAAAATATTATTAAATAGTTAATAATATTAATATATGATTAAAATATTATTAAATGGCTAATAATATTAATAAGTGATTAAAATATTATTAAATGGTTAATAATATTAATGTGTGATTAAAATATTATTAAATAGTTAATAATATTAAGAAGTGATTAAAATATTATTAAATGGATAATAATATTAATAAGTGATTAAAATATTATTAAATGGTTAATAATATTAATGTGTGATTAAAATATTATTAAATAGTTAATAATATTAATAGGTGATTAAAATATTATTAAATGGTTAATAATATTAATGTGTGATTAAAATATTATTAAATTGTTAATAATATTAATAAGTGATTAAAATATTATTAAATGGATAATAATATTAATAAGTGATTAAAATATTATTAAATGGTTAATAATATTAATGTGTGATTAAAATATTATTAAATGGTTAATAATATTAATGAGTGATTAAAATATTATTAAATGGATAATAATATTAATAAGAGATTTAAAATATTATTAAATGGTTAATAATATTTGAATATAGTTGTATGTTATCAAAGGTAGATAATATTTTGAGGTATTTGGTAGATTATTAAATGTCTGAATCATTAAGTTATAAAAAAGAAGAATGTTTAATTAAATTAAACAGATGTAAATAGTCCATTGTGACTAAATTTTAGACAACTCATTAAAAGTTAGTCGTACGATAAACGTATAGTGAATGCGTAAGTTGGTTAAGTGTACCCGACATGTCCAACTAGGTTTGGGCTAGGGTTTTGTCCGGAACTTAAGGGTTCGTTTGTCGGACATCTTAAGAATTAATAATTTAAAGTTAGAGTCTTATATAAAGGCTAAGTAATAGTCATTACATCTAATGATTATGTCAATTTCCTATATAAATTGTAGGTTGAACGAAAGACGCAAATAAACATAACTGGTAAAAGCGAACCAGACAAGTTTTTCAGATATTGTTGCTATGTGTATAACTGTTGTGTGTGCGCTTGAAGCATGTGAGAATTTAAATTAAATATGTTTTTGGTGAAACCATATGTGGTGTGTTGATTCTATATAATAGAAAGTCTGAATTAATTGAATAAGTTGAACTGTATGTTATGTATTCATTCCAATGCATGATCAGTATGTTGCATGAATAAATGCAAAGCATGAGAAGCATGATGCATTCATATAATGTAATGTATGAAGCATGAGAAGCATGTATAAACATGAAATATGTGTTATGTGCTTTCTGTTAGACTTGTTGAGCCGTCGTGCTCACTCTTGCCTAAACAAATATTTTCAGATAGTGCAAATCATTTGAAGTTCTCGATAAAGATCAAGGAACAGGAAATCATATTACTTTCACTGAAGATCTAAATATTTGTTATAGATATTAGTCTGAATTGGACAGGTAAATAATTGTGTAGTATAAGACTTTAGTTGATATGTTATATAAGTGTTAAACACACAAGTTGATTGTAATAGAATGTCGTATCATGTATTATATTAGGACATACTAGGAATGTATAAAGATTTCGATTCTGGAATAGAAAGAGATGTTGTAAAATTGTAAATAAATGATTATTTATCAATTATAATATTGTTGTAATTCATGAACAATAAGAAAAAAGTTGTACTCGTGTTGAACCGAATCCGTGGTTCAAAGAACCCGGATTTGGGGTCGTCACACTTAATCATTCTCGGATGTTGCAAAAAAAAATAGCATGCAAATTTTATTTAATACATTACGTAATTATTTTGTGTATTAAATATTTTATATAATGTATATAAAATATTTATTTTAATTCACCAAAAATCATAACATGATTTATAATTAATATTTAGACCCTTTTTGGGTACCTTACTTGACAAATTTTGTATACGCATAATAACATGCATGTAATTATATGAGATAATTTATACCTCCAAAATTAATAAAATAATTCATATAACATATAAAAAAAATTATAATTTTTCACTTCGTTACTTGGACAACATGTTACACTAACATGTTCATGTTTCTAAAATATTATTCCTCATAAAAATCATAAAATTCAATTATACATAAACATAATTTTTAGTAAATTAAAACATTCATTTTCTCATTTATTTTCATTTCTTTACAATTTACATTAACTTTCCTTATAAAAATTATATAATTTACTATTATATAATTTATATAATTACCTTAACCTTATATAATTTTCATTTTACAAAAATACAATTTATAAAAAATTTCATCCATCCTTATTCAATTTAATTCTCTTATATAAATTATATAATTATTCATATATAACTTATATAATTATTATTTTCTTCATACATCACTTTACTTTCCTTATATAAATTATATAATTTATTATATAATTTATATAATTACCTTTCTTCTCAATTAATTTTTAAAATTCCTCCATAATTCTTGATTAAATCTAAAATCAATAATCACAATTTCACTAATTTTCTCATTACCTTTTCATTTAAAATTGAATTAATTTAATTATTAATCCATTTATTTTCATAATTAATGAAATTTATAATTATCAATTAAACACACACACACACACACACACACACACACACACACACACACACACACACACACACACATATATATTTAATTCATATTCCTCACATTACCATATAACCTCATTTAAATCATAATTTCTGCACTTCCACAATAATTTTATTGTACAATTTATTGACATGTAATTTCTCTTATTCTTCATAATTGTTTATAAATAATTTATTTAATTTTCAATTATTTTAAATCAACACAATTCATCACCACCTCTGTACAGATTTAATTTATCAATTAAATCTCTTCACATACTTTAAATCATATAAAATAATAAATAATTTAAACAACCTTGATAATTCTGTTAATTAAATTCTCATTTAATATTATTAAAGAAATCCTAAAAATTCGAATCCTCATAGTAGTAGATCATTTGTTGATCATTCACTACCTCCATGTACAACTTATTATACCCGAACATACTATTTGATATACTAACAAGCCTTAAGGAATATGCCAAAATATAACTCATCATACTCAAGGTACTATGATGATCTCAAGTCCAATGATCACTTATAATACTATCATATTAAGAACTCTTATTGATAGGCAAGTAAAATTCCATTAGGTGTTTTTTAAGCGAGTTACGTTTAGTGAACTTATTTTCTAATAAGCACCTACATAGTTGCTTTAGTGTCTCCACACAAATGATTATGAGATCAATCATCCTCTTTATAAGAGCTAGTATAGTATGTATTAATCTATCCGAATTCACTGATCCCCATTTTAGTGATCCCACAATTAGGAACATTTTAGTTTTGAGCTTTCTTAGAATTTAAATTTTCTTAGAATAATCAACATTGTGATTCTCAAAACATTGCTCAAAACTATGAGTTTATCCATTTAATTAATTCAAACAATTAATCATGAATAATGAAGTGCCTTAAAATTTGTATTAATAAACAAATAAGATTACAAAGTATGTGCTTATCACATCAAATGTGATTGACTTGAGGGCATACTACTTTCATACGAGTCGATTTAGCTTGACACAAATTTATTAGTGGTATGATAGAGGACAATCGATAGATCGAATTACGACTTATGTAGGTCAATTAAAGGTCAATAATTTAGAAGGAAGAGAAGTGGACATAATAGACAAGTACCACAAGGAAAAAAAAAAGGCTATTGGCAACCACCTGTCAGAGACGGCATTAGTTTGCTGATACTTATCCGTAACCGTGTTCGGTCGCTAATAGGAGGTCGCAGATTATCTGGTCGCTGGCTTCATAGTAGCGACCGATAATAACGACCAAAGCCGTCACGAAAATGATGTTGGCGTGTTGGTCACGTGGTTTCAAATTTAACGACCCACAATAGTGACCAAATACGGTCGCTGAAAATGTTTTAGGGACCGCATGCAGTTGCTGATGTATGGAGCGGTCGCTGATACAAAATAAAAAATTCCCTGTTTTGTGGATTTCCCCAAATAATTGTACCTGCTTTATATCTCAACGCACAGTAGTTCATATTTATATAGTAAATCCCACACGCATTCATAATATCAACTAATTTATTTATTATATATATTTAAAAAGATTATATCAAATGCAATCCATTCGAATTGAAATATAAACGTAACGTAAAGTTTATATACAAATAAACTAAACTAATAAAAACGTAGAAAAAGACGAAGAGGAGAATTCATAGGTTGTTCTCTGTTGTGATCAGCCTTGATGTTAAGTAACGTAGCCACTGCAGATAATGTGACTTGCTTGGTACAACTAAGCCACAATGGTTCACTACCCTCATCTAACAACTTAAATAACGGTTTGGTATCAGAATTTATATGTTATTCTCTATCTTTGTTCCCAATCAAAATCAGGGCCTACAATATTATGCACCATGTCATTCATACGATGAGTATTGCTGCCTAGAGTATGTACTTATGTGTAGCCACTACCTCTTCTCTGTCCATAAAATTTGCATTCTTATACTTCAAGTAAGGGCATCTTATCTTGTTCTGATCATTAACACATTACGGGTAACTATACGCATAATCTAGAAACACTTGGCAACCAGTTCTAAATTCAGTTGTAGCACCTATCTAGGCACTTGACTTTCACAGTCTCATCCAACTACGGTTTGAATAGAAATCCATAATATTACAGTACCTATTTTGACAATAAATAATGTATTAAACTGTGTCATCTTTAGGTATAATTAATGCATATATAGTTCCTATCTAAATATGTCTCCACCCTTATTACACCAGTTAGGTTTCTATCTCATTCTCGTATGAAACGTCCCACTAATGTCAACGACTCAAACAAATGCATCTGTTATTTGCTGAAATTTCGGTAGTATCTCTCATCGGTCTCCAAGTACACGAAATAGACTATAATTTGTATAGCCTAAGTATGCACTCGGAGAACAATAGCAGATAAACAAATCAAAATTTCTTTAGAACAAACAGTTACATTTGCTTCAGTCGTTGACACTAGCCTAAGTGGGAACCTGACATACAAGAATAATCCCAAACTGGGGACTATTCAAAATTCACTCCTAATAAGTGAATTTTGAACGAATTTATAAGTTGAACATGATCCTTTTATTTTAAATTATATCGTTGACATAGACCTCATTCTAACGGTTTGAGCTCAGATAATTTCGAAAGAATTAATGCCCATTATATTATATTAGTGTATAAAATATGGTAGAATTTAAAATTAAATTTGATTATATATTATTGTATTCTATTTTAAATTATTTTATTTTATTTTATTTTAAATAATATTATTTTATTTTATTTTTATTGATATCATATTATAATCTATTTGATAAGTTTTGTCGGTCATAGCTTATTTTCTTGTAGTTTCCATTATAAACTAATATAATTTAATTTATAAATAAATTTAAATAAACATAAAATAAAAATAAAAAGGAAGTAAATTTCAACATGAACAAAGCATTAGCAGAGCTTAACTTTCCTTTTATTTGGAGTTTGAAGTGAAATGTTACAAGGCAATAAACACAATATACAATGTATTATTAGAAAATCATTCAATAAACACAGCACTCGCAAACAAAATGTTACAAGTCAATATTTAATATATTATTACAAAATCATTCAAGGATTCATGGTAGAATTTGAATTTTTGGTGTAAGGCACTCAAAACAAATTTTGGAATAATGTTACAGTATCCATTAATCTTAATAGCAAGAAGTCTAAAGCTATTCATAAATATAACAATCAAATTAATCAACAAACGAATCTTGGAAAATGAGGTGTAGTAGGTAAAACATGTGGCAATAAACAAGGAAGAGAAACCTACTAACAGTACATAAGGTAGCACGGGGCGGCAGAACGTGGGGACGATAAGTGGCGACGACGATCGGTGACGGGGGGCTCCTTCGCTTTCTCTCTTTCATTTTTTCTCTTCCAGCCTTTTTTCCTCGTCTTTTCTTTTCTTTCTTTCTTTTCTAAAAGTCTGATACGATTATGTGACTGATATGTATTAAAAGAATCAGTGACCGCTATCAGTGACCACATACGGTCGTTGAAACGGTCAGACTTCCTACCTTTAGCGACCACTTTTAGCGACCGTATGCGGTCACTCATACAGAGTGACATTTTTAGAAACCGTCAGGCGGTCCTTACTAGTGAACTGTCGCAGAAAATTCACGCGCCAACATCCTCGCCCAATTTTTATGCAGAAAAATTTATAATAGGGAAAAATTAGCAGTCATTATTACTAGTGGCGACCAATTTTAACTGCGGTCGCTAAAAATTGAATTAACGACCACACCATGAAGTCGTTGTACGTTTGGTCGATGATGACATATTTTCTTGTAGTGTACATTTTACTTGTACACCTTATTTGGTTCGTGCAAGTTCTATATACGTTGTATATGTTTGAACTTAACTATCATAACAAGAATACACCCATTAATATGTATGCGCTTAGGAAATTTTTCCAAATAAGTTACATTATAAATAAAATTATGAATTTAATTTCTAATTAATTTGTGTGAATTAATTTAAATCTTTAAGTGATGGTTTGACTATTTGAATATTCAGTTAATTTAATTAAAGAAAGTCTAATTAATGAGTTTATTAAATCAACGGACTAACCTAAGGATTATTGGTATAAAGGAATTTATAGGTTATGGATCCCAAATTAAATATTCAATTAAAATTTGAATATGGCAAATCTAATTGGATTATTCAATTAAATTAAATTTAATTATTAAATAGTCTAATAATTATTTTAAAAACAAGTTTAAGGTGAATTAAAATAATAATGAACTTGTAGGTTATGTTATGTGATTTAATGTTTAATTAAACTAATACAATATTTTATTTAATTGGGAGATTAGTGAATTATTTTTGTAGGCCCATGTTAGTGAATTAATTTAGTGATCTAATGGCCCAAACAAAATAAAACGCAAGCCCAAACATTGACCCAGTTGATCAAGCTTCTAGAAGACTTAAATTGTAAATTTGTATAATAAAAATAAATGGAAAATCATAGATTTCAGGGGAGTGGCCGGTGGATTGGTGAGATAGGCCACTTGGATTTCAAAATCTATCAAATATGATGGTTTGATGTAGTGTATGGAACACTCAAGTTAATTGAAAGCATTTTTGGAAAATGGTTTATGTCCATTCTATACATATATATGTTATATGTATGAATTTATACTACTATAAATAGAGGCTAGCACATTTAAGTTAGAGTTTACAAAATTGTTGCTAGAGTTCTTGAGATTGAGAGTTAGTGAGTGGAGTGAGTTGACTTGGTGAGTTAAAGAAAAAGGTAGTGAGTTTCATTACCGAGTCAAGCGAGTTAAGCCATATTTCTTCAAGGATGTGTTCTTGGATGCCATCAAACTTCATAACCTATTTTGGAAAGCAAAGAAAGCAAGCCTTTAAGAGCAAAAGGTATAATACCACCCAAAAACCCTAGCTTGTATGCTTTCTTTGTGTTATATACGATTTCATTGGTAGAAAAGATATTTTCGAGCTCTAAATGTTTAGATCCATGCTAGATTAGTAGATCTAGGGTTAAATGAGTTTAACATGAATATTTATATGTGTTTGTACTGAAAAGTTTAGTAAAAATTATGAAAACAATTTTTACTAATGGAACCCTAAGCGAACGTGTGATTCGGAGCTTTATATTTTGAAACCTACAAGTTATATGTGTGATTTATTTTCTTCATACGCTAGGAATGGAATTGAAGAGTAAAACATAGTTGGAATCATGTCAAAAAGATTTTAAAATGAGTGAGTTATGACATTTGGAACCAAATGAGTTCACTGTCAAACCCTAATACACAACAGTCCAATTTAGCCCATTTTTTGTGACCTTTACAAGTCCAAAAATGTGTTTTAATGATGGAATCTTGTATTTCAAGAAAATATGAATCCAACAAGACCAATTTGAGGTCATTTGGATTTGTAGATTTTATTTTATTCAAGTTTGTGCAAAGGAGGTAAAATCAAGAAAACAGAAAATGAAAACTATAAAACAAACCAAGTAAGTTGCTTAATTTTTGTGGACCAGAGCACCTAGGCGCCTATCTAAGCCCTCCAGGAGCCATCTTGGGGGCCTAGGCACTTGTGTTAGCGCCTAGGTAAGCTGATGTGGCTTGGGTTCGGGTCATTCCAGAAATGTTTCGAGTCGGTTCGGGTTAGTTTTAATTAATTAAATGGGTCGTAAAATATTTTAAATATTAATATGGGACCCAAATAAATTTAAATATTTATAAATAAAATAAATTAAGAATATTTAAGGTTTTAATTATTATTTAAATAAAATAATAATTAAAATTAATTAATTATTTATTGTTTAATGACTATTAAATAATAAATAAAGGGAATTAAAAGAAATTTATTATTTATTATTTAATTTTTATTAAAATAATAAATAAAGGAAATTAAGAATAATTATTTTGAATTAAAAGTAATTAAATTAATTATTTATTATTTAATAATAAATAAAGCAAATAAGTTCATCAATTGATATTAATTGTTGAATAAAGTTAATAAAATTATTATTTATTATTTATTATTTAATTAAGATTAAATAATAAATAAGGATAATAATTAATAAATTATTATTTAGTTAATATTAAATAATAATTAAAGAAGAATAAAGTTAATAAATGTAATTATTTATTATTTAACTAACATTAAATAATAAGTAAAGATAATTAATTAATTATTATTTAATTAAATAATAATTAAGGAGGGTTAACATTAATAAACTAGTTACTTATTACTTAATTGAAATTTAAGTAATATGTAAGGTGGTTATATTTAATTAATGATTATTTATTTGACTTTAAATAATAATTAAAGGAAGATAAAGTTAATATGTTAATTATTTATTATTTAATAAATAAGGATGATTAATTATTTAATTATTATTTAAGGTATATTAAATAATAATTAAAGGGTGATGAAGTTAATAAAATTATCATTTGTTATTAAATATAAAATAATAAATGGGTTAAGTAATTAATAAATTTTTACTTAAATGATATTCAATAATCATTAAAGGAATTGAGGATAATTAATTAATTAATTATTATTTAAATGATATTAACTAATAATTAAAGGGAAATAAAGTTAAGAAAATAATTATTTTGTAAAGATAAATGAACAAGTAAAGTTAATTAATTATTTATTTAATTAATATTAAATAATTAAAAGAAATTAATTAAGGAAATAATAAAGTGATTAAATAATTTACATTTAATTGTTTAAGTCTTAAGGATTAAGTTATTATTAAATATTTAATGATAATTGTAAGTGATTAAATATTATTAAAGGATTAATAATATTGGTAATTGGGTAAATTTTATTAAGGGTTTAATATTATTAGTAACCAATTAAGATGTTGTTAAATACTTAATAACATTAGTAAATGGTTGAGGTATTAGTGGTTGTATAATAATACTGGTTAGTAATTAAAATATTATCTAAGGATGATAATATTGTCCTATAATTTATGAGTTAGTAAATAGGGAATTATGTGATGTCGAGTCAATTTATTTGAGAATGATAAATGAATACCTCTGTGCTTTACTAATTGAAAGATAATCATATTAGGTTTTTCAAATGAGTAAATTGAATTGTGTAAGCATAAGCGAGGAAACAATTCAGGCAAGTTTTTCAGTAGTATGTGCTATTCTTGCAAACCTGTTGCTATATGCATAAACTATTATGTGTGTACTTATTATATGTGCTAACTGATTTCTAAATGTGCGTGTACAGTCATATGATGTTAATAGCTGATATAAAATTAATGCTATAAGTTGAAATGTGTTATATGAGTTATATAACCTAGATATATTGGCATGCATGGTAAGCATGAGTTACTTGTATAAATGCAAAACATGATAAACATGATGGCTCTATAAATGCAAAGCATGGAGCATAAAGCATGAATTAAATGTGGCATACGTGTTATATGTTAGCTGGTAGATTTGCTGAGCTGTCGTGCTCACTCTTACTATAATTAAACATTTTCAGCAAAGTGCGAGGAATTTGAAGATCCCGGTACACGAAACGAAGATGTTTGAAGTTCATTTTTTTTGTTATAAACATTGTTGTTAGAACTACTTAAAGCTAACGTCGTATCCTGTTGGGAATAATTATCGTTCGATATCATCCCTGATTTAAAGCCTTGTAATATAGTGAAAGGAAGTTATATATCAAGACGAGTGTTAATGTTTTATGAACTCGGGTAATTAAAAGCAGTTAGTATATAGTCATATCGACTTATTGTTAGATCGAGCTTTTGTTTGCTCACAATGGTTGTAATACACAAGGTCATGAAATATAAATGATTTGAGTTGTAAGATTTATGTAAAGATTGCGATTCTAAGACAAAGTTCATAGAAATGATATAAAAGTTTAAATTTATTGAATTTTTAGCAGCATTGTATTATATAATGTTGTGGTTTTAAGGAGAAGGTTGTTCGCTAACGACCGGGGGTCGCCCGTAGCCAGCGAGGTGATTTTTGGGGCGTTACATCACCTCATGTACTTGTTTTCCAGAGGTTTCTCTTTTAATCACTGTTAATTCTCTATAAAGTTCAATGGTCCTTAATGGCCACTCAGTAATAAAAGATATTCATGTTTTGAAAGATCGAATTCTTCTTTGTCAGATACATCATGATTGGTTATTTCTAAATTTATCAAACTTTGCACTTTTCAGATTTGTATTCCTTAACATATGATCCATTTATAATTCATTGAACCACCTCATAACTTATCAAAAAAAATTATAATCTTATAATGTCATAGACCCTTAAACTCAATTATTGAATATTGTTTGTTATATACTTGTTGACCAAACGCGTTCCTCGTATTTGTTTTATAATTATATTTATAGTGAAGACGAAGAAAGCTAGAAGCTCTGGTAAAGATAAGGGAAAAGCTAAAGCTACTGAGTAATCTAGGACATGAGGATGTATTCACACTTATGTATTTAACTCGAAACACTATAACCATTTATAATTAAGAACTATGATGTTTGTAAAGGTTGTGAAAACCTGGTACAAGATGTAAATGAAATATTATTATGCCGTAGTTATTAATGCTATTATGTATCGATTGAATAGTTATATATATGATGTTAGGTTGTCATCGTGAGCACCGAATTCGAGGTAAGAGTACCCAGATTTGGGGGCGTCACAAGCTCCCCCTAAAGTTACATGCTTGGTATATGACCCTAGCCATGAGCTCTATAAATAGCCCCCTCATTTCATGAGGAATGGACTTTTGGACTTTTGGCCATTTTGGAGGTTCTCTCTCTAGACGCAAAAGAGCTTGAAAAATTCTTTAGACTTGTAAACGACTTTGAATTAAGTTTTGACTTGGGACACTCGTGAATACACTTTGACTCCTAAGCCTAACTTGAATTCACTCGTGATCCCTAAACACCTAGCAAGATTATTGGACACTAGCGATTACGTTATGATCCCAAGAGTTTTGTCACATGTTACTCGGGTAGTTGCTCACCGATTCTTCTCCCCTCTCTAATCTATTCATCGATTTCGTATTCTTCAAAGATTTCCCGCCTTTTCTATTACTATACGAACCCTAACCCTTGCAAGGTATGAGATTTTCTTGCCTACAAATGTTTATTCATTAAATTAAGCATATTATTTTTTGTTATATTTGTAAGGTCATTATCTTTTTTCTGAATTCAATGATTTTTATTCCATTTGTATTAATACATTAACATTCATATCACGTTTGTATTAAAATGTATAATCTAATTATATTATGTTTCGTCACTTTTAATAGAAATGTTTGATTATTGAAAGTTTTTGTCCATAATGTTAAAGGAAAGAAAAGAGTAAAAGAAAGCAAAGAAAAAAAGTAAAAGAAAACTGGAGGAAAGAGTGTTGAAGTCTAGTTATATATTAATTCCATTAGCAAAAAGTTAATTTACGAAAGTCGGATAGAATGGTGTGGTGTCATATGTGGTATAGTGTGTTATGGTGAAACATTTTTATTCAAGTTTGCAAATGAATAGGGCAGTTAACAACTCAATCTGACTTGAGTTGTTTAATTCGTTTAAGTTTTATTTAACACGATTCAAGCTCACTTTGTAAGTGGAACCCAAATTAGCCCATGTCCTTTAAATAATTGAGGTCAGATAAAATTGGGTTATGTTGATTTAAGCTTAGGTCATTTAAGCTTGGCTTAGGCCTATTTGCTTAAAGTTATTTATGTATTTGTTCTTGTAAAACCCCGAATTTTATGAAATACAAAATTTAATTTCTCTTCATATATATTTTCCGGAAACAGTAATTGGTTAAATTAGCAAAGTTAAAAGTTAAGGATGTTATGTGCAAATTTTATTATGTCGGATAACATTCGTTTTGTCGGGGAATATTCGGGTCGTACGATGGCGTCGAAATAACTAATTATTGGTGGACCCCACAACGGAATATTTGTTGGATATAGAAAATGACAGAAGTAACCTTTTAAAATAAAAATAGTCAATGGTACTATCACTTTTAATTGTTAAAATACCAGTGATAAAAGAATAGTAGCCTACGATAATTTATGGTATTTTACTGTAGCACGCGGTATTCCACAGTAGCACAAGGTATTGTGCGGCGTTTATATTATTGAACTGATAAATTGGTTATCATGCAATATTTGCATTATTGATCTGATAATTGCCATCGTAACTGTTGCACATCATTTCATCAATAATTGTCACTGCATAATATTTTATGTTATCAATTCAATAATTGTTGTTACACAGTATTTTGCATTATTGATTCAATAATTGTCATTACACTGTATTTCATATCATTGAGTCAATAATTGTTGGTGCACTGTATTTTAAAATTATTAAACCAAATAATTGTCACAGTAGTAAATATACAGTAATTTATATTATTAAATTAATAATAATCTGTAGCGTGTTTATTATATTATTGTTGAATTATTATTGTAGCATTATTTTATTTTATATGCAGGACCCATAGGAAGAAAAATATAAAAATATAAATAATTATTATTTTATGTGAATAGTAACATGAATAGTACGTGGACCCACTGTGGAGCCCACATGAAATGTGAGAAATGTGTTTTGCTGGGATGGTTGGCGGAGGCCGCGCAGTAGCCTCTGCTAAAAAAAAATTCAATTCACCTACTGCGCATAGTAGCTTCTTTTTCCCTATAAATAGTTTGCTCAGTTGAATAGAAAAATCACACATAAAACATAAAAATTTTCTATAAGAATTTTATGAGTTTTCTTTGATAATAGTAAGGTTATCTTGAGTGTTTGAAATCCAAAAGGAGTGCAGAAATTTTTTAAGTAAGTCTTTTATTAAAGAGTAGTAATTTCATAAATTCTTATTTTTCACGGTATTCACAAATCTTCCTTTAGAAGATTCATTTTTAAAAACTTTCTTTGGAAGATTTATTTTGGAATATTATTTTAAAAACTATTTTAAAGTTGTTATATTATACTACAAAAATTAGGTTAAATATATATAATTTTGATAATTCATATTATACGAGTTATCATACACTTTGAAATTTATATGTGATAATTACTAATTATATTATAAATATATAGGTTGATCAACCTCATTTAAGTCAATATCTAGTCACGTGTTAAGGTAAGGGGTATCATTCTTTTCATCATCATAAATGGTATTATTTTCTTACTTGTAAGGGATTATCATTCTTTGATTCTTGAAAATAATATCGTTTCTTTCTTACTCATAAGATGTATCATTTATTTCCATATATTAAATTATGGGAATAACCATACGGCGCAGATTACCGTTTGTTGGTGAATAACCTTTCGTATTCATTCTTTATTAATCTCTGAGAATAACCTTACTGCGTGTATTACCATCTGTTTGGTGAATAACTCTTCATATTCAAATTTTATTAAATTGTAGGAATAACCTTACTGCGTGGATTACCGTCTGTTTGGTGAATAACCCTTTGTATTTATTTCTTATTTGTCTCTTGTAGAAATAATTTGTCTACACGAATTATCCCATGATATTTTTATTCCATATTCGTTTGTAATATCATTTTCTTTCATATTCGTAAGTGATATTATTTTTATTTATACTCATAAGGGATACCGTCTTTTCCATCTTCCATTATTCAAACTTACTATAGTAAGGGATATTATTTCTTTTATACTCTTAACTTAGTATGGTAAGTACCATTTGGTAAAGTTTTCTGAAATGATTATATGTTCCTTAATAGTTTGTGCTTCATCTAATATCATTTCAATTGAACCTTCCTATTTTTCTAAACATTTCTATTGAACTATAACCGTTATTCTAAACCGTGGATCTTCAATATCATTTTTAAATTTCACTCCACATCATGTTGACAATTTGGATATTATTTGAATCTGCACAAAATAAACTTCCGATACTTATTGTTTATCCTGTTTCTTCTGTTCATCATTTGTATCACCTTTATTTGTACTAATCATCAAGTATCAAGCTGTTGTAAATATCTGTGCCCGGGGGCACAGATGCGATATAATTGTTGAACAGATGATAGGTTAAAGGCGATATAATAGGTTAAAGGCGATACATCTGTTCGGTGTTTTTTATGACACGTGGTGAAAGTTCTCTTTAGCCCGTAGTGCAAAGATGAACTGTTATTTGGTATGATTATGACCAAAGGCTGAATACTGCTATAATCATGACCGTTGGTGTTATATTGAATATCTTTGGCCCGTAGTGCAAAGATGAACTGTTGTTTGGTATGATTATGACCAAAGGCTGAATACTGGTATAATCATGATCGTTAGTGTTATATTGAATATCTTTGGCCCATAGTGCAAAGATGAACTGTTGATTTTCATGATTATGACCAGGAACTGTGAATTTGTATTATCATGACCAATGGTATTTCAGATGATAAAAGTTGATGATGTTTTTCCTAAAAAGAGAAGCGAGTGGACATTATAGTCTGCATTATTCTTCTAATAGATTGCTCATGCCCCTGCTATTATTGATCCGAACGTTGTTCAAGAATTTAACTGCAGTTTTTGATGTAAACCTTGTAGTCTATTGTATTCTATCAAGAACTCAACTCTTGAAGGCTAATGATAATTTATTCGTCATTATCTTAGTCATGATATTTCTTACTGGGCTATTTGAGCTCACCCTTTCTTTTTGTTCCATTGTTTTTCAACTGGAGATGCGAGGATGGAGTAAGAGTCCGAGGGATAGCTATCGTAGTCTTCACGTGTTGTAAAATAGTGTGGCAATAATAGTAAAGACTTAGTTGTGTATTATTAGACACTGTATTGTTAAACGTTGTACTACCTTGTAATAATTTTGTTGTAGTCTTTTGACAACTCAAGTTTAGGCTGTGTGGGCCCAGATTTAGGGGTATCACAATTTGCATCAGAGCTTAGGGATATGGTCTTTAATGGAGATCTGGGGTTAGAACTAGGAGGGGAGAGATGAATAGAATCAATCACTAGTGTGTCCTACCTAAATTAGATTTTATTATCTAATGAGTCGATTTGAATGTAGGGACATGAAGCGATGAGTCAGTTTGTTTGAACTAACAATTATTTTGTGACCATAGTTAAGTATGGCATCTGAAAATCAGGAGGTTAACTATGGAATGCCCGAAGAAAATGTAGCTGAGAATCAAGAGGCCCCAAACAATCCTCCTGCCAACTCAAGAAATAATGTTCCTGATAACATGATGAACGATAAATTCTTTAGGAATTTCATGTAGTTCATACAGAATCAAGCAAGAGGAAATCCAGTCAATAATAATGGTAGAAACGCTGGTAATTCGAGGATGGTCACTGTCAAGCAATTTAAAGAATTGGGACCACCTAAATTACATGGGAAGCCTGACCAACTCAAAGCGGAGGCGTGGCTGAAGTAGACGACAAAAATATTTGATGTCTTATAATGCGCTAATGATCAGAAGGTGTCATTCTCCACTTTTATGTTACGAGGTAAGGCGGACCCTTGGTGGGAAGCGGTAAAACGTATCCACCCTTCAGCACTCGAAATGTCTTTGACAGAATTCGAAGAACTGTTTAACGAGAAGTACTTTCTAGAAAGCATGCCACGACCCCAAATTCGGGTTCCTTGAACCTCGGATCCGGTTCAACACGAGTACAATATTTTTCTTATTATTCATGAATTACAACAATATTATGATTGCTAAACAATCAATTATTTACAATTTTACAACATATCCTTCTTTTCCAGAATCGAAATCTTTATACATTTTGTTACAACTTTGAGATCATATGCATAATGACTCAATCACACCATTCTATTATCCTTGAACATGAAGGATAACGTCTGAAAATGATATAAAATAAAATAATCTGTAAATGTTCTCTTAACAATTTAAGTCTGCTAATCTATAGCACAACATATATAAACTCTTCATATCTACTTACATAAGGGAATGAATTAATCTACCGCAAGGTTTTATTATAAAAGCACCTACGCTTCAATCTTGATGACTCGTTAGTCAATCTTCATTTAGGCCTCTATTGGAGTAATCGACTTCCTCAAGCTACTCTGTAATGTTTTGTTTTAAGCAAGGGTGAGCACAACGATTCAGCAAGTTTAACAGTTTCATAAAACACGTAAAACAGTTCAATTATGCTTCATGCTTCGTGCATCTTATGCTTTGCAGTACATACCTATCTCATGCATGTCATGCCTCGCATTTAATCTATGCTTCATGTCTAGCCTCTATCATGACATATAGTTCAGTGCAGAACAATTGTCTTAAATCAACTACCGCATATCAATAGTTCAAATCCACTTATTTCACAAAGGCACATAAAAACATCTTTGCACATAACCACGTATGAGCACATCACAGTTTAATAACAACTTATAAATCATGCACATAATGCAACACGTTCTGAAAAACTTGTCTGGTTTGCTTCTACCAGTTACGCTTATTTGCGTCTCTCATTCGACCTACAATTTATATAGGAAAATGACATAATCATTAGATGCAATGACTATTACTTAGCCTTTATATAAGACTATAACTTTAAATCATTAACTCTTAAGATGTCCAACAAATGAACCCTTAAGTTCTGGACAAAACCCTAGCCCAACCCCAGTTGGACATGTCAGGTATGCTCATTTAACTTATATATTCACTACACGTTCATCGTACGACCTACTTTGAATAAGTTGTCTAAATTAATCACAATGGACTATTTACATCTGTTTAATTCAATTAAACTTTCTTCTTTTACATAACTTAATTATTTGGACATTTAACAATGTACCAAATATCTCAAAATATTATCTACATTTTATAATGTACAACTACATTCAAATATTATTAACCATTTAATAATATTTGAATCACTTATTGATATTATTAATCATTTAATAATATTTTAATCACTAATTAATATTATTAATCATTTAATAATATTTTAATCATTTACTAATGTTATTCCTCATTTAATAACTTTTTAATCATATACTAATATTATTGATCATTTGATATTAATTACTCATTATCTAATATTATTAATCTGTTAATAATATTTTAATTATTTATACATTTTCTGAAACCGACGACTGAACCGAGTTTCAGGGCCTGAACACACTATCCGGGCTGACAGCTCTATGATCGTCGAGTGAGGGTCACTCAACGATTTCCCAAGACTGGCCCAGACTGCTCTACTACCAGCACTCTACTACCAGCAGGACTCTACTACCAGCAGCACTCTACTACCAGCAACACTCAACCACCAACACTCTACTATCAGCAGCACTCTACTACCAGCAGCACTCTACTACTAGCTGCACTCTACCACCAACAACACTCTACTACCAGCACTCAACCGCCAACACTCTACTACCAGCACTCTACTACCAGCAGCACTCTACTACCAGCACTCTACTACCAACAGCACTCTACTATCAGTAGCACTCTACTACCAGCAGCACTCTACTACCAGCACTCTAGTACCAGCAGCATTCTACTACCAGCACTCTACTACCAGTAGCACTCTACTACCAACAACACTCTACTACCAGTACTCTACTACTGAAAGTAGTATGCCCTCAAGCCAATCACATTTGATGTGATAAGCATATACTTTGTAATCTTGTTCATTTATTAATAAAAGTATCAAGGCATTTCTTTATTCATGATTAATTTCTTAAATTAATCAAATGGATAAACCCATAGTTTTCGAGCAATGCTTTTAGAACCATGATGAGGATCATGCTAATGAGATCTAAATTCAAGATAGCTCAAAACTAAAATTGTTCCTAATCGTTGGATCACTAAAAAGGGGATTAGTAGATCCGGATAGATTGGTACATACTATGTTTGCTCTTATGAAGAGGATGATTGATCTCATAATCATTTGTGTAGAAACACTAAAACAAGTATGTAGGTGCTTATTAGAGAATAAGTTCACTGAACGTGAGTCGCTCAAGGAACACCTAATGGAGTTTTACTTGTCTGTCAATAGGAGTTCCTTATGTGATAGTCGTGCAAGTGATCCTTAGATTTGAGATCATCTTAGTATCTTGTGTGTACTAAGTTATACTTTGACATATTCCTTAAGACCTATTGGTATATCAAAGGATATGATTGGGTATAATAAAGTACATATGGAGATAGATGAATGATCAACAAAGGATCTACCACTTCCAGTAAAGGGAGAGAATATCCTATGCGATTCAATAAGTGACAACTCAGAAATCCCTGGCCAGGGTTGAAAGGAATTAGAAAGGACTTTCTAATTTACATTAACTAGAGTTGTGTATTTGTGAATTGAAATGCATATAATCAAATAAATAAAACTTGACAGAAATTCCGTGTCTTATATTTGATTGGGACATTGTATGGTAGAAGGATTGAATTGTACAGTAACTATTTGCTGAAAGGTTCTTTTACGATTAAATGTTGAAATCTATATTATCTGGAAAGTCGACTAATCGCTAAGGGGGCTTACCCTTATTGTGGAATAATTATTTATTCTGAATTAAAGAGTTAATTCGTAACAAATGAATTAAAATTGTTCTAATTTATTTATTATACAACCGGTTTAATATGGAGAACCTAAAGGGTCACACCGCAAAAGAGTAATATTTATTTTAGAAGTGGATGGCATAATTGTAATAATAAATTAAGTATATTTAATTTATACTATGATGATAGAATAAATTAAATAGCTCAATATTTATAATTTAGTATTTTAGAAATACTAATTATAAATTAATAAGAGGAGTTTTATTATTATTATTATTATTACTATTATTTTTATTATTATTATTATTACTGCTAGTATTATTATTTAGTTCCTAAATGGCTTAGGAATTAATTAATAAGTAGTAATATTATTATTAAATAATTAAGTTCCTAAATAGTTTAGGAATTATAATTATAATAATTAATTAAGTTACTAAATGGTTTAGTAATTAATTAATAAGAAGTACTCTCATTATTAAATAATTAAGTCCCTAAATGGTTTAGGAATTGTAATTAATTAATTTAGTTCCTAATTAAATTGGGAATTAAATTAAAACCCTAATCCTAAATAGTTTAGGAGGGTAGACTATATCTATAAATAAGAGGAGTCTTCTCATAGATGAGGGTTACACACTTTTTCGTAAGAGATGGAGAGTACTCCATAATTCTCTAGATCTAAGAGTTAGAGAGAGAGAGAGAATTAGGGCTAGCCACCCATGGTTTGGAGAAACCAAGATCCACTTCTTTAATTCATAAATCTCTTGGTGGATCACCTCTAGAGGCTTCACACTTGGGGAGCTAACATTGTTCCGTGGAATCTAATCGGTGAATTTGAAGAAGAACGTGAAGGATTAAAGGGAGATGAACTTGTACCCGTGGAAGCTTGGTTCTACAAAGGTATAAATTCTTTTATCCTTCCTCAATTAATAATAGTCGCATAAGAAAGATCTGGGTTATTGGTTTGTACAAAAATTTTAAAATCTGATTTTTATTGCTTCCGTTGCGCTTATATAATTTGATTATATGTATGCCATATTTTTGCAAACCAACAGTGGCATCAAGAGCCAAACTTATGCAAATTATTAATTGTTTTAATTTCAAATATGTATGAGTATGTGTTTAGAACAATTTATTGGGCATAATTTGTTGTAGAGAATCATGGGTCTTGAAAATCAATTCCAAAAATTGTGTTTTGGAACAAGGAAAAAAAAACCGCAACTGCTACAGTAATCGGAATGGCAATTTGGTAATTTTCGTGCGTAATGGCAATTTCGTAATTAGCTGGTGCGGTGGCATTTTGGTAAATTTCTGAAGCGATGGCATTTTCGTAAATTCCTGGCACAGTGGCAATTCTGTAATTAAACTGCGCCGTGCCATTTTCGTAAATAAAGTGCACGGTGGCATTTTCGTAAATACAATGTGCGGTGGCATTTTTGTAAATAAAATGCGCGGTGGCATTTTCGTTATTACTTGGTTCCGGTGGCAGTTTCGTAAATATTGATTTTTCAGATTTTTCAATGGCATTTTTGTAATTTTGAGCAGATTTTAAAAATTAAAAAATAAATAGTTTATTTTGGGTGATTTTAAAAATCCAAAAAAAAAAATATACAAAAATATAATAAAAATAAATAGTTTATTTTTACATGATTTTATAATTAAAATAAAAGTTTATTTTAAACATGAAATTGGATTTCATGCAACTTTAAATTGCCCATTAAATGATATCAATACATATATGAAATATTTTATTTAATTCATGTGATGAATATTATTTATTAATATATTTGTTGATATATATGATAATAAATGGGAATGATTATGGACTATTGACCAATGTGATTGGATTTAATTTTAATTAAATGCATGAATGAATGAGTTTTAATAAATGGGGTCAGCGTACTTCGTCTTTCTAATTTTTCTTATGTATAATTCTATCTCCCTCCTATGTACTGCCCCTTGACTGTTGATCAAGGTTTCTATTTATTGTAAATAGTTTTTGTAATAGGATTAGTTAGAATTATTTTGAAGAATTGGAGCAAAGAAGCAAGGAGCGCATGAAGACCCGTTTGTAATGGAGCCCGAATTTAAATATAATAGTTACATTTAATTTAATTTATTCTTGCAACCTATGTTTGACCATTTGGTTTATTTGGTGGCTCGAATAAACCAAACTAGAATAAAAGTCCATAATCAATCCAAGTAGAATATAGCATTCTATATGTGCATGCTTATTTATATATATTATATATTATCAAACATGTTTCGCATGTTAATTAATATGATGCGTATTTTATATATATATGTGCATGTGCGCTAAATAAGATGAGACAATTAATATTAATAAACCCCTCATGATGTAGAATAAATATTATTTATAAAATGAATTAAAATGTTTAATTCATGAACTAAAGGAGTTTAATTCAATTAAATAAAATTAGAATTGTTCTAATTTATTTATTCTACTACTCATAATATTAAGTTGTAACGTTCAAAGATATTTATTAAAAATATCGAACGTCGCCTTCTAGCATGGTAAAACGATAGAGTGTCAAATAATCATTATAAGTTTGTTGTGTCACACAAGGCTTATATTAATTTTTTGAGATGTTGTTTTATCACATTTGATGTTTATAAAAGAATTGAACATTACTGTTTTGTTGTGTCACACAAGGACGATCTTTTTATCTTCTAATATAAGAAAATGCTACGTTGGACTTAACTTGGATAATTTTGATTTGGATGTGTCACACATGATCATAATAATCTAAGAGGCAAAATAAAAGGAGTTACATGTTAATGTAATTGACAAGAGGTGTCTACCTATTTATTTATATATCGTTTGTTGTGTCACACAAGGCTATATACATTTGAAATAGGATCCTTATTCTCACTAGCAAATCTTTAACTAGATTTGCCGAACTATATAAGGAGGGTAATATAGTTTGATGAAAATAGTGGGAGACACAATTTTAAATAAAGACCTAATTTATTTTGGTAATTAATGAAATGAATGCATGTTAATGTTGTTATTAATTCACTTAAAGAATATTGCTATGTTTAATTCACTAACACTACATAGCATATTGGATGCTAACAATTAATCAAACTGAATTGTTCGAATTGATTAAACAAATTTGAGAAAAATTCTCAATGCTGAAAAGCTAGAAAATGTCATTAATTTGTCTATTCCTACAAACGTTGTAGACTAAGCCTCTGAGGAAGAGATTGCTATTTTAAATGGCAAGATGATGCAAAGGTGGCTCAATGCATCACGCTCGCATCCATAAGTATCGAGTTACAACTTCAACACGAGAAAATGGATGTACCTACTATATTGTTGCACATTCAATAGTTGTATGGTGAGCAAAATAGGTCAACTAGATATAAGATATCTAAGGAGCTCTTCCGATCTATAATAATCAATGGCACAACAGTAAAAGACGCATGTCCTAAAGATGATCATTTGGATTGATCAATTAGGACAAACATGTTTTGTCAAGGATGGAGAGTTGAGTCAAGATTCGATCTTGCAGTCACTCATTGACTCTAATTCACAATATGTTGTGAACTTCAAACATTAATAAGCTAAATGTCAGTTTAACTGATTTGCCTAAATATGTTGAAGACTATTGAGAGTCACTTTCCTTCCTAGAAAAACCAAGTTTTACTTGTAGATGAATCTTCTAAGCGGAGGAAGATGGCCAAAGGTATTTCTGAGGAGTCAGAAAGAGTAGAAGGCAAAAGAAAGGCTAAACAAAGGACATAAATAAAAGTGATCCCGAGGGCAAAGGAATTTGCTTTCATTGCGATAAGCTGGGACACTGGAAGAACAACTACAAGAGAGTTATAGTAGTTAAGTAGAAGATGTTTAATGAAGCTTCAGCCACAGATATAGATTTGTTCACAATAAAATAAAACTTTCTATAAGTCAAGTTTCTACTTAGGTATTAGATACCGGATGGTGGTCTCACATATACAAGTCGTTGCAGAGACTAAACAGAAGTAGAAAGCTAAACAAAAGATAAGTAATCCTATGCTGGAGAATGAAGCAAAGGTTGCTGCATTAGCCATGAGAACTTATAGTTTAGCACTGCCTACAGGCAAGCCTATTAAGTTAGTAATGTAACGACCCCGAAATTCAACCCTCTTTATTACCTTAAATTTCATGTTTATTAACATTATCTTCCTTATGTCCAAATTTCGGTTCGTTAATAAATCTTTAATCTCCTTCTTTAATCCCTTAATTGACATTATAAACATCAATTACCAAAATTTTGGGTATAAATTTTTTTTTTCTTTTTCTCAATTTAATCATTGTATTAAAATATTTGGATATTTAAAATCCTTACATTTTGATCCTAGTCCCTAGATCGCAACCTTTAATTTTTCTTTTCTTTCTTGTATCATAAATCTCGTCATTCAAATTTTAATATCGTTCATATCCATACAAATATTCTTTGTTTCATTGTTCATAATCAAACATATAATAATTTCTCAGCAAAATGTCATTTCTTTAATCATACGTAACCTTACTCAATCTACTTATTTCATACTTTGCACCTTCATCCTCCTCTTCTTAATTTATATAAATCTTCTTCACATTTCATAATTCATTTCTTAATACCTTATATTATTCAACACTAGGTTTTAAATGTTAACCTTTACTTAATTCATCATAATTCTTATTTGTAAATTATTTCAAAAAATCCTGGGTGTCACATTCACCCCTCTTTCATAAAATTTCGTCCTTGAAATTTCTATGTACTCATATTTCATTCATTTACCCCTTACACAATTCCTTTGCATTTATTCCACAAATTTTTCTTCCCTTCATTTTTCGTAATCATTGCCCATTGCAATTTTCTAATTCTTCATATTTCATAATTTCTTTACTTTACAATATTACTTTCCTTATCATTCACAATTTAAAATACTACCCCATCCTACCATCCAATCTTCATAAGAGTAGAAGGATTCAAAATTTTTATTTTGAAAAACTTTCATGATATGCTGAATGAACATTTATCCCGGTTTACAGTACTTCGCTCCCCGAGTACTTCATACTGCAAACCCTGACAGTGGATCAGTCTGCCATTAAAGTGGTGTAAATTTAATCCGTAATTTGGCACGCCAGTAGAACAATCTGTAATGCCAGTGTTTTCTTATGCCAGATGACCATTCGATCAACCTGCAACATTCTTAATCTCTTTGTTCATCTCAGCGTTAGGATTCATTCAAAAGTAATTTGATTGGTTATAACTTTTAAAGAATATGAATTCAATATTTTACAAAATTTGTCTAGCTGAATCAATAACTCAGACTTATATTTCTTCAACGCTTGTCTAGCTGGACCAATTAGCATAGACTTACTTTTAACAATTTATAACTCGCAGAAATTTTTTAAAACATTCATCATGTCAAAACTTTTCAAAACGTCTAGCCGAGCAATGACTTATAGTTCTGACATACCTTCAAAAATTAAAATCATTTATGACTTCATGTTACCACGTCATTTTGACAGCCCGTTGAGAATTCCGTCGTTAATAATTCCTACACCATAAACCATACTTTATGGTGTTGAATCATCTTATAATGAAATAGTACCGCACCGTCTCAATAACACGTTGAGCATTCCGTCATTCATCACATCTGCACCGGGCTAAAAGGTGCGTGGATGATTCTTTTGAAACACATTTTGATATTAAAAATATTTTTGTCCAACCGAGACAAGTAGCATAGACACTTTTTAAATCGCTTAAAAATTTTATTTATATTTTTCGAAGCACACACGTGCCAAATCAACTTGAGGCCAAAATTTTCGAAATCTAGCAAAGCTAGAAGAATGAGAATATCCTAAATTCCCTAACATTCACTTTCTGCTTCTTTACTTAAATATTAAATTTATTGCTAGGACTATTTTCATTTATCACATTAAAATTTCTATCTACTCCAGCTTTTCTATACCCACGTATAGTTCATCAAACTTGCCACACATTATTAGTCCAAGAACTTACCACAAGAATATGAGTTTTAAAAGCTTGTCCTAGCAATACGTAGTCTAAGAACAAGTCAAAGACTATCCATATGCTGAGGGGTTCAAAACATACCATACGATTATGAGTCATGGACTTACCATATGCATGAGTTTTAAGAACTCGTGCCTAAATTTAATATTATCTATTTATCAAAACTGTTAGCGCGACTCTAACATTTCAATGATTATCACATAGTAACTGAGTAAACACAAATCCTCCGCCCATACAAAGGATTGTGCAATTCAGTCACCACGTGAGTCCTCACTTGAAATTTCGTACCCAAGCTTCCTGCCCCCTTATCATAACCTTTCTGTCATTCGTATTTCATCATTCTCTGAATTTTTTTCTTGTACTATTTCATAGTACCATATCTCTTTATAGCATCAAGCTATACCTTATTGACTATTAACAGGTCTCTCTATTATTTCACATTCTCACTTGATCCCATCATAACCTTGCTTTACAATCCATTCCTTACTCGTTTCCCTTATCTCATGATCGTAACGTAGTACGATCCTCTCGCTGTTCTTGATCATATTATTATGATCTCTTCCTATACGTTTTGGATTACCTTGTCATGTTTATTACTTAAATCAGGTGTCCCCTGATTATCTTTGAGATTCATCTTTGAATCATTTCAGATATTCTTTCAATTATGTTCTTAATTGAACTTATAAATTTTCTCAATTCATTACTTTCATTCAACTCTTTCTTAACATCTTTATCTCTTTCTTATAATCTTATATCTTTCATATTTTCTTTCCTTTAGCCACTATCTGAGATCTGTATTTCTTAACTTACATCTTTCTATTTTAATCCCC
Source organism: Hedera helix (assembly GCA_947179155.2). Taxonomy (NCBI): domain Eukaryota; kingdom Viridiplantae; phylum Streptophyta; class Magnoliopsida; order Apiales; family Araliaceae; genus Hedera; species Hedera helix. Next base: position 31,435,673 of record OX359274.1, on the reverse strand, counting down.
CATGTTCATCAAACTTATCACGTATTTGGACTCAGGAACTTACCATAATCATATGGTTGAGGAGCTTGTCCTAGTCAGGCCATAGTCGCCCATTCGCTAAAGGGGCTCCACCATATAATCATGAGTCACGAGTTTACCATACGCTTGAGTTTTCAGAACACGCAACTAACTTTATTCTTTCTTACTTTAGGTTATAGCCTAAGGTATCATTTACCTAAGGGTTATAACCTCTAGCTCTGATACCAACTGTAACGACCCCGAAATTCGACCCTCTTTATTACCTTAAATTTCATGTTTATTAACATTATCTTCCTTATGTCCAAATTTCGGTTCGTTAATAAATCTTTAATCTCATTCTTTAATCCCTTAATTGACATTATAAACATCAATTACCAAAATTTTGGGTATAAATTTTTTTTTTCTTTTACTCAACTTAATCATTGTATTAAAATATTTGGATATTTAAAATCCTTACATTTTGATCCTAGTCCCTGGATCGCAACCTTTACTTTTTCTTTTCTTTCTTGTATCATAAATCTCGTCATTCACATTTGAATATCGTTCATATCCATACAAATATTATTTGTTTCATCGTTCATAATCAAACATATAATAATTTCTCAGCAAAATGTCATTTCTTTAATCATACGTAACCTTACTCAATCTACTTATTTCATACTTTGCACCTTCATCCTCCTCTTCTTAATTTATATAAATCTTCTTCACATTTCATAATTCATTTCTTAATACCTTATATTATTCAACACTAGGTTTTAAATGTTTACCTTTACTTAATTCATCATAATTCTTATTTGTAAATTATTTCAAAAATCCTGGGTGTCACAAGTAAGTTGTTACTTGGTTGCAATTCTTAGAAACATTATTTCAGTTCCATACGATGACAAGGAATTTTTTTTGACATTATAATAATGAGAAATCGTTGTTCTGTTTATAATGATAATGTTTTATTTAGAACTGGTTGATTACTTAATAGATTTTGTATACTTGACTTACATGAAAAATATTTCAATTTGAACAAACTAAAGGCAAAGAGATGTTATAAATCATACCTTCATGCAATACTGTTAAGTCGGTCATACTAATGAAACAAGACTGAACAAGTTATATAAAGATAGGCTTTTAGAGCTTTTGATTATGAATCAAATACAACTTGTGAATCTTGTATCATGGACAATATGACTAAATCTCTATTTAGTGGACATGGAAAGCGAGTTACGGAGTTATTAGAGATGGTACACACAGTCGTGTGTGGGACCTATGACAATAAATACAAGAGGGGGGTATTCATTCATTACTTTTACTAATGACTCTAGATTTTGATATATGTATTTGATGAAATACAAATCCAAATCCTTTGAAATGTTCAAAGAATTCAAAAGTGAAGTATATAAACTAAAGACCAAAAGTATTAAAGTTCTTCGATTAGATCGAGAAGGGAATACTTAAGCAGTAAGTTTCTAGATCATCTCAAGCGAAATGGTATTCTCATAGAATGGACATGGTGATGATCCATAATGAGTATTACTGATCTTCCTGTATCCTTCTAGGGTTATGCTCTATAAACGATCGCATATCTACTAAATAAGATACCTTCAAATTCCATCCCTAAGACTTCATATGAGTCATGGATAGGGAGGAAACCAAGTCTTAAGCATGTTAAGATTTGAATTGTTCAGCTTATGTCAAAAGGTTTGACAAAGATAAGCTAGGGATATGATCTGATAAGTGTAAACTTGTGGGATATCCTAAAGAAAGTTTAGGGTATCACTTCTATAATCCGACTAACTAAAAGGTGTTTGTTTGAAACACGCTGCCTTATAGGAAAATGAGTTTTTCCTTAAAGGGTTAGTGGGAGTAAAATAGATCTTGAAGAAGTTCAAGAACCACAAAACACTACAGATAAAATGAAGGAATCTGTACAAGTAGATAAACCTATTGTACCACAACCAAGTCGTAAATCTAGTTTAGTACCGAAGATACCTGAATGGTATGGATTCATCATAGATGATGATGATAAGGTACGCATCATAGTGGATGATGATCCAGATATATACGATGAGGTATGAGTGTTAGATACTCAAGAGAAATGGCTGATGACCATAAAATCCGAAATGGGTCTTTGGAGAAAGACTAAAGCAGATGGCTAGGTGGAGACCTATAAGACCTAACTAGTGGTAAAAAGATTTCAAACAAGGTCAATGAGTTGACTAAGATGAAATTTTTCACTAGTGAAAATGCATATATCTATTCGGATTTTACTTGCAGTAACAGCTTACTATACAAAAGGATGTATGTATGATACAACCAAAAGAATTTGTCTCCATATAGATGGAGCAAATCAAGTATGTAAGTTACAACAATCCAATTATGAATTGAAGCAAGTTTCTCGAAGATAGAACATCCGTTTTGATGAGACAAACAAAAGAGTTTAATTTTATCAAAGACAAGGATGAACCAAGTATGTACAAAGGTTAGTGGGAGCACTGTGACATTCCTAGTATTATATGTTGATATAATATCAATAAGGAATGACATACCGATGCTACAATCAGTAAAGATGTGGTTGTCTAAAACTTCTCCATTAAGGACTTGGGAGAAGCGTCCTAGCGTTCTATTTAGGATAAAGGTCTATAGAGATAGATCATAAAGGATGCTCGGCTTAACCCAAGGGACGTACATTGATTCGTTGAAATGTACTAGACTTGATATTGCTTATGTATAATAAGCAGATATCAGTTCAATTTTGGAGAAGAATATTAGAAAAGAGTTTCTAATGATGGATCTGATATAAAACTAGAGGGTTTAACAAACTCAAGTTTGTTCAGACTAACAAAGATAACAACATATACGTTTCAGGTAATATGATTACTATGAACGGTGCTGCAGTGAGTTGGAAAAGTTCCAAACAGCAAAGAGTTGCTGATTTAGTGACAAAGACATAGTAAATAACTATAAGTGAAGCTGCAAAGGTGATTGTTTGGTTAAACAAGTTCATTACAGAACTTATAATGGTTCCTAACATTAAAGGAGTTTAATTCGCCAAGGAAGCTAGGTCTCATCTGAAATCCAAACATGTGTTGCGGCACTTTCATATGATTAGATAAATCATTGAAAAAGAGATGACACCATAAAGATGGTAGACTCTTAGAACAGTATTACAGATCATTAACTAAAGCATTTACTAAGCAATTTGTACGCCACTTAGAGAAGAATGGTATAGGGATACCAAAGGGCGATTGACTTTAGTGCAAGTGGGAGATTGAAAGTAGTATGCCCTCAAGCCAATCACATTTGATGTGATAAGCATATACTTTGTAATCTTGTTCATTTATTAATAAAAGTATCAAGGCATTTCTTTATTCATGATTAATTTCTTGAATTAATCAAATGGATAAACCCATAGTTTTCGAGCAATGCTTTTAGAACCATGATGAGGATCATGCTAATGAGATCTAAATTCAAGATAGCTCAAAACTAAAATTGTTCTTAATCGTTGGATCACTAAAAAGGGGATTAGTAGATCTAGATAGATTGGTACATACTATGCTTGCTCTTATGAAGAGGATGATTGATCTCATAATCATTTGTGTAGAGACACTAAAACAAGTATGTAGGTGCTTATTAGAGAATAAGTTCACTGAACGTGACTCGCTCAAGGAACACCTAATGGAGTTTTACTTGTCTGTCAATAGGAGTTCCTTATGTGATAGTCGTACAAGTGATCCTTAGACTTGAGATCATCTTAGTATCTTGTGTGTACTAAGTTATACTTTGACATATTCCTTAAGACCTATTGGTATATCAAAGGATATGATTGGGTATAATAAGGTACATATGGAGATAGATGAATGATCAACAAAGGATCTACCACTTCCAGTAAAGGGAGAGAATGTCCTATGCGATTCAATAAGTGACAACTCAGAAATCACTGGCCAGGGTTGAATGGAATTAGAAAGGAGTTTCTAATTTACATTAACTAGAGTTGTGTATTTGTGAATTGAAATGCATATAATCAAATAAATAAGACTTGACAGAAATTTCGTGTCTTATATTTGATTGGGACATTGTATGGTAGAATGATTGAATTGTACAGTAACTATTTGCTGAAAGGTTCTTTTACGATTAAATGTTTAAATCTATATTATCTGGAAAGTCGACTAATCGCTAAGGGGGCTTACCCTTATTGTGGAATAATTATTTATTCTGAATTAAAGAGTTAATTCGTAATAAATGAATTATAATTATTCTAATTTATTTATTATACAACCGGTTTAATATGGAGAACCTAAAGGGTCACACCGCAAAAGAGTAATATTTATTTTAGAAGTGGATGGCATAATTGTAATAATAAATTAAGTATATTTAATTTATACTATGATGATAGAATAAATTAAATAGCTTAATATTTATAATTTAGTATTTTAGAAATACTAATTATAAATTAATAAGAGGAGTCTTATTATTATTATTATTATTACTATTATTTTTATTATTATTATTATTACTGCTAGTATTATTATTTAGTTCCTAAATGGCTTAGGAATTAATTAATAAGTAGTAATATTATTATTAAATAATTAAGTTCCTAAATAGTTTAGGAATTATAATTATAATAATTAATTAAGTTACTAAATAGTTTAGTAATTAATTAATAAGAAGTACTCTCATTATTAAATAATTAAGTTCCTAAATGGTTTAGGAATTGTAATTAATTAATTTAGTTCCTAATTAAATTGGGAATTAAATTAAAACCCTAATCCTAAATAGTTTAGGAGGGTTGATTATATCTATAAATAAGAGGAGTCTTATCATAGATGAGGGTTACACACTTTTTCATAAGAGAGGGAGAGTACTCCATAATTTTCTAGATCTAAGAGTTAGAGAGAGAAAGAGAGAGAATTAGGGCTAGCCACCCATGGTTTGGAGAAACCAAGATCCACTTCTTTAATTCATAGATCTCTTGGTGGATCACCTCTAGAGGCTTCACACTTGGGGAGCTAACATTGATCCGTGAAATCTAATCGGTGAATTTGAAGAAGAACGTGAAGGATTAAAGGGAGATGAACTTGTACCCGTGGAAGCTTGGTTCTACAAAGGTATAAATTCTTTTGTCCTTCCTCAATTAATAATAGTCGCATAAGAAAGATCTGGGTTATTGGTTTGTACAAAAATTTTAAAATCTGATTTTTATTGCTTTCGTTGCGCTTATATAATTTGATTATATGTATGCCATATTTTTGCAAACCAACAACTACTAGCAGTACTCTACTACCAGCACTCTACTATTCTATCTACTGACTTGGCTATGTCATTCATTGGCTGAAGAGTGAGCTCTACGATCAAAGTGCAACCACTCTACGATCTCAATGACGAAGTCACTCTACGATTTTCACTGCAACTAAGGAAAATTTCCATATTTACACTAACTTCATACAACATTCCAACACTCACTTTAACCTTCCTGGTTTACTCTTTAAACTAACAAAACGTCTAACACATTACTTAAAGATGTTCTGATTTTGAAAACAGATCCTTGGACAGAAGGTTTAACTACCTTGGTTTTCTTAGACTTTTAGTCAAACACTCGGTGAGCATACGGGGATATCTTTATATACTGATTATTTACAGTAAACAAATACTCTTCCACCCCTACTCCAACCTTGTATCGCCTAAACCCTTCATGGTCCTTAACACAGGTTTCATCCAACAGAAAACAACATCTAAACCAAATAATAAGCCAATACACCAGTCCATTCTAAAGTTTTATGAACATGAACATTGAGTACAGACCAACTGTGGTTCAGACTCATAATATTGACTGGGTAAAATAACCGAAACCATTATTCTAGTTCTGATTCAATCATTAACTAGTTTCACCAACATTTTTGACTATCGAGTTTACATTACTCTCATTTAAACATCTTATATGCAACTCTAGCATATTCTGTTTCCTTAATCCAACCTAAGATAACACCGGTTAAATGAATAAGGATAATATCGAAATAATCGGATAATACCTTCAATCTTTGACAGATGATTTACATTCAGATTATGCCTTCTCCGAACAACAAGAACTCCTCTGAAATTTGCATTTACTTTTCAAGCTCAATATCTCTCTTAGCCTAAATGAACGGAAAGGGGAAATGAGAGAATGACTAGTTGATGGACATTTTGATTGACCATATGAATGACTAGTTGATGGACATTTTGATTGACCATATGAATGACTAGGGTTGGTGGAGAGTTGTTAAATCACTTTACACGTAAAAATCAACCAGCAAGAAAGTTTTATGACCATGTGGGCCCCAAAATTCGGGATTGCTACATTATTTCCCAAATTTAGCTTTATTTTTATATCTTATATCATTATATAAGTATTCATATATATATACACCAATATATATATATACATTGACCATAACTTTGACTTAGTTTGGGCTCCACATTGGACTTGGGAATTAAATCTATTAGGCTCATAATTTAATTTATTTGGGCTCAAGGTATTGTGCGGCGTTTATATTATTGAACTGATAAATTGATTATTACACAATATTTGCATTATTGATCTGATAATTGACACCGTAACTGTTGCACATCATTTCATCAATAATTGTCACTGCATAATATTTTATGTTATCAATTCAATAATTGTTGTTACACAGTATTTTGCATTATTGATTCAATAATTGTCATTACACTGTATTTCATATCATTGAGTCAATAATTGTTGATGCACTGTAATTTATATTATTAAATTAATAATAATTTGTAACGTGTTTATTACATTAATGTTGAATTATTGTTGTAGCACTATTTTATTTTATATGCAGGATCCACAGGAAGAAAAATAAAAAAAATTAATTAATTATTATTTTATGTGAATAGTACGTGGACCCACTGTGGGGCCCACATGAAATGTGAGAAATGTGTTTTGCTGGGATGGTTGGTGGAGGCTGCGCAGCAGCCTCTGCTGAAAAAAAATTCAGTTCACCTACCGCGCATAGTAGCTTCTTTTCCCCTATAAATAACTTGCTCAGCTGAATAGAAAAATCACGCCTAAAACATAAAAAAAAATTTATAAGAATTTTATGAGTTTCCACTGAGAATAGTAAGGTTATCTTGAGTGTTTGAAAGCCAAAAGGAGTGCAAAAAAATTTCAAGTAAGTCTTTTATTAAAGAGTAGTAATTTCATAAATTCTTATTTTTCACGGTATTCACAACTCTTCCTTTAGAAGACTCTTCTTTAAGAAGATTCATTTTTAAAAGCTTTCTTTGGAAGATTTATTTTGGAATATTATTTTAAAAACTATTTTAAAGCTGTTATATTATACTACAAAAATTATGCTAAATATATATAATTTTGATAATTCATATTATACGAGTTATCATACACTTTGAAATTTATATGTGGTAATTACTAATTATATTATAAATATATAGGTTGATCAACCCCATTTAAGTCAATATCCAGTCACGTGTTAACGTAAGGGGTATCATTCTTTTTATCATCATAAATGGTATTATTTTCTTACTTGTAAGGGATTATCATTCTTTGATTCTTGAAAATAATATCATTTCTTTCTTATTTATAAGATGTGTCATTTATTTTCATGTATTAATTTGTGGGAATAACCTTACGGCGCGGATTACCGTCTGTTGGTGAATAACCTTTCGTATTCATTCTTTATTAATATCTGAGAATAACCTTACTCTGCGAATTACCGTCTGTTTGGTGAATAACTCTTCGTATTCAAATTTTATTAAATTGTAGGAATAACCTTACTACGCGGATTACCGCCTGTTTGGTGAATAACCCTTTGTATTTATTTCTTATTTATTTCTTTTGTAAATAATTTGTCTACACGAATTATCCCATGACATTTTTATTCCATATTCGTTTGTAATATTATTTTATTTCATATTCGTAAGTGATATTATTTTCATTTATACTCATAAGGGATACCGTCTTTTTCATCTTTCATTATTCAAACTTACTATAGTAAGGGATATTATTTCCTTTATACTCTTAACTTACTATGATAATTACCATTTGGTAAAGTTTCCTAAAATGATTATATGTTCCATAATAGTTTGTGCTTCATCTAATATCATTTCAATTGAACCTTCCTATTTTTCTAAACATTTCTATTGAACTGTAACCGTTATTCTGAACTGTGGATCTTGAATATCATTTTTAAATTTCACTTCACATCATGTTGACAATTTGGATATTATTTGAATCTGCACAAAGTAAACTTCCGATACTTATTATTTATCCTGTTTTTTCTGTTCATCATTTGTATCACTTTTATTTGTACTAATCATCAAGAATCAAGCTGTTGTGAATATCTATGGCCGGAGGTACAGATGCGATATAATTGTTGAACAGATGATAGGTTAAAGGCGATATAATAGGTTAAAGGCGATACATCTGTTCGGTGTCTTTTATGACACGTGGTGAAAGTTCTCTTTGGCTCGTAGTGCAAAGATGAACTGTTGTTTGGTATGATTATGACCAAAGGCTGAATACTGGTATAATCATGACCGTTGGTGTTATATTGAATATCTTTGGCCCGTAGTGCAAAGATGAACTGTTGTTTGGTATGATTATGATCAAAGGCTGAATATTGGTATAATCATGACCGTTGGTGTTATATTGAATATTTTTGACCCATAGTGCAAAGATGAACTGTTGATTTACATGATTATGACCAAGAACTGTGAATTTGTATTATCATGACCAATGGTATTTCAAATGATAAAAGTTGATGATGTTTTTCCTAAAAAGAGAAGCGTGTGGACATTATAGTCTGCATTATTCTTCTAATAGATTGCCCATTCCGCTGCTATTATTGATTTGAACGTTGTTCAAGAATTTAACTGCAGTTTTTGATGTAAACCTTGTAGTCTATTGTATTCTATCAAGAGTCCGAGGGATAGCTATCGTAGTCTTCACGTGTTGTAAAATAGTGTGACAATAATAGTGAAGACTTAGTTGTGTATTATTATACACTGTATTGTTAAACGTTGTACTACCTTGTAATAATCTTGTTGTAGTCTTTTCACAACTCAAGTTTGGGCTGTGTGGACCCAGATTTGGGGGTGTCACAGTTCATCTATCCGCGTTTGGAGCTTTTGGAGATTTTAAACGCACTAAATGCAATTGAGAATCTTATTTGTTTACAAGTAACTTATTTGAAACACAGTTTATTGTTAACTGACAAACTGTGTTTAGGGTCCAAACGTAACGCTCTGAATTAAGTGGTGTGGTGCGTTGCGCTTAGACCTAAAAACACACCAAATGCTATCGTTATAAATGCTTTAAAAGCTAGTAACTGAACATATTCTATGTAATATATTTTAAAAAGTTAAGATATTTGTTTATTTGATTCTAGCTTAATAATTTAAGCTAAATATATACTTAAAGACCATCGTCTTATGCGGGATGGTAAGACACTCCCTCCCTATATGAGAGGTTGTGAGTTCATCCCCCCTCCCCTAATATATGTGTGTGTATATATATATATACACACACACACACACACACTTAAAGCCAGCTTAACTAAAGTTGCACTCGGCTAAATATACTTATAAACATTGTGGGGCTTTTTTGCTTCGCCTTGCCTCGAAAATTGTTCCCATTACTTCTTCCATAAAGCTTGCAAAAATGAGAGTTTAATTTGATTTTTCTTTCACTTTGAAGTGTGTCATCACTCTTTGTATAAGGGTGTTTTTGCACTCTCTTTGTTCCAAATTAAATATCTAATTATAACTTTTTTTGTAATTTTAGAATTAATAACTAAGCATATATAAACAATTTTTAAAATTATAAAAATTGAGATTAATAGTAAATTATATATAAACTTTCTTTTGGCTATAATTTGTTCACCTATTTATATTTTGGTAAAAATGATACAAAAATTAATTTTAAAATTAGTCAATTTGACCTAAAAAAAACTTAAAATTAGATATTTAATTTGGAGTAGTTGAAGTAATTAATTAGTAATAATTTTGAATTTTAAATATAATAATAGAAAAAGTAGTACCTAAATTTTATGTCTAGTAAACTATGTTTGTAAAATTTCTTAATTTGTCGTCAAGCATATGTCAAATATCAAATGAGACTCATTTTTCTACGAGTGAACCCAAGTATAAAATTAGGGTTTACGTTTGACCCAATAAAATTAATGAACTAAAGTGAATAAGACAACAAATAATGAACAATGAACTAACATAACCTGAGAGCTGCTATCCCGAGTCCCAAGGTAGAAGGCTTGTGGGGGCAACTCATTTTGGGAATCGGTTGAGGGATTGGATTGGTGGATAGAAGAATTGGATGATTTGAGTACTACCCGTGTAACTCGAGGTATTTTAAGAATTTTCCTATCATTAAAGATATTTCTGAAATTTTTCCTTTTGACATGTGCCTGACACATGACCTGGAGCCTATAAATATCACTTCATTTGACAAGTGAAGGGACTTTTTGACACTTTGAGAACTTTAGTCATCTAAATGTTCTCTCTCTCTCTCTCTCTCTCTCTCTCTCTCTCTCTCTCTCTCAAAACAAAGCATAAGTTTAAAGGAATTGAGAACTTGTGATCGACTCTGAATCGAGTGGACGAAAGTTTTGGTGTTGCCTATCTTGAATTCACTCGAAACACTTGTCACGGCTCTCGGACACCAGCGGTTACGTCGTGATCCTAAGAGTTCTGCCACGTGTTACTCTAGTAATTGCTCACCGATTTTTCTCCCTTCTCCAATCTTTGAATCGATTCTGTATCTTTTGCAGGTTTTTCGCCTTCACCATAATTACGAACCTTAACTCTAGTAAGGTATGCAATTTCCGTACCTACACTACAAAAGTAGTATTATTGACTTAATGTGGTACAATGATGGACAAGTTTCACGTACACATTAGTTTGATCCCAAAAAAACTCAAAATTAGACATTTAATTTAGAACAGTTAAAGTAATTAATTAGTAACAACTTTAAATTTTAAATATAATAATGGAAAAAGTAGTACCAAAATTCTGTCTAATATAACTATGTTTGTTGAAGGACAAGTAGAAGTCAAAGGACAAGTTTCATGTACACGTTAGTAATTTAAAACCCTGTCATATTCCCTCTTATGGATCTTTCTTGTTTCCACCATGGTTGTAGTCTCCTTCATTTCTCTCCAATTCCCTCCATACTAATTAACACACAAGAATATCGCCAGGGCAACATCAAGAGCCATATTCAAATGTTTCCAAAAAAATGAAGGGAAAAAAGAGAGCCATAGTCAAATAAATGAGAATATATTATATACATTTATATTGCACATGGGATCAAAAGATCTGTTTAGAAAATATGATATCTATAAAGGAAATTGAGGGAAAGGAGAAGCACATAGATATGCATGGCGTATCGATAACAAGAGCCTTATTTATATATCAGTTTATAGTTTTCTATATATGTTATGGTATTTAGTAGAAAAATATTTATTCCATTTCATAAATAAATAAATAAAATCCTATATGCAAAATCTGTAAATATTAAAAATGTATTTTTATTCTATATTACCCTTAAAACTAAGTTGTTAGTTAATAATATAATATAATAATAATAAAATTATGATGATAAGATTGAATATACGATATTATTTTATATTATTATCAATAAAAATATAACTTCTTTTATTGAACAGAAGAATTTGAGAAAAACAGCTCTTCTTGTGGGCCAGTACTTGCATGGCATGCATGCATCCATATCCTACACATATTGAAAGTCAACCCTTGTCCAAGCTGTGAATCCAATAGCATTTTCAACGTTGAGATTCTTGGCGCGCAGTCAAGCATTGAGCACGGATAAATTAGTTAATTAGCTCTTCCCCATAGTGATCATCAAAGCATTGACTTGACTTATTTGTTTAGTCAAGTTACTTGAGATCATTTGAAACGTATATAAATTAAAATTAAATCATTTATATTTAATTTGATAATATATATAAAAATTAATTCAATCAATTATTTAAAATAATTTAAATTTAAGCTATTTAAACTAAATTTCGAGTTTTGTAATAAATTAATGAGAATATATTGTCACTCTTGAATCAATTAATTTATATATATGTATATGAAACATAAAACTCATTTCACTTCACAAAATATGAGAATAATTTAATTATTGAATATTGTATCTTAAATAAAAGGAGTATACTTGATACAATATACAAATAAGTATCAACGAATTTGTATCGGATAAAAATTAGTGATATATAAGAATTTTGATACTTTAAATATATAAATAGTTAGCAGCTCATATTCGACTCGTAATATTTGTCCTAATATTAAAATAAATTTAAATTTAACTCATTTCAATATATCTTAATCTCGTTCAAATTTTTTAAATCGATCTCGAATCGAATTCAAACCACTCCGCTTTGTGTTCAGCCTTAAGGTCATCCTAGCTATCCTGATAGTCTCTTTCCAATTATTATAGGCTTACTCTTCTTTCTTAACTAACATGCAAACTCTTCATTTTGAGCTATTGTAACAGTCAGCTAATTAACACATTACCCAGGTAAAGTGAACTTCTCAATCTTTTGATTATTATTCCCTCCGTCCCAAGATAAAAGTCCTCTATTAATTTTTACGATCAAATTGATTATTTTTAAAATTTATAATTAAACATATATATTTAAATTTTTAAAAAAATAAATATTGAGATTAGTACTAAATTGTATATAGTTTATAATATTTATAAACTTTATATATATATATATAAAAGAATAATAAAATATATTGATTTGAAAAATGGTCAATTTGACTATAAAAGTCAATAAAAGATTTTTATCTTGGAACGAAAGGAGTATTAACAACAGGTTCTTGCAAATTGGCACACTGCAGTAGGATTGCCGGCAGAGGCCGATCTAGTAGGCCAGTGTAGGCAATTGCCTAGGCCATTTGAAAAATAATTTTTTTTAGGAGTTATTTCAATATTTTATATTATATATTTTAATAATTTAAATAAAAGTTTTTAAAAATGATTTGATAAGAAAAAAAATAGAAATTTTTAAACTATATTTGTGAGTTTTGGATAGAAAAAAATATAATAGAACACTTAAATTAGGTTGAAAAAAAGTAATAAAAAATTTATAACTCTTCTTTTGTGTTGTTTGTAAATACTTTATAAAAGAAAAAAAAATACTTTAACTGTAAATTATTATTTTATCCTTATATTAAATCTTCTTCTGTTTTCAAATAAAGAATAATGTAAAGTACAAATGATTTACTAAAATCTTTTCCTTTTTCTTCCAAATCCATTCATTTTGAGATAGAAAACTTCGCTAAGAAAAGTGGCCAATTTTTTTTTTATCTATTTCTTTTCTTTTTTATCCCCTTAAAAAAGTCACAAATAAGATAAATAGGCAAGAAACTTCAACATTGGAATGGAGGCCGTATATTGTATCTTAATTATATTTTATTTTAATCTAATTTATTTAAATTAAAATATTTATAAATAAAATAATATTTATTTAAAGTAATTTTGTCTACACTAGAGTTAAATTTTGGATCCGCCACTGATTGGCAGCTAGTGTTTCATAAAATTTATCGAAGTATGAAAAAAAAATGCAGCCGAAGGCTAGCGTTGTAGAACTATCAGACAGGCATGGAACTATATTTTTTAATCTTTAAAGTCTGCTTTATAATAGTTGGATTTGCTTGTTCAGATGTCCGAGATTTGATTTTCTTTTTCTGAAATATTAGTGATTATGTTAAATGAGAAAAAATAAAAAGGTAAACTGGCTGTTTACTTCAAAATAAAAATAAAAATGCAGAATGAGGAAACAATATGGGACATCCCAAAAGGGGATCGATGTATTATAAATAATAAGGGACAGTGGAAGTATTTTTTTTTAATTCAAAAAAAAAAAAGACATGTCTTACACGGTTATAAATGTAACTTTTGAGGGTAGATATAGGCCTTCTTTTTTCTTTTCTTTTTGAAGAAAGGGTAGATATAGGCCTTAATTTCTGCCTTGGACAAGTAATTTTTCAAAATGAGTCCAAGAGTAAAGATTTGTATGACTGGTACTTTTATTAAGAACTCATGCTTGTAAATTGGGGCACGTAAAAGGAGCAAATAGTGAAAAAGGTTATCTACAAACCGAATTAAAATACTTGGGATTCTAATTTCCTAAGAAATTGATTTAATATTATTAGTCATTCCATATGCATTGAATAAAATCATCATTGTTGACGTCAGATTTTGGACGTGGGCCGAAATCACCGGATCGGCCAACCCAAAATACGCCACCAATGAAGAGCCCAAAACATGCTGGAATTAAAGATATTTGATCAAGTAAATACTGAAATTAATAACACAATAATTTACGTGGAAACCCAAATCGGGAGAAAACCACGGGTGATATGTCAGGAATCCACTAAAATGATGTTGAATGTGTTATATGACTGGTGCATGTTGTACACGCTGTATATTACAATAAATATGAATATATCGTTGTGCCGGAGTATGAACAAGATGAAGTATTCTGGTTCCATCTTTGGTGTGTTGGAGAAGACGACCTCTCTATTTCCTTTACGGTGTTGTCGGCTTCAAGTGTGAATAATCATCCTTTCTCCTGCCCCCCCCCCCTTCGTGATATATCTCTCTGTAGATTATATTGCCCCCTTGACTGCCTCTTACCCAAATGTAATGTCTATGAAGATATTCCTCGATAATCCCCCACCGCCCCAAAATCTCACAAAGTGGTTTTGTCCTTATTTCTCTACTAATTTGACTTTATAGGATATTTAAATGATGAGTCACAGTCCAAATATCTAATCCCAACAGCCCCCCACTCTCCTGTTATAAAAAATTTATAATAGGAGAGTGATACAAAAAGTTCGCTAAACCCATCGCCTGCCAAACCAACCACACAAATTTTCGAACCCGGTGAACAAACTACAAAGTGAACTTGCTGAGCCGAATCAAACTGGTGAATCAATCTAAAACAGTGGAACCGTCCGAAAATTGCTGAACTCAAACTACTGAATTGGCCAAATCCAAACTGGGCAAACCATATTGATTGAACCAAATCTAACCGAAGCCGGCCAAACCCGAACTGGCCGAAATAAACGAAGCCGATCGAACACAAGTTGATCAGGCCAAACCGAAGCTAAACTGGGCGAACCAAACTGATCGAGCAAAACCGATAATGCCTCATACAACCCTGAGACGGGTGTGTGCCCCTTACACCGTTTTGACCGTCCCGGTCATGGCTCATGTGACCCTGAGCTGGGTGTGTTCCCCTTATATCGTCTTGACCGTCCCGGTCATGTGACCCTGAGCTGGGTGTGTTCCCCTTATATCGTCTTGACCGTCCCGGTCATAAAGAAAATTAAGAATAATTGCCATTACTGCCCCCCAGCCAGATCGAAATATGGAGACCTGTCAAATTTCCAAAGCAGTGCTCCTATATCCCAAGGGAAACAAGGGAGGTTGGCCTGACCTTATAACGTCATAATATAATGTGAAACAGATATGTAATTTGGAAGAGATGTCAGTTTATATCATCCTTGTACCACATGTATGTATGCATTAATAAATGAATGTATGAATGAAGGTATTCATAAATGAACATATGTTATCTGACCTGATTTCATTGTGCCGGTTCGAGAACCGGGCTTCCTTGTGTCTCCCCCCATCCTTATATCACCGAGGTGACGCTCCCGACCCCTCGGGAGGCCTTGTGCCGGTTTTGCATCTTCAAGACAGACCACCTTATATCTTCATGTTTCGCCATACCTTGATCCAAGCCTCCGATGATGATGTCGTGACCATTGTTAATTGAAATGATTAAATGTCTTGCTGGGTTTTGATTACTTTAAAGGTGACTGTACTCCACATGAGAATGAGCATCCACCTTATGTTTTGTCCGTCACCATCTTACTGCTTGTATCACCGCTGCACCGCTGGTTTCGCACTGCTGCATCCTACCATGCAACGCCTCCATAAAAATATTTTAGATTTGTGTTATTGTTCTTCTACACAAGTGTCACTGTCATGAGACTACTGTACTGGTATGAAACAGAAAATTGCTTCCTTATTCTCCTTGTAATTTTGCTCTCTTCCTCAATGTTGCCACAACCGTCATGTTGCTACTGATTTTCGGCTATGTCTTCGCCAAAATTTTTCCTCCTGCCACCACGTACACACTTTCAAGAACCAAACACCAACTGAGCCCAAAATCAAAATACCGAGGAGCCGATCTAAACCCAAACTGTCGAGCCACCCACTGCCGGCGACTCTAACCAAACCTCCGTCCCAAGTCAGCCAACTGCCGAGGTTGTTACCGAGATCTATTCAACCACCAACCGAGCCGCCGAACTATACCGAGCCACACCCGAGAACTAAATTGTCAAGTACCGTGCCCTACCAGTCCACTGAGCCATAAATGTTTGTGCAGTGTCTTATATATCTCATTTTGACTCCCTGTATGTAAAACATCTTCAGTGACCACCTCTCCAAAATATAATATTTAATTAGTGTAAAGATATTCTTGATAATGCTCCTCCGCTCAAAAATCTCATAAAGTAAATTGTCCTTATCCCTCCACTCAGCCTTGCGTTAACAGATATCAATAATGAGTCATCACCTCAAAAATTCATACCTCAACATAGTCCTCCACTCTCCTAATATAAAATTTTATAATAAGATAGTAATGCAAAAGTTCACTAAATTTACTAAGCTAATACCCACCGCCACAAATTCGCTTATTCCTTTGTATATACATTTTTCATTAATTTTCTCTCTTCTCCTTCAATTATTTATGTCTCTTCACCCACCAACTCTCTCTTTCCTCCTCACTTTTCTTCCTGCTACCGAGTACCCATCTATGAGCAGCAAACACTTAACAGCCAAGCTTCCGAGCTACTCCCGAACACCAACCCGACCACCAAGCCAACCACCGAGCTCCAACCCACCACCGCCTCCGGCATAGCCGCCGAGCCACAACCACCAAGCACCCTTGCTTCTGAGCTCCACCCTCCGAGCACACACCACCAACCGAGCCCAAGCCCGGGCTGCCGAACCGTCGACCTGCATAAACAACCTGTCGAGCCGACGATCCGGGCCCGAACGGCCGAGGTGCTGGGTCGCTACCGCCGAGCTACTCCACTGCCGAGCCACCGAGCTACCAAGCCTGACCAACTGTCAGCCAACTCCGCCAAAAACCTCCGCTCCGAGCCACCCAATGCCGGTCGTGAACCCACCATGGACTGTCGAGCCCCCCAGCCGCCGAGCACCACCGACCCAAACACAGCGGAAACCAAAATGCCCAACAACTCCCAAATTGTCAAGCTGAAAATCTGGACTGCCAAGGCAAAGCTCCACTGTCGCCCAGACTCAGACTGCCGACCCAAAGTCGCCGAGCTTCACTGCCGCACTGCCACTGGGCTCCAACCGAGCCGCCACTGAGCTTCCTTCACGATGTCGTTACCAATCCGAGACTAGGAAGACGAAACCACCAGGCTGCTGAGCCACGCTCAAGCACCGAGCCATGGCCGCCGAGCTCCATCCGAAAACTGCCGAGGTGGAGCTACCAACCGACATGCCAGATTGGCGACCCATCATACTTTTGGTCGTCACAGGCGTCACTGAGCTGCTAAGCAGGAGCCACCGAGTAGGAATCACCGACCCCAAGTCCGGACAACCGAGCTACCGAGTAGAAACCACCGCGGACCAAACTCCAACTGCAAACCACCAAGCTGGAAGTCCTCTGCTAGGCTGCCGAGCTACACCGAACCGTCGAGGCAGAGCCCCGCCCCACCGCCGAGCCCTACACAGCCAGTGTTAAACTGCCGAAACCACCGAGGACCAACTACCGAACTGGTGCCGACCCCGAGCTCCGACCACTAGCCAAACTGAACTTTCAGGTTACCGAGCCGCTACTGCCGGACCAAGCAAGCTGCCAAAGCCGAGCTCCTCCCCAACCGATCATCGACCCCGACTGGTTACTAAGCTATCACCGAGCCACTACAAGGCCAATCCAGACCCAAACTACCGACCACCGACCACCGACCCAGCACCTACTACCGATGCGCTGAGCCGCCATGAGTACCATCGCCGAACCATCCTCCGACCGACCCAGGCTGCCGAAGACACCGAGGACCAACTGCCGATGCCCAGACCACAGTTCCACCAAACTGCCGAAGACCCAAACCGAGTCGTGGATCACCACCCAACCACCAAGCCACACCCAATCGCTGACTCCCAAATTACCGACTTCAGACACGAGTTGCCGACCACCAACCAAAACTGCACCGCCGACCCAAAGCAAACCGTCGATCTGCTGAGCTGTCGCTGGCGGACGGTTGCCGATCTGCCGAGCTCTACCAAGCTACTGCAGAGCTTCCGTTGTGCGGCCTGACAGCCAAGAGCCACCCCACCGCCAGCCGACCCAAACACTGTCGACCCCAACCCCAAGTCGACGAGCCACCCCACCGCCAGCCGACCCAAACACTGTCGACCCCAACCCCAAGTCACCAAAACTGAAAGTGTAATTGAAACCCCAACTGAAGAAATCCAAACTAATGTAAAGCGGAACGTAAAATAACATATAAAGTGAATAGAAAATCATATAATAAACATACAAATATTGTAATAAATATCATAATATTTAATAAATGGAACCAACTTAGCTTTTGGACGTAGCACACTCCTTCGATCTGATAGTTAGTTCATCACAAAAATTATACGGAAAGAATTTGGTGATTTGAATCAAACATCAGGGCCTTCCTTCTAGCGCCAATGTTGACGTCAGATTTTGGACGTGGGCCGAAATCACCGGGTCGGCCAGCCCAAAATACGCCACCAATGAAGAGCCCAAAACATGCTGGAATTAAAGATATTTGATCAAGTAAATACTGAAATTAATAACACAATAATTTACGTGGAAACCCAAATCGGGAGAAAACCACGGGTGATATGCCAGGAATCCACTAGAATGATGTTGAATGTGTTATATGACTGGTGCCTGTTGTACACGCTGTATATTACAATAAATATGAATATATCGTTGTGCCGGAGTATGAACAAGATAAAATATTCCGGTTCCATCTTTGGTGTGTTGGAGAAGACGACCTCTCTATTTCCTTTACGGTGTTGTCGGCTTCAAGTGTGAATAATCATCCTTTCTCCTGCCCCCCCTTCGTGATATATCTCTCTGTAGATTATATTGCCCCCTTGACTGCCTCTTACCCAAATGTAATGTCTGTGAAGATATTCCTCGATAATCCCCCACCGCCCCAAAATCTCAGAAAGTGGTTTTGTCCTTATTTCTCTACTAATTTGACTTTATAAGATATTTAAATGATGAGTCACAGTCCAAATATCTAATCCCAACAATCACAATAGAATGGGATTCTAAATTCCTAAGAAATTGACTTAATATTAGTAGCCATTCCATTGAAGAATAAAATCATCACAAGAATATAACCCCTAATATGTGGAAAGGACTATCTAAAGATCCAATTAAAATACTATGGTTTTCTAAATTCAAGAAATTGACTTAATATTATTAGCCAGAATAAAGCACCATTTTGGCACTGCGACTCCATGCGACCAGCAATAATTTTATAGTATTCGGTACAATTCATGCAAATATACATCGGGTTTGCAATAAGGTTACCCTATCCACTCTAATGGATTTGTCAATAATTTTAGTCATCTCCCATAGAACCTCTATATCGTAGTATTCCATGGGGAGATCCATGAATCTAACCCAACAGCCTTGGAGGTTATTGTTGGTGGGTAAAAGAACGGTTTCCATTTTTAACCGTTGTATAATTTGGTATGATAAATTAAGTTTATATTCAATTATAAAAATAATAGATGACTATTTAAAACCTTTATTTAATTTCGCAAACTATCTTTTGTCATTTCTAATATTATTTGAAACATCTTTGTTACGGATATTATGAATCATGAATGTTATGTTAATAAAGCACATGATTCTGCTGATAATGACGAGGAGAAGCATATATATTGTAAATAATCTACTTGTAAAACGAGGTTGGAGTGGGCTTCAACCAGAGTCTTATGCATGTGCAGATCGCCAAATTAATATGTTATTCTGTATCATAGTAAAAAGATAAAGGGGGTGGGGGGGATAGCAAATCTTGCATCCATATCCTAAAATAGAAGTCAACTTATTGGCAAAGTGATATAATAGTGTCCAAGTTGTGAATTCAATATGGCAGAGCTATTGAGGGCATTTTCAAGGTTGAGATTCTTTGCGCGCAATCAAGCATTGATCAGTATGGATACATTGGGTCCTCCCTACTGATGATAAGAATATATTCTCCATGCAGCATGGGCATGCAGTTAATATCCATAAAGCATATGAAAGTGTCATCGTAGAAGTGCCAATCTAATGATCTTCTAGCATTGTGTGTGGGCAGTAGCTATAAATATAGCTAGTGCCTTGAAGAATGAAATATAGTGAATCATATTTAGGATGTATGATTCAGAAGGAAGAGAGGTCTTACATGAACAGAAGAGTCATGCTTGGTAGCCAATAATGACTTGCCTCTGTCACTCATGTTTGGTTTACAGGAAAGTAGGCAGGCATTTTTGGCTAGCTTCACATGCTCCTCTCTCATGCAAGACCTCGTCTTCCCATAGCTAGTTATCACACGTGAATGTTTGAACACAACAGGAAGAGATGCCTAAAATGAAGATAAGGGTCTGTTTGGTAGCCAAGGATGATTTGCCTCCTTTTTCCAAATTATTTAGGGTCTCAACATACATACAATTAGAGATCCTAGCTAGATTGGTTTATAGGCAGGTCATCCTGGCTATCTTGACAGCTTCTTCCCACTCATTCTAGGCTCTCTTCTTTCTTATCTACCACATATTATTCAGAGAGACAAAGGTGTAAACCTTTCCCACTCATTTTAGGCTCTCTTCTTTCTTATCTACCACATAATATTCAGAGAGACAAAGGTGTAAACCATTAGGATGTAGGTAATGGATGTCTATTTAGGATTAAGTAGTAATTATTTAGTCATATAAATAGGTGAAGGGCTAGGTAGAATGTATTTTTATATATTGATGTTCCTAACTATAATTAATTTAATTAAGTCTTTTAGTTAAGGCATAAATAAAATATCTAATAATTGTTTATTTATAAGTTAAAATTGATGCATGAAAACTGTTTGACCAATAAGTATTGTTAATTACAGCTGAGCAGGCCAGCAGAGGCGGAACCAAGGGGGGTCGAAGGGGGTCACATGACCTCGGTATTCCAGTCGGCGATCTAAGCTTCTCCGCAAGGAGAGGCAAAATCAAGGGGGGCGGGGGGTCATATGACCCCGGTATTCCGGCCGGCAATCTAAGCTTCTCCTGGATTCCAAACTTTAAGCTCATAATTAGCATCCTGGATTCCCACGTGGGCATGATTGGTGGGTACTTGGGTAGGTTCACATGGGTCGATGGTGCTGCAGCCATGGTTGTGCCTTTTTTTGCGTGCGTGAGACAAATAGGGGGATTGCAATCTGTATTTGTGATATTTTTTATTTTCAATTTGAAGAAGAGTGAGAAAGTGAGGAAGAAGATGGGAGGAGGAGAGAGAGAGGCGAAGTAAGGAGAGAGAAAGTACGTACTCGCTGCAGTGGAAAGTAAAGGATTTTTGCTGCTGAGAACTATACATTTGTTGTAGATTTTGATTGTCATAGACTAGATAAAATTGTGCAGCTGATTTAGTTTTTAGAAATCAGAATTACCACATAATTCTTTTAATCATTCATTGTATGTGCACTTGTAAGCATTCATTTCTTTTTGAATATCCCATCTGATATGCTATGGTGTTTGCTGAATGGCATCAAATGTTTTCAAATTTAGTTCTGTAAATTCATTTAAGTGTAACAATAGATTGCAAATAAATAACAGAGATTTATTAAGACTCCAATATATTAGATTTGATATTACATTTCTCTTGAACATATATAATTGTAATTATGTTCCTTAAGATTTTTTATATTCTTATAATAACTTTTAAATTATTATTTTTTCCCTATAATTTTTCATGTTCTAAACATAATTTTGAACTTATTATATTAAAATTAACATAATTAATATGGACACCTTATGTCATGGTTGGAACAGTAGCCAAATATAATGATATTTTGCCAATTCATGATATTGGATCATTTAAAGTCTTTTGTGAAGGAAGGAAGTCAAGGAGTTGCATATCAAATTTTTATATAAACAACTAGTTTGTTAGTTTTATTTTTGAAAGTTTTATTTTTGTTTTTTATTTATTACAAAAATAGGCTCATTTGTTTTTGAATATGAAAGTAAAACTACTCTGATAACCATCATAATTGAATGAAACAAGAAAAAAATATGACTTTTACATTAGTATATTGATTGATTGAGTTGGCTTTGGTTTTACCCGTTGCGACTGTTACTGTTAAAAGAGTATTCTATGCGATGAAAATTATTAAGACTAATTTGCATAATAAAATAAAAAACGAGTTGATGAATGACAGTCTAGTAGTTTATATTGAGAAGGATATTTTTTTAACAATTGAAAACAAACAAATTTTGAGACGTTTTCAAACTATACAGACTCGCAGGATACAGTTTTCTTTTCTCAGTCGTACAACTGAAAGAAGCACTTCAAGCGTCAATAAATATATTTTTTTTACTGATATATTTTGGTCCCCCTTAAAAAGTGTTCTGGTTCTGCCACTGCGGGCCACGGTTGCACCTCAGCCAAGTTTTAGGCAATATAGTATGAATAATAAACCAAGAAAAAGCACCATAGAGATTCGCCCTTTAAAAGTCATGAAAATTGACAGAATTTACCAGCAACAATTGCAACAAAATTACAAAAATTGGTCAATTCTGCTCCTTTCTTTCACCACGAAAGTACTCAAAACCCAAAATAAATTAAATTTTGATAGACAAGAATCCTAGAAATCCATCCACAATTGCAAAAATATTTTCTTAGGCGAATTAGATGTTAATCATAATTTTGCATTACTTATAATTAATCAACATGAAGTCAAAACCTATAATTAAATCAAATCAGAGCTAAACCATGATTATAATATCCTATTATCAACAACATTATCAAAACTATGAAATTAATTCAACGCAGAAACCAAACAATGAAATTATTGTAGCAGCTCTAAAGCATCATATTCATAACTATACAGAAAATCCAAACCAACACTACATCTAATAGACCACTAAAAAATCCCAAAAAAAAAAAAAAAAAAAATTGTACACCCTAGTAAAGTAATATTAATTAGATTCAAAAGCCCAAGCATTCTCCTTAAGAATTTTCTCCTCTTCTTGCGGACTAAAATCATTCTTAATATTAAAAGTTTGACGGATTTGCTCCGGAGTCTTACCTTTGATCATATCGGCAACTTGCTGGCATGCTCTGTCCAATAAGTCCTTAATATGCAGAAAATTGACCGCCATCAACAGATGATACAGATTCTCTTGATCCACATTCACGAACTCCTTATCAAATTCCTCAAGAATTTTATCATCGGATTCTTCGACGTGCTTGTTGCAGTACTCGATCACCTTCGCCATGGTTTTGCCGTTGACGTTCGGCACCGGAATCGTGGTCGACGCGCAGTCGTCTTCCACCATGTTCTTAATTGTCTGCGATATCATGGCGGCGGATTCTTCCACCACGAATTCCTCGCCGTCGTAGGTTTTCAACGTCACGAATTTCTTCTCGATCGGAAGACATGACAATTTGCACTCAATAAGCCCTAAAATCTCCAATAATGATTTAGAAATATGTGAATAAAGGGGCTTGTTAATGTATGCTTATATATACAGCTGCACAATTGTGCCTTGTCCGATTAGAAATTGGATTTTGTTAATTATGTGGAAATTAAACCTTACGTTTTCTTGTTTCCTTTTTTCGTTCTGATAGTATTTCTTCTTTTTTTCTTATTCTAATAGTATTAATTTTCTTATTATTTTATTATTATTCTTTTATATTATTATAATTTCATTTTAGAGAACCTCGGGTAGAAGTCAGAGTGGACTATTTTAACTTTTGTTGAAAAATAGTTACAAATGATCATAAGAGTTACGATTCATTCCAAATGCAATCAACCCCATAATCATAACGTTATGTCTCACGTAATGCGAAATATTAGACTAAAAACATCAATCATGGCTTTTATGGATTTTATGGTACGTTCAAACAACATAATCACACCTAGTGACTACTTTACCCCTATTTAAAATGAGCATGTTTTGTCTATTAAGGGAAACTTTTAGGAGGATTAAGAATGTAAAAGTGTGTTGGTGTTTGCTAATTTTCTAAAATATTCTTAAAGAATAGATATTTAAATTCAAATACACTTGCAGCTGAAGTAGTCAATTTGTGATTTTAACTCAAGATTTTTTGACAAAAATATAATGTACAAAATTATCCTTAAATTATTAAATAAGAAAAAAAAAATCATAGGAAAGGCTTATTTTCGCGTTTTGAAGGCTGCAAAATTTGATAGGAAAGGCTTTCTAATTAAACATATCTCCCCCTTGATTGAGGGAAGTATTCGTTCGATTAAATAAATTAAGTGTGATAATCATATTTAAAAAATATATACATCCTTATAGATTCTCTTAATGACGTGCTAATTCCATCCATCCATTATAAACCAAATTTAGGCGTGGGTGTGTGTTGAGAAAATGAACCAAATTATGCTAGGTAAACTAAACATATTTTTTTCCCTTACCATCATACTCGATCGCATAATAATTAAACTCTACAACATCAATAATCTTTTTTCAAAAGTTTGCAATCAATCTTTTATGACTTAAATAACCTGATTGTTCCAGGTTCATATTGTCATTTGCACATAATTTGCTGAATGACTCTGGTTTTAAGATAATTTCATATATACTACTGTTAAGGAGTGGTACCTGTTAGGATGAATATTTCGCTAAGTCTGGTCTGATAAATATATGATGGGCTAGGCCCAACGGACCATCAGCTTGGCGAAATCTTATGAGGACTCCTAAGTCCAATAGGCTTGGGATAGATCCCTAACCAATCTAGACTGTGGTTATTTACTATATCTAATCCGAATTAGAATAGGAGTCAGGTTCTTAGATGGTTTAGGAGATTACCTTCCTATTCAAACTATATCACGTTGAGGGACAATCCTAAAAGGAATCGGTAAGAGTCAGGTATGCACTATAAATACTCAGTCAATGATGGAGGAAAGGGTTACGCACACATACACTTTACTACTATATTAAGTACTTGGACCTCCATTGTTGACCTTTCTGAGAACCTTCACTAACTCTTACACCGGAGGAGTCCACCAACGGCCCAAGCCGTTAGGACTTTTGTGCAGGTATCTTATCCGGACGGCCAGCAGGACAGCCGGACAAAACCAGGCGTCAACATTGGCGCTAGAAGGAGGGCACCAAGTAAAATTTCTATCAATCAACATTGATATGGAAACTTCACACTCGCAAAGTTATTCACGGCGACCAACACCCTCCCAGTCTCGCCGGGAGACGGCGGCTGAGAAAGAACGTCGCCTCCAGATAATCCTCGACAGAAAAAAGGCTCTAGATATCCAGCAGAAAGAGCTTGACAAGCAGTACGAGGAATTAACCGAAACAGGGAACAATCTCTCGAGCCAGAGAGGCTCGGCCTCCCGCTCAGACCACCGGGGCAGACGGGAAGACAGACACACGGAACGCCGTAGAGGTGGCCCCCAACCCCGAGAAAAGGAACTGACCCGCTCCAAGTCGATTTGGACGGCGGATTTGAGGAAGCGAGCCAGATCACCCTCCAAAAGGGATAGGGAGGACAGACGCAGCCATGGGAGCCATACTGGAGAATCCTCACCCAAGAAGGCTTCGGACAAGTACTATGGGTCCAAGAAGGCCCGGTTCTCCCCGTTCTCAAAGGATTTGGAGGAAGCCAAAATTGATCGAAGTCGAAAAGTACCCAATTTGGAGATGTATGACGGAACGGGAGACCCGCATGACCACACCTACTCGTTCGAGCAAGCCATGCACTTCCATGGTCATGATGCAGTGGCGATGTGCCACTTATTTTTATCTACTCTAAAGAAGACAGCTAGAGAATGGGTCACCTCTCTCCCGAACGGGTCCATTAAGTCATGGGAAGAACTACAGGAACAATTTCATACCCGCTTCGGGAGCAATAAAAGACGGGCCAGAATGATGACCTCTCTACTACAAGTAAAACAGAAGCCGAATGAGACTCTTCGGCAGTATGTCAAAAGATTTCGGGAAGCTGTGTCTGAAATCAACGGAATCGATCCAAAGCAGGTAATCCAATTTTTAACTATGGGATTAAACGTTGACAAATCCAGCAGGTTGATCGAGGAACTCATCTCAAAAGCTCCAGAAACCCTATCGGAAACTTACGAGAAAGTAGACAAGTTTGTAAAATTGGAAGAGGCTCTTGCCAATCTTCGGGGCTCTTCGAAAAACACGGGTGAGTTTCACCAGAGAAACCCCGAAGACGAAAGCGCCGAGAAGAAATCCAGTGGTTCCGGCAAAAAGGGTAATGACCGAAGAGATTCTAGCCGAGATCGACAGCAAAAGAACCATCCCCCGAGGGATAGAGGGGGTGCCGACAAGGATTACACACCCCTGAATACAAACAAAAGTAACATCGTGAAAACGATAAAAAACGAACCCTTCTATGAAAAACCCCCGAAGATTCGGGTTTTCGCAAGGCAAAAGAACGGGGATAGATATTGCACCTACCATGAAGCAAAAGGACATGATACCGAGGAGTGTTACCAGCTCAAAGACTTCCTAGAAAAACAGATACGGAAGGGTAACCTCGACTGTTACATCGCCGATTCTCATCGACAATCAGCCTTTGATCGCCTAGAACCACCTCCACCCGCTTCAGAGGCAAGAGGAGTGGTTGATGTCATTTCCGGAGGATTGATCACTGTTCTGTCTAACCGAAAGAGGAAAGCCTTCGGAAGAGAAGTCCATCAAGTGTCCGGTAAACCCCAGGATATCAAGACCGACCCCATCACTTTCTCCGACGATGATTACCCGTCGGGAATGGTTATTCCGCATCAGGACGCACTGGTCATCACAGCTCAGGTCGGTACTATGGATATGAAGAGGATGCTTATTGATAATGGGAGTTCAGTCGACGTGCTCTATAGCCAAGCATACAATCGGCTGGACTTGGGAGGAAGGAAACTGAAAATCTGCAATGAGTCCCCCTTATATGGCTTCGGGAATAACCCGGTCCGTATAGCAGGGACGATCGAATTGCCTGTGATTTTCAGGACTGCCCCAAAGCAAGCTTCCATCATGGTCCGTTTCTATGTAGTCCAGGTGGAACGTAACTACAATGCCATCTTGGGAAGAACGACTATGTCAGCATTGAAAGCCGTTACCTCTATCCCGCATTTAAAAATGAAATTCCCAACAAAGAATGGGATCGGGGAATCAGTCGGCGACCAAGATCTTTCCCGAAGATGCTATCTACAGACCATTTAGGCATCCCCTATCATCGACAGCAAACAGAAAGCCACCATGAAGATTGAGCTCGAGCCTTTCACTGAGGGATGTACCGAGCCAATAGCAACACCTGCCGAAGATACGGCCCAGGTCCCGTTATTTCAAGAAGATGACGAAAGAACAGTACAGATTGGGACAGGCCTTCAGGAAAAAACCAGAGCACGGTTGGTGGCCCTTTTACAACAATACTCAGATATCTTTGCTTGGGTCCCAGCCGATATGCCAGGCATTGATAAGACCGTGGCCGTGCACCAGCTGAGTGTAAAGCCGAACTGAAAACCTGTTAAGCAAAAGCGAAGGAACATAGCTCCCGAAAGACAACAAGTAATTGACGACGAAATCGATAAACTTCTGGCTGCTGACTTCATCTTTGAAATCAATTATCCAGAATGGCTCGCGAATGTGGTACTGGTTAAAAAGCATAATGGGAAGTGGAGGATGTGCGTGGATTATACAGATCTGAATAAAGCGTGTCCGAAAGATTACTACCCTCTCCCGAATATCGATCAACTGATTGATTCCACTTCGGGTCATACTGTAATGAGCTTCCTGGATGCTTTCTCGGGATACAATCAAATTGCCATGCATGAAAGCGATATCCCTAAGACATCTTTTATCACTCACCGAGCCATCTACGCGTACAAAGTGATGTCCTTCGGATTAATCAATGCGGGGGCCACTTATCAGAGAATGATGAACAAAGTGTTCAGCGGCCAGATCGGGAGAAATATGGAAGTCTATGTTGATGATATGATTGTTCGAAGCATGAGGGAAGAAGATCATCTAGCCGACCTGAAAGAATGCTTTGCGAATGTCAGAACGCACAACATGAGACTTAACCCAACTAAATGTACATTCGGCCTCGGGTCAGGTAAATTCTTGGGATATATGGTTAGCCGAAGAGGGATTGAGGCAAATCCCGAAAAGATATCGGCTATCCTTGAAATGCAACCGCCGAAGAACTTCAAAGAAATTCAACGGTTGACTGGG
Organism: Hedera helix; assembly: GCA_947179155.2. Taxonomy (NCBI): domain Eukaryota; kingdom Viridiplantae; phylum Streptophyta; class Magnoliopsida; order Apiales; family Araliaceae; genus Hedera; species Hedera helix. Next base: position 31,407,100 of record OX359274.1, on the reverse strand, counting down.
AGGCTGGCAGCTCTTCGGCGGTTCGTGGCGCGACTAGCAGAGAAATGTCTCCCATTCTTCGGAACTTTGAAGGGAGCCCAGAATCAGAAAACTTTTCATTGGACCGAAGATTGCCAGGAGGCTTTTGAGCAGATTAAGAGATATATCTCTTCACCTCCGATTCTGAGTAAAGCACTGCCCGAGGAGGATCTACAAATATACCTCTCTGCCACATCCTTGGCAGTCGGGTCGGCTTTGATCAGAGAAGATCCACAAGGGCAAAAACCAGTCTATTACGTAAGCCATGTTCTTCGGGATGCTGAAACAAGGTACCCAAATTTAGAAAAGTTGGCTTACGCACTGGTTATCTCCAGTCGGAAACTCAGACATTACTTCCAGGGGCGGACTATTATCGTCCTCACTGACCAGCCATTACGGAAGATCCTTTATAGGCCCGAATCTTCGGGAAGGCTTGCAGCATGGGCCATCGAGCTGAGCCAGTTTAATATAGAATTTCGCCCTCGGACAGCAATCAAAGCACAAGCACTCATTGACTTTATCATCGAGTGCTCATTCCGTAATGATCTAGAGGACAAGGAACCCGACTGTGATAAACTGACATCAACACCTGAAGAAATTGTATGGACTCTGTTCGTGGACGGATCCGCTACTGGGACGAAGAGTGGGGCCGACATCATCCTCACTTCACCCGAAGGTTTCAAAATACAACAATATATACGATTTGGGTTCATAGCCACAAACAACATCGCCGAATATGAAGCACTTGTGGCATGGCTAAAGCTAGCCCGAAGTTTGGAGGTAAAGAACTTGGCAATATACAGCGACTCCCAACTGGTGGTGAAACAAGTGTTGGGAGAATATGAGGCAAAAGAAGTTCATTTACAGGCCTATCTCCAACTAGTTCGGTCATTGTTGGCATTCTTCCCGAAATACCAGCTCATAGGAGTAGTCAGATCGAAAAATACAATGGCCGATGCCCTTTCCAAGTTGGCAACCACCGATCAAGGGGAACTAGACGGAGCAGTATATTTAGAAAATCTTCAGCATCCGAGCACCTTGGTTCAAACAATAATGGATATTGAACAGACAAATTCTTGGATGACCCCGATCATTCAATTCCTTCTGACCGGTGAATTGCCCGAAGACAAGTCTATGGCCCGAAGGATCAAGTACAAATCCACCAAGTATTGTATCACGAATGATCAGCTGTACCGAAGATCTTATTCTTCACCACTGCTCCGATGTCTCGACCCTAGGGAATCTGATTATGCTCTTCGAGAAGTTCATGAAGGTATCTGCGGTGACCATGTGGGAGCAAAGGCACTGGCCCATAAAATTTTGCGACAAGGATATTTTTGGCCGACAATGCTTGAAGATGCCAAAGACTTCGTCAAAAAATGTCATAAATGTCAGATACTTGCATCTGTACCACACCAACCTCCCGAGGAGTTATCCCCGATACTCTCTCCGATCCCTTTTTCTGTATGGGGAATAGACATATTGGGCCCTCTTCCACAGGGTAAGGGACAAGTGAAGTTTGTGATTGTCGCCATCGATTATTTCACCAAGTGGGTAGAAGCCAAACCACTTGCCAAGATCACCGAGCACACATGTCTCCAATTCTTCAAAGAACAAGTGGTCTACCGGTTCGGCATCCCGATGATCTTAGTCTCTGACAACGGACTTCAGTTTGTTGGTAAAACTTTCGAAGGGTTCTTATCAGAACTTAATATCCAGCATCGTCGGACTTCAGTAGCCCATCCACAAGCAAATGGTCAAGTAGAAGTTACAAACAGGACACTTCTTCATGGCATTAAAAGAAGACTGGAAGAGGCGAAGGGTGCCTGGCCCGAGGAGCTTTTGCATGTTCTTTGGGCCTACCGAACAACTCCTCGGACTACTACTGGGGAGACGCCTTTTAAGATGGCCTATGGTTCCGAAGCCCTAATACCTATTGAGATCGGAGTACCTTCTCCGAGAGTCTTAAATTTTGATGAAATACTCAATAGCGAAGGTCTTCGGTTAAACCTCGACTTATTGGAAGAGGAGCGTGATTCAGTAGTCCTCAAATTGGCTGCTTATCAACAACGAACTGCTCGGCACTTCAACAAAAATGTCAAAAGAAGGTCATTCAATGTGGGCGATCTAGTTCTTCGGCAAGCCGAGGCATCCACCCCTAGGGAAACCGGCAAACTGATGCCAACATGGGAAGGACCATACTTAGTAATTGAAGTGTTGAAGGCCGGAACTTACAAGCTTCAGGGCATGGATGGGAAAAATGTTCCAAATACTTGGCATGCCGTTCGGCTTCGTAGGTATTATCAGTAGTTAGGTTACTTTGGATTTGTACTTAGTCAAATTTTGAGGCTGCATTCTAGCCGATAGGATTATCTTTTTTGATATTAATGAGAATATTTTTTACATCGTATTTCTGTATTTCTGTTTTGATACACACTTTCAAATTTATCTTCTAGCCTCATCGGGTATTCACCCGATCAGGCTAGAGGGGGGTAAAGCAGTATAAGTAAACAGTTATACATGCAGACGATAAAATATAACTCATGAGAAAAGGGTAATAAAATAAACGATTAAGTCATAACCATCCAGTTCATAAATATTCAAAAGTTTACAAAAAAAAAAACACAATAGCAAAAGCTTTACAAATCAGTCCTCGGGAAATACAATTCCCAGCTGATCAGGGTCATGACCCTTCTCCTTGGCAAGCTCCCGAGCATATTCGAACCCGTCGCTGAATTCGTTCACAACAGATGATAGGATATCGGCCTGAAATTGATCCGAGGCCTTATATTCATCTATCACCTTTTGTTTAAGCTCGGGAATCAGGACGCTCGGGGAGGCGGCGGCAATAGGTCCTCTTAACCAATCGGCTTCCTTTGCACCCCAGCCTTCGACGATCAGTTCGACATTATCTTTCAGATTCTTCATCTGATCAGTCTGAAGTTGGATGATGTTTTCCGATTGGGTCAAGAGAATCTTCTGACTTTGGAGTTGGGCCTCGAGCTCGTTCTTGTTATTTTCCAGCTGGATCTTCTTGAGCTCTTTGGCCTGCACCAAATCCATAGCGTGAGCATTCGCCTTCTCTAGATCGATCACCCGGGCCGTCAGGCGTTCGATCTCCTTGTCCTTCTCAAGACGAGCCGCCCGGGCCGATTCATACTCCTCTTTCATGATATGGAAGGAGTCGTGCATGGCCTTAAGCTGGTCTTTGGTCTTCTGATGATTCTTCAGAGCCTCGGCATGCCCTTTGCTGCTCTCCTCGGCTCTTCTTTCCAGAACCTTTTGCTCATCAGAAACCCTAAGGAGAATTGCATTTCCCTGAAAAGAAATGGTTGAAGGATGAATGAGTCAGAAAGGTAACCAACTTGAAGAGGAAAATTTTACAGATAGATCCTTACCTTTGCATGGCAGGAGAACAGCATCTCCATAAGCGTCTTCAGATCGGCACCCTCGGTACCATCTTCGGCGAATGGGATCATCGACGTACCCAAGGACTGCATATTGATCCCCTCCTCGGGTCTTGAACTCCCGGTCGGCATTGGGGGATCTACCGGCCCGCTTCGGGTGCTGAGGGGCTTTTGACCTTCAGCAGGTCTTTTCCCTTTATTCTGACGAGGGGGAGCGAGGCCTTCCTCTGATTGCCTGGCGACGTTTTGCTCGGCGGGAGGAGTTGATGAACTCCCTTGAGGAGCAGAAGTCTGCTTGGTTCTTGCCTCCAGAACCGATGTTAGAACCAGCCTTCTCCTCTTTATTTTTGGTCTGCTGACCCCCGAGTCTTTGTCAGCAGACTTCTCTCCTTCGGTGGGTTCGATAATATCACCCACCTGAGGGGATCCCGTGGCCATCTCGGGGTTGGCAGCGGCCTTGGTGGAGTCCTTGGGCTTTGCAGCCCTCATGCTTCGGCTCGCCTTCAGCTTGTCGGCGGCACTCATCTTCACCCTCGGGACTTTAGCTGCTCCTATGATGGCCTCATTATCAGGATTCTTTCCTTGGTCAGCCACTGCAAGGCAATCAGAACAAAAGAGTGAGTATATCAAAAGATGTCCAGAATAAAGGGGCAAGCATGGTAGAGAACTTACAACCGAAGGAATACAACCAGTCTTGGTCGTTAAGGAGATTCCGATCCCACTTCACAGATGGTTTCTTGGAATATAAGACCTCGAACTCTTCTAGCCTTGCCCGAGAGATTTTCTTCGGATTTAGCTGGTCTTTGTTCGGGTCTGACTAAGGTCCGACCATCTCAGTGTCCGGCCCCTTGATGAAAAACCAATCCCCGTGCCACCCTTTATTGCTCGAGGGGGTCTCCATCAGGGTATCCCTTCCAGGGTTCTTTATCACCGTGAAAAACCCTTTTTCTTTATTATTGGTAATGGAAAAGAATTGAAAAAAGAAATCTATGGCTGGGAGGGTTGATTCAGAGAAACAGAAGGCGATGAAGCTGTTTATATGAATAAAAGAATTGGGGGATAGCTGGTTCAAACTGAGCCCCGTCGTATGGAGTAACTCCAATACGAAGGGGCGAAGAGGGAATCGGACCCCATAGATCAGTGACTGCCTATGGATTGGAATCCATCCCCCCTCGAGCTGGTAGTACATTCTCTCCCCGGCCCCGGGTCTCTTGATTTCGTATGTTTCGGGGATATAGAATTCTGTGGAGGCTAAATCGAAGTATTGGTTCCGGATTGAAGAAGGGATGTTGGCTACTCTATACAGGATATTGAAATATTTGTTCCTATTGTACTCCTCTACATCCCTCATCCTGGTGATTACCACAGGTTTCCATGGTTGTCCCTCCGGGATCCCCATTTCGGCCACAGTAACTTCGTCCTCAACCCGGGAAGACGAAGCTTGAGCCCTTGTATCTTGGGTACTGCCAGCCATTAGGAAGTGTAAAAGAAAAAAGAGTAAAAGACTTACTTGGTTTTAGAAAGGAAGTCGATGGAAAAACAACGAAGCAGGAACGATGGAGTTGGATCTGGGAATGAAATATTTCTCTCTCAAACGTCCTTTCTCTCGTGATAAGTTGCTTCTGATAAAAAGACGATCTGTTGGAAATGACCCCTTTTATCTTGATTCAAGCGTTGTAACGGTTCAGATGGAAATGATCGAACGGATGGGGCGCACGCGCAGTACTTACTGCGGCGTAATAAATGCTGCTTCTCGTGCACGCTTCGTTAGCTAAATGGACGCGGATTTCGAAATTTAAAAATAAGTTGTTATACGGAACGGTCGTGCAAGCTGTTGGGCTAGATTTGTTGGGTTGCAGAAGCAAAACTTTGAGTTTGATGGGCCCCCAGATTATTGGGCTGAGCACGGTGGGCTTAACAAAGATTTGGGCCTGGTTATTGTGTCGCACCCAATGTTTGAAATGTCGTTCATAAGGGCCTAGTGTCGCTTCGCAAAAACCTTTCCCATCGGTTTGATGCCCCCGGGCTCCTGATGGAGCTTTCCCATCGGTTTGAGGCCTCCGGGCTCCCGATGAACCTTTCCCATCGGTTTGATGCCTCTGGGCTCCCGATGGAGCTTTCCCATCGGCTTGAGCCCTCCGGGCTCCCGATGAACCTTTCCCATCGGTATGATGCCTCCGGGCTCCCGATGGAGCTTTCCCATCGGTTTGAGGCCTTCGGGCTCCCGGTGGAGCTTTCTTCCTCTGATACGTTGTCTCAGAATTCTTGTAAAGTTCAAGGAGGGTTTGCCTTCGGTCTAAACATCTTCTGTGTTCCTACACCTGGATTCCCGAAAAGTTATTTCCCTTTTGATCAGTGCATTTATATATACTTTTGGGGTAATTCATTCTACTCCCCTAGCACATTTATGTACTAAGGGAGTGGGGGCAATGTTAGGATGAATATTTCGCTAAGCCTGGTCTGGTAAATATATGATGGGCTAGGCCCAACGGACCATCAGCTTGGCGAAATCTTATGAGGACTCCTAAGTCCAATAGGCTTAGGATAGGTCCCTAACCAATCTAGACTGTGGCTATTTACTATATCTAATCCGAATTAGAATAGGAGTCAGGTTCTTAGATGGTTTAGGAGATTACCTTCCTATTCAAACTATATCACGTTGAGGGACAATCCTAAAAGGAATCGGTAAGAGTCAGGTATGCACTATAAATACCCAGTCAATGATGGAGGAAAGGGTTACGCACACATACACTTTACTACTATATTAAGTACTTGGACCTCCATTGTTGACCTTTCTGAGAACCTTCACTAACTCTTACACCGGAGGAGTCCACCAACGGCCCAAGCCGTTAGGACTTTTGTGCAGGTATCTTATCCGGACGGCCAGCAGGACAGCCGGACAAAACCAGGCGTCAACAGTACCCAAAACTGCCCTTGGGACCCGAATCCTTAACGGATTCCATGCATAGTATTTGGAGGCCGAACGCTAGTTAGTACGGCTTTGATTTTCACCATACGTAGGGGTGTTTATCAATAAAAAACTGAACCGGTACCGAAAAAATCTAACCGGTACCGAACCGAAAATGCTGCTAAAACAAAAATCGGTACCAAATTATCGGTTTCGGTATCGGTTCGATACAAATTCGGTTCGATTTTTGATTTATACTGATTAGTAATATATAAAATTAAAATTTATAAATAATTATTATATATTAATTTATTTATAGATTATACTATTATATATAATAATATATATAATTATTATATATATATATATATATATATATATATATATATATATATATATATATTGTAATAATTAATATAAATTTAATATTATATTATTTATTTCGGTTCTTTTGGTATACCAGTTTTTACCGAAATTCAAAAATGTTTATACTACTACCAGTACCGAAAAGTATAAATAATCTAAAAAACCAGTACCAAAAAAATTGATACCAAAAAAAACCGGTACTAACCGGTTCGGTAAAAAACCGAAAAAATCGAATTTTTTGAACACCCTTAACCATGCATGAAGCGCGTTTGAATGAAAGTGTTCCTTATTGTGGGTTCTTAACCTCGTCAATCCACTTACATTTGGGCTTATCCAAACATTATATATAAATATAATATAAGGACCTCTAGTACGTTTTTATACACACACTTTTATTCTTAGACTTATAACTTTCATTACTGTTACCGACTTTACTATCGGAAGCAGATTTGAAGGCCAATCCTCCGTGTATTCGTTTATTTATAGGTATTTTGAAAAGCCTAAATTTAATGGTTGAGTCTGTGGAAACACAACATCATCATTTGGCGCTAGAAGGAGGGCAATCTAAGAATTAATCAACAGACACATCTGCTCACTTTTTCATTAAAAAAAAATGGCAGAACAAGGATCTTAGACAACGAACAATGGAAATGGTCAGAGAAATTCAACGTTCAATCGCCTCAATTCGAATACCTTAAATTTTTTGAACTTGGAACTCTGCACTGGCGGGTGAAATCCCACGCCCGGACGTGGGAACAGGGTCCTAGATATGAACAATCTCGAGCCTTTAGACCTGCACTTAACTATTAATGAGGGTAAAGCCTGCTAAGAACATTCAAACTGCCAAAATTGCTCTCGAACGAGTTATCTCGAGCATGAGGTGAGGGAGGATGCACACTTGACAGTATTAGTTGAACAAAGAACAATAGTTATTGAAGAAATGGCCCAGATAGAGGTTGAAAGAGCTGAGAGGAGAAAGAACAAAGATCGAGAAGTGACCCTTGAGAGAAGAAGGGTTTACACTGGAGAATCCCATGAGGCAGACCCCACTCAAATCCCGAATGTGCATGCACATCCACCACCCAAATAGAACAATGGAATCCTTAAAATTGGGAACCGTACCCCAAACCTACAAACACTTTAGCTGCAATACGAAAGGACCTTGGAGCTGCCAAATATATGTTTCTGCAAAAGGGCGCAGCTGCGCCCAATTTGCACTAGGGCGCGGCGCAGATGCACCGTTCGCCAGTCAAGCCGCGGACAGTTTGCTATAAAAGTCAATTTTTGCCCTAAAAACAAGATATATCCGATTTCCCTTCCTTGGGGCTGCTTTGGGCCATTTTGGAGATGAAAAAGGAAGCTCCCATGGAGGTTAGAAGTGGATTACATCAATGAAAACATGATTTGGATGAGGATTTGGGGTTGTTTCTCTTCCTTTTCTCTCTCTATTTCTATATATCATTGAATGTTTGTGTTGGAGCTTCATCTTTTGAAGAAATTGGATCTTGTTGTATAGTTTATCTTGATATATTTCATTGTTAATCTTGTTAGTTGTTCTTAGATTGTCTATTGTGGTTTGGGATTAATTGCTTAATTGCCTAGCTAACAATTACCTTGATAACTCACATGGAACTGAAATGGGGAGTGTGAGTTTAGATCTGACCATAATAGCTTGTGTTCATGATTTCACATGGCGTTGGAATGCATGATTCATGTTAAGGATAAACATATACCGAAGCACCACTCGTAGTCTTTTGAGAACTTGTGCTTAAACCCGTTTTTCTCTTGGTCATATAGACATATAGTGATCTAATTAACTTGGGTGTTCCTTCTCGTTCTGTTGTCCTTGGGTCGGATCTGAGTTGGATATAGGTATGGTGCAACAGAAGTTGGTCATGCTTTGTTTTCGTGTTCTCGACTAATAATCTTTGATAATTAGTTTGATTTTACGGGAAGTGTATTGATGTAAATGAAGCAATAGGTGAAAATTGTAGTCTCTTGTATATATTATCTTGTTTCATTTTATGAATAGTTAGTGTTAATTTAATTTCATTACATTCATTCAATTTCTTTAATCATTCGTTTAAATAGGATTGAGTTGGTTATAAGCTAGTGTTTGGTAATTCTTGTTACAAATTCCTCGTGGCATCGATACTCCATTTACTCTATATTACTTGTTGACCGCATATACTTACGCGTTATTGTTCATTCAAACGAACTCGTCGAGGTCGGAACTCATTAAATATAAAAATATAAAAACAAAATAAAAACAGTTCCGATTTCGGCACCAACAATATGGACTTAGATATATTCAACAAAATTATACTAGGTGAAGGAATAACAAGATGAATTAATTCAAACACTCGAACAAAATTCATTCAATAACTGTATCACAATTCACTGAATCACTGAAACATAATTCATTCATTGACATCTTACAACATAATAACTCTAGTTGTACCAAACAATATAATTAAAACTTATTACAACAAACGTAATCATCCAAGATATTACAATGCAAAATTGTTATTTACTATGTCTCCCCTAATTTAACAACTTTCAACTCCCATTTTAGTGCTTTATTATCCATTTTTTATAACTTTTCACCCAACTTTTCAACTCTTTTTAGGAGTATGACTTCATCGCTGGTACATTTTACCAAACTCACGACTTCATCATTGGACGCTTTTACAATCATCTAAGTTAAACAATCACCAACAGGCATGTCCAACCACTCAAAGAATCCACATAATTTATCAACATCCTAGCCAGCAACAAAAATGTTAAATAAAAAATAACAATAAATGAAGCTGAAATTAAGCTAACCATACATACTAATACCACCAAAAAAAATGTTAAATAAAAAAATTAGGGAAAACTAAACCTACGAAAATCTAAATAAATGAAACTAACATAAAGTAACGAACTATAACAATTACCATGCAAATCTAAACAACTTAAACAGACTTAAATCAAGTTGCTGGCAATTTTTTTATATCCAATATCATCGAACAATTTTTTTGTTACAAAAATACTAAAATAAAAACAGGCTATATGCTTACATAATAATTTCGACACTCAAGGAATTGCTATCCTTTAGTTTTTTCCTTTGTAGATATGCACTTTCTAGCAACAACACCACAATAACATTTCTTCACCTTGGGACCAATCTTTGATGACCTAGAAAAGGACGAGGACATTACTCACTACACACAGCTTCGGAATAAGGAGGAGATAGCGACCTAGCAAAAGCCCTAAATTTTTCACACCAATCGACCTTCAATCGATTGATAGCCTGTCTTCAAACCCTAGTTCATCAGCAGAGTATAGCTTCTCATTTGGAACAAATAAGGCTTGTGGCTTCAGTGTAGCATTAAAATATAGTAAAACATGTGACTATGGCATGATCTTCTCTCTATCTCAAGCCACGTCGCATTTCCAGGTTATTTAACATTTTAAATGTAATGCCACGTAATGCCGTGTCTGAAAATCAGCTAACCGTCTATTAGCTGATTTTAACATAATGGCTTGATTGAAATTTTTTTAATTAGTATAATGGTACAATTACATAAATTACAAGTTCAGTGACTTAATGCAAAAAAAAAAAAAAAAAAAACTGACAAGTTCAGTGGCACTGAGGAGCTTGACGGTGTGAGTCGTCGGGGGATAGTCCCAGCGTGAAAGTAAGTGTAGACACCCAAATTTTGCACTTTTGGACTAACCCTGGCAGGAGGGTAAAATCGTCATTTGACCCGACACGCGGAAAAGAAGGTGGACCCCAACACCATGCCACCCCAGCGATTTACGGTCAAAGCCGCCACCACGGACAACGAGCATCCGGTCACTTGAGGCGAGGCGAACAGTTGACCCAGAAAAGCCTGAGCCGACCACAAAAGACGACTGATGGCCACTTCGCTTACAATGTTCGAGGGTCTCGCTCCCCGGTGAGCGAGCGGCTGCCCAGCTCGCCGGTGAGCTGGCGGGGGGGTAGGGGGCAGCGCCCCCTGAAAGACAGGCACAATTGTCAAAAGCTACATCAAGTCGCAACCCTCCGAACTAGCCTCCCAGAACAATATGGCACGTTTCCCAGGGAGTTCCGGACTGCAAAAATACAGCCTCCCAAAATAATACCGCAGAAATTGGCGAATTAGGACCGCGTGGCACGAAAACCGAGAAAAGCCAGCCAGACAGCCGCGGATGCATCTGCGGCCAAAACGAGTTTCGAGGTTCGCACGGCTCGAGGAGACGGCACACGGCAGCCGAGGAAACGGCGCAGGCGGCCAGCCGCCCAGCCGCAGATGGATTTGCGGCCAGCCGCAGATGCATCTGCGGCTGCCTGGAAATGGCTATAGATCGCCATTTCCACCCGAGAGCTCGAGAGAGAGAAGAAATTTTAGGATTTTAGAGAGAGAAAATCGCGAGGAAGAAGGAGAGGGAGCTCGGGTTGGATCAAAACTTGAGGGAAATCTCACTTTGTGTGCTAGATAGTTGAGTATTCTTGTGGGTTTGCTAGATCTTGGAATAAAAGCTCGTTTCGGTTCATCACAAGGTGAAAAAAGGAGTGTTCTTTTGATGTTTTTTTGTTTATATTGATGTATTGATGTTGTGTTTTTTGAGTTTGTGATGTAGTTTGTTGTTGTGTGGATGATGATCCGTGGGTTAGGGGTCGTTAGCGAGGGTTCCATTGGAACATAATCTCCTCCTAACGCCCCGATGACATCCGTACGGGGATATATCGTTCATTGGAAGTTTTTAAATAGTTGTAATGTTGGTTTTGTGTGATTTACGATTTATATAGCATCGTAGTTGTTTAGCGTGGTTAGATTTGGTTGTTGTATGAGTTATGTAGCGTTTTGAATGATTGTGAGCCTAGGGAGGAGATCCTAGCGGTCGAATCCCGATGATGGACGTTTTGGGTATGTGTAATCATGATGTAGAGTCCATGGATGTGTGTTTTGTAATATCGGGCCTTAAAACGACACAAATGCGTGTTCGGGTTAAGGCCCCGTGAAAATAATGAAATATGTGATTGTGGGTGTTTGGGGTTGTCTGGATGGCTTACATGCCCGTAGATAACCCCGACACGTTTTGGGATGTATGTTTTAATTTACGACACGAAAAAATGGTTTTCAAAATAAGGCAAATAATGAAGATTTTATAAAATCAAGCAAATTTAGGATATTAGATTCACGAGGTTTAAAGGTTAAGTGTTTTGGTAAACTTTAATCCATAATTGATGAATAGGCTTTAGTTGGTTTTAAAACGTCACAAAAAACGATTTTGCAAATAAATAAATGTTTTCATTAAACTTTGTGCATAGGGTTAAAGAGTTCTAGAAGTTGCCCTCGATTTATTTATATTAACTGTTAGAAGGCAATGTATAGTCTCGATTCCTATTTGACAAAAGTTTAAAACTATTGTTTTCTAAAATGACATCTAAATAAAAAACCCTCAACGCTTTCGAAATTAAAATCAATCTTTCTTATAAAAAGCGAAGCCTCGTCATTTGGGTCAAAGAACGTCCAAAACACTTTCCAGATAACACTTTTGCCATATAAAAATAAAAGCGAACTTTTATGCAAAACGCACCACAAACATTCATCTAGGCACGCATGCACACACACGCAAACCACACATTTTAGGATTTAAAAAGGATAGGAAAATATCAAGATTGCGGTAACCGTGTTTCACGGAAGTCGGGGGGTGCCTAACACCTTCCCCTCGCTTAAGCAAGCCCCCGAACTCTATAAATCTCGGTTTGCGGACCAATTAATCGGAGTCACATATGAGCCAGCGATTACGAAAACAAATTCGGATGAGTTGGTACATCCATTTCAAATATACCAACTGGCGACTCTGGTCAATTGGCTCATAAAAAATCGATCTTTCAAAACCCGTCGACACTAAGCCGACCCTTTTCAAAATCACATTTAATTCAAAAGGCTAAAATTGGAAAGGGACATTTTTAATAAATAAAAAACGAGACGAACGAAAATCCCGGCGTCGACAGCTGGCGACTCCGCTGGGGACATTAGAGGGCTTAAGCCGCATTTAAAATCCTGATGTTTTCCTATCCTTTAAAAATCTAAAAAATGTGTGTTTGCGTTATTTGCGTTGATTTACCTTTTTGCGCGTGTATGTGAATAGTGTGATTGCGTTTTCTTTTCAAGTCTTTACTTTATCAGCATCATATGCATACGGTGAGGTACGATGAATGTATGATGAATGTATGTTGAGCAGTTCCTCCTCCTGAGGCAAACCCGTCGGATGTGGATTACTGGACTCAAAGGGGTGCTCCCCGGCGAGGCTCAGGAAAAGCATCCACTCAGATCCAATCCAATTGAAAGATCGGATTTATTTCCTTCGAGTATGTTGCGAAGATCTGGGAACCTTCATGCCAAAAAGCCCGCGAGAGTAACTTAGGATAGGTCAGCCTCAGATAAACCCGACGCGTGGGAAGTCTCTTCATACCCTTTTACGTTTCACGCACGTAATGTCATACTTTAGTCAAACATTTTGTACCTCCCGTTTTGTCAAAATGAAAAATACTAACCTCTGTTTTACAGGGACAGCTTGGAGAGCATCATAATTGCACACTGTCATACCTTGGTTAAAATAAAGGGATACTAACCCTGTTTTGCAGGAAAAGATTACAAAACTCAAAAACACAAAAATATTTGCTTTAGCATGCATCCACCAGTGTCATTTCCCGGAACTAAACTTGGTTTGTTTATTCGCAGGATTGCGCCCCAAACTCGTCTTTGATCCAGAAAAGCCCGAGAGTCAGTAGTCGAAATGGCCGAGACCCCTAATCCTAACCCGGCTCCTATATCCCGAGAGGAATTCGATGCTGTGAGAAATCAGATGACGGAATTGACCATGATGCTAAAAGAGCACTTCAAGTTAAAATCGAAGTCACAAACCGAGGACCCACCGGAGCCATCCTCCCAAGGGAACGATATAACCCCAGAAACTCCGAAGGTTGAACCGCCGAAACAAATTATTGTCATTCCAGAAGATGAAGTTGCCAATAGTGTCAGCAAGAAGATAAACCAGATGGAAGAAGCCATAAAAACTATGAAAGGGATCGGCTCATATGGCAGTGTCAACTACTCCGACTTATGCATTTTCCCGGGAACCAAATACCCCGAGAAGTTCAAGATCCCCGAATTTGAAAAGTATAACGGGTCGGGGGATCCTTACACGCATTTGAAAGTCTATATCGGAGAACTTGGGGCCTATGCTGAGGACGAGTCGTTGAGAATGCAGTTATTCCAGAAAAGCCTGACAGGGGAGGCTAGGACCTGGTACGCGAGGCTGGATAATGCTAAAATTCATAATTGGGAGGAGCTGGCCCACACCTTTCTGACGCAATACAGCTTTCAGTCCCAAATGGCCCCGGACCGATACCAGATGACAAAGATCAGAAAACAGACCAATGAATCCTTCATAGATTACGCTCAACGGTGGAGAAGGATGGTTGCACAAGTAAACCCTCCAATGGATGAGGCTGAGATGGTGATGACCTTCATAGACATACAGGAGGCCCCTTATTATGAAAGGGTGATAGCTGGGATAGGGAAGCCTTTTGCGGAGATGATCAAACACGGGGAAATGGCAGAAATGGGGTTGAAGTCAGGAAAGATCCGAGACCTCACGGCTCTTGAAGCTGTTGCTGAGCAAATCCAGAATGGAAACTATGGCAGTTCTTCCCATAGAACACAGAAGCAAAAAGAGGAGGAGGTATCCCTAGTCTTGCAAGGGATGTCTGGGAAAGTAGAGAGTAGCCCTCCTGTTGCCATGCAAAGGAATATACCCCATCGACAGCCAACTTTCACCAATCAAAGATTTGAGGGGCGGAGGAGATTTGAAAATGCCCGAGATAGGGAATTCACTCCGTTGGGAGATCCATTAGAGCAAATTTTGGCCGTGTTAATCACCCAAAAGAAGATTACGAAGCTGGCACCACCGACTGACCCAAAGGGGAAGAAGTACGACCCAAGCAAGAAATGTGCCTATCATTCCGGGTCCCCGGGGCATGACACTCAGGAATGCTGGACGTTGAAACATAAGATACAGAACTTGATCGATAGGGGGGACATTGTAGTTCAGCGACCAGATATCAACGCCAACCATCGGCCACAATACGGAACAGATGAGGTCGGCATGATTGGGTCAGGAAATATCGGGGTGGACCCCAATCGCAAATACATACGAAAGGTCGAAGAATACCCTCCAATGAGCGAAACAAATGTCCTTGAATGGGAATGTCTGGAGGAGGTTAAGGTCATTAAGCAAGAGATGAAGTTGGTCAGGCATCAAATGAAGCAATTAGCAGACCTGGTGGTACACCAACATAATCTGACGAGGCAACTCTTCACCCAATTACTGAGAGACCAAACGGAAGAAGAGGACAAACAAATTTCAAACCAGGATCCCTCCCAGGAAAGCCAGCTGACTCAAGGAGATCAAAACAGAATGAAAGGGCAGGGAAATGAAAATAATAAAGATGCCAGACGATCCCACCAGTGGAGCCTTGATAACCGCTCGGACAGAGGTGAACCCTCAAAGGGGAAAGATCGAGCAGCATTCCCAAGAGATCGAAAGTTCACCCCTTTGAGCAAATCAAATGCAGAAATATTGCACCTTCTGATCAGCCGGGGAAAGATTACGGAGTTGCTGCCACAAACCGACCCCAAGTCTAAAAGATACGATCCTACACGAATATGCCTCTATCATTCCAACTCACCAGGGCATGATACTGAAGAGTGTTGGGCGTTGCGGCACAAGATCCAAAATCTTATCGAAAGAGGAGAGCTGAAAATGGCAAACGACCTTGAGATCACCGCAATGGGGAACCTAACCACCGACGAACGGATTGTCGAGCCTCAACGAACCATGAAATGGTAAATTCCAAGGATACGATTGTGAGTCCCAAAAAAAGGGGGTGTGGGGACGTTATCATCTACTTAATGTTATAGCCTGTTTTATTTTCTGTGCATTATGATGTTATGTTTTCTAGAAAAAACAAAAAAACAAAAAAAAAAAAAAAAAAAAAAAAAAAAAAAAAAAGCAATCTTGTGTGTTATCAGGCCTGAACTACGAAAGACCTGATCTCCTCTTCCTATATGAGTACGTAGGCAGCCACTTTGGCGCGGTCTAATCCTTGCAAAATCTATAGAACCCTTCGATGGTTTTACATTTAATGATCAATGATTCAGACAACCTGTTCTCTTGTCAACCCATCGGAGTACACTTCCTACCTGATCAAAAGTAAGGGATTTTGGGTTCCCAGCATCTCATCAGCCCACCTGTCAAAGACACTACGAAGCAATGACCTTGACAACAATCAAGACTTGGGCAATTTTGAAATCGATGGCGACTCGACACTGGGGCATTCATCAGCCATCCGTGGAAAGGTAGTGCACAATTCAACATCTATTATACGATCTCGTCAGCGTACAATAACATCATCAGAGATGTACTATCAATTGGTCCTTTCCAGTCGGAGCTCTTTCAGAATACGATGACCCGCAGGTAAGGTACAACTTCTTCCATCTTTTTATTTCTTTCCAGTCTCCCTGTATATATATTAAGACTGCACATAGTTTAACTCTAACATTACTGTTGGAAAGAGAAAATTTTATTTGACTTGTTAGGAATCGAATTAATTCTGACAAGCATCAGTTGAGCAGACTCATGAGTATGATTAGACGATTAAAACTGTCCAACAAAGACCTGATTTCGAAGTGTCGTTCGAAGTAGAATTCACCTCATAGGCAAGTCTGCACTTTGCGTTTGCACCAACTTTCAGATGTGGGGTATAAAGCTATGACGATAATGATGACAGTTGATGCAAAATCGGAGGGTGAATAAAGGATAATATGATGTCTCGAATCGTGGCCTGAGTTATTCGAGTAATTAGGCCTGAGGGGTGCCTTTACACCTGGCGCCCTAAAGTCATCTGATTTGGGAGTCATCGGCCCAACGCTCGTTACATGGGTAACTCAGAGCCTAAGAAAACGAGCATTACAGCTGCAGAGACCTGAGCAGATTCGAATCGTGGCACGGGTTATTCGAGTAATTAAGCCTAAAGGGTGTCTCTACACCTGGTGCCCTAAGGTCGTCCGATTTGGGAGTCACCGGCCCAACGCTCGCTACATGGGTAACTCAAGCCTAAGAAAACGAATCTTGCACAGAGTCAGACGAGGTATGAATGCAGTAAAACCACCTAACTTGTATCGAAGCGTGGCCTTTGTTACTCGAGCAAGTAAACCCGAAGGGGTGTCTTTACACCTAATGCCCTAAAGCCGCATGGTTTGGGAGTCATTGGTCCAAAGCTCGTTAAAGGGGTAACTCTGAACAGCCTAAGAAAACGAGACAAGTTAAGTGGACACGAAAAAGAAAAAAGCAGACTCAGGAAAAGAAAAAGAAAAAAATTTCGACCAGAGAAAAAAAGAGAGGCTCATCTAAAGTCACGGAAAAGAGGCCCCTAATTGAAGGATTGCATCGCACAGTGCACTTGTCATATGACGTAAATCCTGCGAAGAACGATATCAAGAATGAAGACGGAATACCTTTGATAAAGGAAGGTAGTTTTTAAATTTAATCATACTCACGTATATTGACCATGAATGCTTAAAAGTTTTATTACGATTTCATAACTCGTCAAATGAAAAAAAAAAAAAAAAAAAAAAAAAAAGAGAAAAAAGAGAAGAAAAAAAGTGAAATCGAGAATGACTTAGTACCTTCACAATTCATTCAATGTCAACTTAATCCACTCACGATTCACGAAAAAAAGAGATCCATCCCGATTTCAAGTTTCACGATAAGACGAAAACATCACGGACACGAGCTAAATTGCATAATCATGAGCATTCCATTTTATCTGCTCTACTGTTGAGATGTTTAGTAATATCGAAGTTAACCCCGCCGACCCGAACCGTCGAGCATTTAGCGTTTGTTACTTGTGCAGGATATGAATCGGTGTGCGTAACTCGGCATGACAAACGAAATGACTTCCCAAATGAATCCTCGACAAAAACATGAGTAAAGGCTGGGGCATCTTAAAGATCATGGAAATGAAAGGGGCACAGGTCCATATCAGACTCCTCATCAACGAACCTTCCTCCACGGCCATCAATGGATTTTGACGAACTCAGCCTGATGCATGCTGACATTACCTCGATACTCAAGCGAGCATATGCAAGAGCGATATAATTCCTGACGTCAGAGCTGATCGATTAAAAGGCGAGGAAGGGCAACATGGCCGTCGGTCATCGCAAAAAGGCAAATGGACTGCCTCAATCCGATTTAGGTCAAGAGTGGTCAATACATACGACCAAATGACAAGAGGACCACCTAGATATCAGCCCAGAATCTAGGCATAATCCTCCAGCCTCAGAGGAAGTCCCTGCATCCCAAATTCGAAGACATGACGATCTGTGGGCAGGATGAGGAGCCCGGGATAAGTCGATTGGGCATTCAAAACGACATATACAATTCCCCAACAGAGAAACGATCAGGGGCATGTGATTCAATAAACCAACCTTGAAGTCAAGAAACTGTGCTCCCAAATAAGGCATCGCACAACTGAGTAGTCAAAAAGAGCGACACGCGAAAAATTGTATCATTTGACTAAACAGGGGTCATTTCCTTCCAAGCATATCTATTGACCCATGCATAACATCTGCGCATCCATGTATCTATCAAAATAAAATATACGTGAAAGTAAAATCACAGGTACGAGACTGTCAGCGTCACGAATGCCAGTGCCATTGATCGGAAAGACATGACAGCGGGAAACTTCTACGATCCGATGCACCCAAAATCTATGGAACATCAAGGAATTGCAAAATGACTGTCTGAAGCACCTTCAGCTAATCAACAAGGATCAAAGCTCAAAAGCACTGGCTGTCAAGAGCGATCTACGAGAACAAACCCCAAGAATGACAAGTCAAACCAAAAGAAATGACTGGCAAAAGCGATTTACGAGGACGAATCCCAGGGAGGCCCCACAAACTATTCAGGTACGCTTTCCTTTTAAAATTTCCTCTAGAATTATTGCATTTTTATGATGTACAATACGATGCGAGTCCATTTAGGATAGTACACAGCGTTTCCGGAGACGAGACCCGGCAATTACAAACATGACCCGTCAGTGAAAATCCCTGACCGTCCAACATGACCCGTCAGTGAAAACCCCTGACCGTCCAAACACGACCAGTCAGATACGATACCTGACCAAACCAAAAACGACCAGTCAGATACGATACCTGACCAACCCAAAAACGACCAGTCAGATACGATACCTGACCAACTCAAAAATGACCCGTCAGTCAAAAGAAACTGACCGTCCAAACATGACCCGTCAGTCAAAAGAAACTGACCGTCCAACATGACCCGTCAGTCAAAGGAAACTGACCGTCCAAAATGACCCGTCAGTGAAAATCCCTGACCGTCCAAACATGACCCGTCAGTGAAAACCCCTGACCGTCCAAACATGACCCGTCAGAAACAATACCTGACCGTCCAAAATGACCCGTCAGTGAAAACCCCTGACCGTCCAAACATGACCCGTCAGAAACAATACCTGACCGTCCAAAATGACCCGTCAGTGAAAATCCCTGACCGTCCAAACATGACCCGTCAGTGAAAACCCCTGACCGTCCAAACATGACCCGTCAGTGAAAATCCCTGACCGTCCAAACATGACCCGTCAGTGAAAATCCCTGACCGTCCAAACATGACCCGTCAGTGAAAACCCCTGACCGTCCAAACATGACCCGTCAGTGAAAATCCCTGACCGTCCAAACATGACCCGTCAGTGAAAACCCCTGACCGTCCAAACATGACCCGTCAGTGAAAACCCCTGACCGTCCAAAACATGACTCGTCAGAAACAATACCTGACCGTCCAAAATGACCCGTCAGTCAAAAGAACTGACCGTCCAAACATGACCCGTCAGTGAAAATCCCTGACCGTCCAAACATGACCCGTCAGTGAAAACCCCTGACCGTCCAAACATGACCCGTCAGTGAAAATCCCTGACCGTCCAAACATGACCCGTCAGTGAAAACCCCTGACCGTCCAAACATGACCCGTCAGTGAAAACCCCTGACCGTCCAAACATGACTCGTCAGAAACAATACCTGACCGTCCAAACATGACCCGTCAGTGAAAATCCCTGACCGTCCAAAATGACCCGTCAGTGAAAACCCCTGACCGTCCAAACACGACCCGTCAGATACGAGACCTGACCAATTGAAAAAAACGACCCGTCAGATACGAGACCTGACCAATTGAAAAAAAAAAACGACCCGTCAGATACGAGACCTGACCAATTGAAAAATGACCCGTCAGATACGAGACCTGACCAATTGAAAAAACGACCCGTCAGGAACGATACCTGACCAATTGAAAAAAAAAAAAAAAAAAAAAAAACGACCCGTCAGGAACGATACCTGACCGAACCAAAACCGACCCTTCAGGAGCGATACCTGATCAATTTCAAAACGACCAGTCGGAGACGATACCCGATCATCCAAAAAGTGACCCATTAGAGACCATAATTAACTGTCCAAAAGAACAATGCGATGCGATGTTGCGACGCGAGTCAATTTGAGGCGATAACCGGCGATAGTAATGTTGCATCCTTAATATATGTATGTTGCACAAATGGGTATATGTTGCATCATTAAACACCTGTTGCCATCATCATGCATTGAGTGTCTACTTCTTTATCACGTTCATTTCACTTACCATTCCATAAACATGATAAAGAGGGGCAGCTGTAGACACCCAAATTTTGCACTTTTGGACTAACCCTGGCAGGAGGGTAAAATCGTCATTTGACCCGACACGCGGAAAAGAAGGTGGACCCCAACACCATGCCACCCCAGCGATTTACGGTCAAAGCCGCCACCACGGACAACGAGCATCCGGTCACTTGAGGCGAGGCGAACAGTTGACCCAGAAAAGCCTGAGCCGACCACAAAAGACGACTGATGGCCACTCCGCTTACAATGTTCGAGGGTCTCGCTCCCCGGTGAGCGAGCGGCTGCCCAGCTCGCCGGTGAGCTGGCGGGGGGGTAGGGGGCAGCGCCCCCTGAAAGACAGGCACAATTGTCAAAAGCTACATCAAGTCGCAACCCTCCGAACTAGCCTCCCAGAACAATATGGCACGTTTCCCAGGGAGTTCCGGACTGCAAAAATACAGCCTCCCAAAATAATACCGCAGAAATTGGCGAATTAGGACCGCGTGGCACGAAAACCGAGAAAAGCCAGCCAGACAGCCGCGGATGCATCTGCGGCCAAAACGAGTTTCGAGGTTCGCACGGCTCGAGGAGACGGCACACGGCAGCCGAGGAAACGGCGCAGGCGGCCAGCCGCCCAGCCGCAGATGCATCTGCGGCTGCCTGGAAATGGCTATAGATCGCCATTTCCACCCGAGAGCTCGAGAGAGAGAAGAAATTTTAGGATTTTAGAGAGAGAAAATCGCGAGGAAGAAGGAGAGGGAGCTCGGGTTGGATCAAAACTTGAGGGAAATCTCACTTTGTGTGCTAGATAGTTGAGTATTCTTGTGGGTTTGCTAGATCTTGGAATAAAAGCTCGTTTCGGTTCATCACAAGGTGAAAAAAGGAGTGTTCTTTTGATGTTTTTTTGTTTATATTGATGTATTGATGTTGTGTTTTTTGAGTTTGTGATGTAGTTTGTTGTTGTGTGGATGATGATCCGTGGGTTAGGGGTCGTTAGCGAGGGTTCCATTGGAACATAATCTCCTCCTAACGCCCCGATGACATCCGTACGGGGATATATCGTTCATTGGAAGTTTTTAAATAGTTGTAATGTTGGTTTTGTGTGATTTACGATTTATATAGCATCGTAGTTGTTTAGCGTGGTTAGATTTGGTTGTTGTATGAGTTATGTAGCGTTTTGAATGATTGTGAGCCTAGGGAGGAGATCCTAGCGGTCGAATCCCGATGATGGACGTTTTGGGTATGTGTAATCATGATGTAGAGTCCATGGATGCGTGTTTTGTAATATCGGGCCTTAAAACGACACAAATGCGTGTTCGGGTTAAGGCCCCGTGAAAATAATGAAATATGTGATTGTGGGTGTTTGGGGTTGTCTGGATGGCTTACATGCCCGTAGATAACCCCGACACGTTTTGGGATGTATGTTTTAATTTACGACACGAAAAAATGGTTTTCAAAATAAGGCAAATAATGAAGATTTTATAAAATCAAGCAAATTTAGGATATTAGATTCACGAGGTTTAAAGGTTAAGTGTTTTGGTAAACTTTAATCCATAATTGATGAATAGGCTTTAGTTGGTTTTAAAACGTCACAAAAAACGATTTTGCAAATAAATAAATGTTTTCATTAAACTTTGTGCATAGGGTTAAAGAGTTCTAGAAGTTGCCCTCGATTTATTTATATTAACTGTTAGAAGGCAATGTATAGTCTCGATTCCTATTTGACAAAAGTTTAAAACTATTGTTTTCTAAAATGACATCTAAATAAAAAACCCTCAACGCTTTCGAAATTAAAATCAATCTTTCTTATAAAAAGCGAAGCCTCGTCATTTGGGTCAAAGAACGTCCAAAACACTTTCCAGATAACACTTTTGCCATATAAAAATAAAAGCGAACTTTTATGCAAAACGCACCACAAACATTCATCTAGGCACGCACGCACACACACGCAAACCACACATTTTAGGATTTAAAAAGGATAGGAAAATATCAAGATTGCGGTAACCGTGTTTCACGGAAGTCGGGGGGTGCCTAACACCTTCCCCTCGCTTAAGCAAGCCCCCGAACTCTATGAATCTCGGTTTGCGGACCAATTAATCGGAGTCACATATGAGCCAGCGATTACGAAAACAAATTCGGATGAGTTGGTACATCCATTTCAAATATACCAACTGGCGACTCTGGTCAATTGGCTCATAAAAAATCGATCTTTCAAAACCCGTCGACACTAAGCCGACCCTTTTCAAAATCACATTTAATTCAAAAGGCTAAAATTGGAAAGGGACATTTTTAATAAATAAAAATCGAGACGAACGAAAATCCCGGCGTCGACAGTAAGCACAAGTCAAAAGCGATAACAATGGCGAGTTGTAATATGCTGGAAATAAGAGGACTCTGTAATATAAAATTATGTGTACCATAATTCCTGCTAATGATTATATATATAGATACTATCCACGCCCGAGACCAATTAGGAATGAGAGTCCTTTTTAGAATCTTATTATGACTTCAATTACTGATTGACTGAATTCTTAACAAAATACATCTCCTTATTTCTCCCAAATAAAGAAATAGAATCTTAATTAAATTTGGACTCAGGCACCTCCTTTAATAAACCGTCAAAGGATATTTTAATGGGTAACCCTTTAAATCGGGCCCGCTATACTGTATCGCGAATTAAACCACAATAGTACTAGACTATGAATAAATAAGGAGTATTAGACCGATTCTAGACCGGGCCCAATATATTTAATTATAGACCAAAACAAGTCTAGGTTTTCAAATAAAAACAATCTGGGTTGCACCATATCCAAGCCCAAATATTTATATCCTAACAAGTGTTAAATTAAAACAAATAATCTAATCCCAAACATATTTTTTATAAATAAACACAACATCTACTCTTCAGTGTTCTTTTATGCGCTGAGTAAACCGTTTGAAACTTTAGCCTTCTACTAGTAGAGTGAGTTCGATTTCTGGTGAGGACTCAACACTTTTGTTCTATGCTCTTAGTACAACGACGGACACTCAACTTTTTCTTGTTCTCTTGCTCTGCTATGACATGTTCTACTCTAAACGCTTGCTCTGCTTTGAGTATTCTTCAATTAAGCTCCAATGTGAAGTTCTACTCGTGTTTCCATAGATAATTCAACAATTATAACTAAAAACACTATACATTTAAAACCTAACTTCACTTTTCCTATGGATCAAAATCTATTAAATAATTATTATGATCTAAGTATTCATCTTGACAAAATATATCAAATAATTTTATAAATATCATAACTGATCATCATAAGGCAAAGTTGTTGAGCAAAATAATACTTGACATTATTTATTCATCATAAACTCAAGGTGTTCAAAATAAGTAAGTTATGAACCAAATAGAAAAGACATCTCGTCGTTTCTTCATTACTCGTATGCTCAAATGGTTTGGTTTGGCAGTAATTTAGGAGTGCTTACTTCCCAAGTTCCCATATTCTTCTTTTAAATATTGAAAAACAGTTTTATTCCTTGCGGAAGCACAAACCAAGTTTACAATGGCAAGGACCAACACCTTATGTGATGGCAACTTTTGTTTTAGGAAATTGATGTTTTCATAGGATTTTTTGATATTTTCACATGAAAAGTATCACTATATGTTTATAACGACGGTTTTGACCGTCGCTATAGGTCTATAACGATAATTTATATGTAAAAATATCAAAAAACCCTGTGAAAATATCACTCCACTTGTTTTATGGTTATTAAAGGGATATCAAGCAACTGTAGGATGGCCGTGGGATAGTAATGAACTTCTATATACAAGAATCAGTTTCCTTACCAACGGCCTTTGACTCAGTTGGTGTATAAAGATTACCGAATTGAGGTTAAAAGAGTTTTTATATTTAGTCAAATCAATTACTTATAAGTTATTTTTTGAAAAGTAAGAAGTTGCTACTTTTTAAAATCTACTTATAAGTCAAAATATAAGTTAAAAATAAATCATATACAAATATTCAGATAGTAAAAAAATTACTTAACCAACATATAAGTACTTAGCTCATAAATTAGTTTAAAGTACTTGTAAGTTCGTTAACCATCTCAATAGTAGATCTATTTTTATAATTAAATAAGTTATGTTTAAAATAAATTATCAATAAATGACTAAAAATTATTTATAAGTTTAAATTGTTAAACGCTCTTAACACATAAAACACTGCACATGGCTAGTAACTATATACACAAAGTAGACTCACACATTAAACACTGCACATGGTTAGTATATACACTAAGTAGACTCGTTATTAGCTTCGGAAAGCCGTCTGTCAGTCAAACCACCGTTCATCTTAAGTGGATCAAGGTTTATGAAAGATATACAGTAATACAAAGGAGAAGAGAGATCCTAAATTTTAGACTGATAATTTGGGAAGGTTAGAGACAGAAAGTAGATAAATACAGTGCATGCTAAAATTCTAGATAGAGAGAAAAAGCTAGGGTTTCTTCGATGTCGATTACTGAAGGTTTCTTTGTACTTGATTCAGAGAACATTGTAGCTGGAGGTAATTTTTTTAATTGTTTGTTTTATTCATTCAATTTCATGAATTTAAGCATCTTTTATGCTAATTGGGATATGCATTTGTATCTTCTCTGTTTAATTACGCTATTAAACTCAATTACTGTGTTTTGCAGCCCCATTTCGTATTCAGCTGTTAGGGTTTTAAGGGTTTTTTTATATGTGATTAAAAATCTCTGTCTTTTGCATAATTAGTTCAGTTCTCAAGTACCTGCCTGGATTTACAGGGGTTTCTTTTACTAATTGTTGTGATAAATTTGATGCATTTATGGTAAATGAGTCTTATAATTTAATTATTAATCTACAATCAATTTTATTTTTTTTGAAGTACCACCATTTGTGTTCCTACTTCCATTGAAATACAAATGTCAACAACTGCAAGGCTATATGTCCGAAAGATTTCTTAACCTTTCGTTATTCCTTAATATATTGGCCATTATTGGTGCTGACTTAATAATTTGGTATTGAAATTAGCTAAAGATAAACCGAAAGTGGGGAAATCAGCAATAGTTTCTGGAAGTGTGGAAAGGAAAGGAATAGTTTCTGGAAGTGTGGAAAGGAAAGGTCTTGCTAATATAACCAACTTGCCACAGCAACCTAAGTCCTCGACCCTAGATGACAAGTCACAGTTCATGTCAGCTTCATCGAAAGAGTACATTAACCAGCTCAAGAAGGTATGCATCTTGTGGGTGTGATACTGATCCACTCCGGAGTTTGTGTTGTACTCCTTCCATTCTGAATTATATTTTTAGCTTAACCAGTTTGTCTGATATATTGATTAAGGAAAATATGACACTGAGGAAGCTTGTGGCAGATAGCAAGTATCCTTCCATGTTCAATTTTCTATGTTTCATTGTGAGACATCCCTCTTGGAATTGACCAACATACCTTATTTTCATATTGGTTGTTGAACTAGGGCAGTTACCTATTTCTTTATTCACTAGTTTTCCTAAATTTTGCTTTTAGTAAAATCATTGAATTGGGTGGAATTGAGTTACAAAAACTGAGGGTCAATCTCCAAAAAATGCAGCAACAGAATATCCAGCTTGCTCAATCAAACAGCCAGATGCTTGCGGTCTGTTTTTTTTTGGGCTCATAGTCCAGCACCTCAAATTTTCATATGTTTGCCCAAATTTTTGTTTGTTTTCTTGAATAAAATTTGAATACTTGATGACATAAGTTTCTTATTATGTGAATTTTGCAGGAACTAAATTTAGGTAAAGACAGGGTAAGCTTTACTGATAAATTTGACTAGATATACTCTCTTATTTCAGTTCTGGCCGACCATCTGAGTATCTTATGTTAATGTTGCTTGATGTCAGCTAAAACTGCTGCAGCATGAGCTGGAGTGTAAAAAAGGGTTGCTAGTAGCAAAAGGGTTGGAATTAGAGGTCAGTTTAGCTAGTCCTTCCATTATCAGCATGTATGAAAGATCATCAGAATCTCCTATTTCAATCATATGTTTGTCTTGTTATACAGGAAAAAGCAAAAACTAGACCGTCTAAGAAAGTTCACAAAGAGGTAATTTGGTGGATCTTATATATTGTTTTATATTTCATTTTCTTCAAAAAGGTTGTTCTTTTAGCATCCTGTCGCAGTTATGTAGTTCTGTCTGAAGGTGGAAACTCCAAAGAGCGAGGAGAAATTGAAATCCTCAGAAGAAGTTAGAGAAAATAACAAACCTTGTAATATGAACAGGAGGCAACAATGCAAAAGTCAGTTTAATTGTTTCAAATGGATATCAAATTAAATTATGAAACTGGTTGGTTGTATTAAAATTTGTTCTCCCATAATTGTAGGTTTGGGCCCTTCAACTGTTAAACATCTTGAACATAAGAAGGCTGATAAAAGGTTTGTTAAGACATATTTTCATATTATAATGTGCGCTCTCATGTTTGCTCGTGTTGTTTTCTCATTATTAATAAGTGGTATAAAAGAACAAAATAATTAATTTATGGTGTGTCTTAAACAGGTTCTGTGTTAGAAGGCAATCTGCTAGATTTAAATCTGAAGAATCAAAACCTGCTGAAGACTTGTTTTATGTAGACTCCAGCAGGCTTCCCTCAGGTCTTCTTCCTAATGATCAAATGCAAGAGGATGTCTCGACTTCCATATGTGTATCAGTTGAAAAAGAAGATAATGAAGGCAAGTCTGCCCCAAACAAGCAAGCTGAAGATATTGTAAGACCATCTATAGGAAGGCCAGCACGCCAAGCAACAAAAAAGGTCAACTCCTACAAGGAAATTCCCCTTAATGTGAAGCTGCGTAGAACTGAGTAAGTCAACTGTTGTACAGAGTTCTTTTTTCCTGTCCAAAATAATAATAAATAAAAAAATAGTCCAGAGAACCCTTTGTATTGTTGATCATGATTAACAGATGAGAATATAAAGCATAAAATTGATGTTCTTGTTCGATTAGAAATTTTATTTTTGGGCTTGCATGGAGGCTAACTGCTACCACTGTAATATTTGAAACTCTAGTATCTTTTCTATCATCCGTGAGATGATAGCAAAGGAAATTCATGTGGTTACCATATCATTTAACTGTATTTGATGAGACTATACTTGCTGTGTGATACGTTTTTTTTCTATAGGCCATATTTGTTAGTAAGGATTATAATCTAATGTATGCATTATAATCTCAAGATTATGTTTGTTTGTAAGGATTATACCTGGGATATGCCTATTAATTTCAAATTTGTTTGTTTTTAAATTTGGACTTGAACTATTATTTCAGGAATTATAAAATAGTTTAATATAGAGGACTATTTAGTACTATGTTCAACCAGATTAATCCCAAGACTATTTAATTCTAGAATTAATAATCTTGGGATTATAATCATATGGATTATAATACCATAGATTATAATCATTGTAAACAAACATGACCTTAAGACTACACTTTGTGAAGTTAGTGTGTTATAGATATGCAGACAACTCGTTTCATATTGCTCAGATTATGTTTTATCCATGTTTTCTTGTGTCTAGGAGGTTTATGAAATTCCACTGGAGTTCAAGTTTATTTTTATTTATTTATTTTTGTATTATCAATTTGGTGTTTTAAGGAAGTAATCTGTTTTATTTTATTTAATGCTTTACTTATCAATAAAATTTTGGGTTAAATTCGTTCTTTGTTCAACATGGGCAATTAACCGAATGGCTTGCTTAATGGAACTATTTTTTGTTGGGATTCTAGAGGAGTATTGAGTGCTAATTATTGCACTTTTAGAATACGCAGCTTAAAGAATTATAGAGGCATAGAGCGCTTCCATGCGAGAATTAAAATGCATTAGTGGTTTGGAAAAGGCAAGTAGGGTGAGAATGGTACGGTGTGGTAGTAATTGGTACTGCACCGGCTTCCAAAACACTTGCCGAAATTGCACTACACCGGGCCCGATTTATTAATTTATAAAATCACCGAAATTGCACCACACCGGGCTTGATGTATACATTTATAAAATCGCATGAGGCGGTTTATTTTCTTGAATTGCAATAATTATAAATAAAATAAATTAAAATATTTGAAGAAGCAAAATAATATCAAAGATTAACAATAGTTTTATATAAGAAAACTCTAATAAGTAATATTATAATGTACTATTGGTAGTATATCATCTTTCTAAGGTGGAGGTTAAGAATTCCAAATTCCCTAACGTTTGTTTAATATTTTAATATATGTATGATATATCAGTTTAACAGCGGTGCTCCATTGGTTCATGCATCCAGTACAATCTTGGTGCGGTGCACAATGTTTCAACAACAAATACCAGTATCACACTGCACTGGACCACTGTGATTTATTTATTTTTACATTAAAATTGCACTGACCAAATCATTCGTTCTGTTAAAAATTGACCAGTTCAATTCGATTCGATTGGTTTCAAGTCAGTTTTGGTTTAAGCTGCTATCGCTAAAAGCCAGCGAATGCCATAACAGTTGTAGGTATGCAATTGGGCCAGATGAGGCAAGCCGGTTCAAAACAGTGCATATTACAGTCTTGACCCAGTTCCTTAGCCCTTGGGCGAGAGTCGGGCCAAACTGGAAAACTTTACAAGAACAATTACAGTTAGTACTACATTTTTAAAAAATATTATAACAAAAGTACATACATAAAATATTTATAAAGTTAATGCATCTTTAATATTTAATTTATAAAATTAGTGCATTCTTATTCCTTTAATTTAGTTGGGCGATTTTAAAATTCAAATTTTAAAAAATTAATCGCGCAAATCAATGCATCTCATCTCTCTCTCTCTACACCAAAGAACAAAAACACTTTAGCAAATAGAAAAACAAGTAACTCATTTCTCTCTACCAAGGAAAACTCTTGTACATAAAATTAATTTCTCTCTTTACACTGTTGGAAATCTTCGAACCAAAATCAAGGGACTTCCGATCTTTTTCTTCTTCTTCCTCCTTTAATTTTGTCTTTGTTTAATCTGAGTTTGTGATGTGTGGCGGTGGTTTATGGTGGTAAGTGGCGGTAAATGAGGTGTTGGTAGTGGTTGGTGATAGATGATTGGTAGATAGTGTTAAATTTTCTGGTGCCATATATAATTTTGCGAGGTCGATAGATGAGGATAGAGCCGCATTTTCTGAATGTGTAGTAACTAATTTTTTTGTTCAGTAAATTTAGATAATCAAACAATAGAATAGAGGTAACCAAACATTAGTATGGAGATAACCAATTCCTGAATGTGTAGTAACTAATTTTTTCGTGTAGTAAATCTAGGTAACCAAATACTAGTCTTCTTCCTCCTTTTATTTTGTCTTTGTTAATCTAAGTTTGTGGTGTGTGGTGGTGGTTTATGGTGGTAAGTGGCGGTGGATGAGTTGTTGGTAGTGGTTGGTGATAGATGATTGGTAGATGGTATTAAATATTCTGATGCCATATATAATTTTGTGAGGTCGATAGATGAGGACAAAGCCGTATTTTCTGAATGTGTAGTAATCAGTTTTTTCGTTCAGTAAATTTAGGTAACCAAACAATAGTATAGAGGTAACCAAACACTAATATGAAGGTAACCAATTCCTGAATGTGTAATAATTAATTTTTTCGTGCAATAAATCTAGGTAACCAAATACTAGTATGGAAGTAACTAATTCTTGAATGTGTAGTAACTAGTTTTTTCGTGCAGTAAATCTAGGCAACCAAACACTATTATAGAGGTAACCAATTCTTGAATGTGTAGTAACTAATTTTTTTCGTGCACTAAATCTAGGTAACCAAATACTAGTATATATGTAACAAATTCCTGAATGTGTAGTAACTAATTTTTTAGTGCAGTAAATCTAAGTAACCAAACACTAGTTTGGAAGTAACCAAACACTATTATGGAAGTAACCAATTCATGAATGTGTAATTACTAGTTTTTTCTTGTTTATCGGCATTTATTATAACTTAAGTTATGTAACGATAATGGTCTTCTTCTTCTTTTTTATCCTCAGTGTCCATATTTGGATTTTTGAGATTGGTTTCAAGGGCAGAGGCAGGGTTAACAGGGAGATAAGCATCGGCGACGAGAAGGAAGTTAGGGAAATCATCGGAGATGTGGGTGCTAAGAATTATCTTGTGTGTGGCGAATGAATCGTCGGCGTAGGGCAACGGAGGCAATGAGAGCCAGAGGATGGTGAGAGATAGTCATTCCAGTGCGTGAGAGATTATAAGATCGTATAGAAATGTAGTGTTCTTTTTTCATACGCTGAACTCCTCCTTCACCTGATAAACTTTCTTCCCTTCTTCCTCTGCCATTTTTCTCCTTTCCTCTCCGTCAGCTGCTTATCAAAATGGAGGGTTTTTTTTTTTTTTTTTGAATTATGAATTTTGTTTTGGTAACTGCCGAATATGACAGTTTCTCCTTGTTTTCGGGAATTTAAAGATATGTGATGTAATTAATTTATCCTTATTGCACTCTTTTTGTAATTATTTTATTTGTACACTAATCTTGTAATTTGTTACTAATTATTGTATATTATTGTAAAGTACCCAAGTTTACATCCTACTACTTTTTTAAAAAAAATAAAATAGATGGCTCTTAAAGGGGACTTCAGCGTGTTCAAGGGGTATTAAAGATCAAAACCAGCTCAACCCCTTGCGGAAGGGGTTAGGGAGGGGCTGAACAGGACCCTTTAGTACCAAGTTGGGCTGGGTCTCAATTGCCTTGGTCGAGCTTAACCCAGGAGTTGGGCTTGGATTTGCTCCATTAGTTAGCTTGTAGTGAACATTACTGAGTTGCAGTGTTGTAACTTGCTCCAATACTTAGCTTGTGGTGAATAGTGGAATTGTCTTAGCCGTTGCCTTGCCATTCATAAAACCTGTTTGGCGGGTGCAAAATAGGAAAAGAGTAACGGAATAGCAATTACATGTGCATACATGAGATGAGTATAAATTAAAAATAGCCTCATCCTATTTTATTCAATTTAGTGACAAAAGACTTTCACGTTAGTTACAATTCAACTGTTAATGTCATAATCTACACAATG
The DNA here is from genome assembly GCA_947179155.2 of Hedera helix. Classification (NCBI taxonomy): domain Eukaryota; kingdom Viridiplantae; phylum Streptophyta; class Magnoliopsida; order Apiales; family Araliaceae; genus Hedera; species Hedera helix. The sequence continues at coordinate 31,375,607 of OX359274.1, read as the reverse complement.
TCATCGCCATATCAATGTAGACTGCACAATGTAATAAACCGGTGACCCGATGGCTGGGAAACTATCTAGTGGAGGAATTAGTACAGGCATTTAAAGACATTAACAAACGAACATTATATCCTAGAAAGTGTAAAATGAGCTAATGAAAACTTATCCTATACCTTTGTGCTTATTACATATATATAGAAGAAGAGGAAGCCACTTGGGCTTGGTCACTATCTGTGCTACTTGGGCTCCATGACCATACAAGATTTTAATTAGGAGGCACTTGGGTTTGGCCATTATTTGGGTCACTTGGGCTCCATGACCATTCAAGATATTTGGGCTTCATGTCTTAGGTCCAATTGGTGATATCTATATATTCTAACATCAATTTCGTCACATATTTAGCGACATATATATCATTTTCTATAATAAAAATATTTTCGAATTAAATATGATTTTTTTTAAGCATTTGGTGATTTTCCAAAAGTTGTTCAGTGAGTAGATATTTTGACTTAAAAGCATTTTTTGCAAAAAAAATAAAAAAATTATGATTTTTGACGAAAACACAATTTATAAATTTGCCCTTTAATTGCTGGAAAAAAAAATTAAAAGTATATACCACGCATTTTTGTAATATTTTATTTATTTAAAATTATTTATATAATTATATAACCAAATACTATTTCAACTCTCTCATAAACGCTCTTTTGTCAATAACTCTCAACTCTAAAAATATTTTGTCGCACCACAGTCTGCCACGCGGACACGTACAGAAACACTTTGGCCCCATATTAAAATGTACGTACTATGCATGAAAAGAGAGAGAGAGAGAGAGGGAGAGAGAAGATTCTTCAATCAAAATAGGAGAAAAAACAAAAGCACTTATGATACTCCTTTTTTTCTTTTCCTACTTTTTTTAAGTTTGAAGATGGGGACAGTCTATAAACGCGTTAATATCACTAAAAGAAGATGCATGGTACTGAAAATTCAATGTGTAAAAAGCCTCCAACTAGCATGCATGATCCCTATAATGAATACATCAATCCAATGTTTTCGTATCGGATCGGTCATTAAATTAAAAAAAAATATCAAATAAATAAATTATTGATCTAATTAGTGATTGAACTGTCATTGAACATGTGATATTATAAATATATAAAAATATATATTACTAATAATTAATTTTTTTTTAAAATATCTAATTTTTTATAAGTTAAAATATAGTGAAATACTGTTATAATATTAATAAAAATATCTAATTTTTAAAATAAAAAAAAAATTGTAACAATTTTTTTTTTAATCGGATCAATTAATTGATTTTATCGGTGATCAATCGGATTTTGACTGAATCGATAAAAATCTATTTTTTTGGACCAAATCAATAAATCAAACCAACGTGTCGGTCAAACAACCGGTCTCATCCGAATTTTAAAACAGTGCATCAAGCATGTTAATATATAGTACTACTTGTTGAATTTTGGGGGTTAAATAAGGACGTACAATCATCACAAAAAAATTGACAATAGAGCGAAGTAATAGGGGTGTCTATACAATACAAGGGGTGGTCCAGTTGGCTACCAGAAACCCATTAACGACCTCTCATATCATATGCAGCCGAAAAGGAAGGTGACAAAAAGCTGCATCTTCACACGGGCCAACACCAATTCATCACAATCTTCCAGATATCAAAACCGCGTTTTTGCATGAACTAAAAGCAATATATTTAAAAGAGATTATTAAGTGTAAAAGAAGTTGCAATTTTTTTTTATTTTTTTTTAGAATTTACAATATTACAATTATAATAATTTTCGTTTCAAAATTAAAGATATAATTTAACTTTTAAAATCAAATAACGACATATTAAATTAGTATAACTCACAAAAATTTAAATTAAAATAAATTTTGTGATTAATAATTTTTATTGTATACTATATAATTTATAATAATTGTATTAAGTAAAATTAAACAAATTCACATTAATTTATAGTAAATTTAGATATACATTTTAATCATATGTCCTAGAGGAAGTCCGGGTGCGAAAGGGGTCAGAATGAGAACTTAAAAAAAACCTTACCTTTTAATCTTCTGAAGTTTTTTCTCAATTTTGACTGATAAGAAGTAAACTTGAATCTGTGATAATAAGAGACATTTTTTAGGGCCCTATTTGGCAAGAATTTATAAGCTGGTCAAACGAACTTATAAGTTCATTTTTATTGTTGAAGTGTTTAGAATTGACTTATTTTTTGACTTATAAACCATTTTTGAGAAGTACAAATTTTAACTTCTTAAGGAAAGATTTATAAGTCATTTTAAAATAAATAAGCTTAATCAAATATAATGACTGTTTTGCCCTTATTTTATTAGTCTTTACATCTTATTTTAACTTATAAGTCATTTTATCTAAATACCATCATGTTTTATTTGAACTTAATTTCTGATTTATAAGTAAAAATAGTGCCAAATACTTTTATTTATAAGTTTCCATTTAAACTAACTTATAAGTCATGTTAAAATAAGTAATCTTCGAACTATCCCTTACTAGGCTATCAATTTTGAATGGAATAGGAATATGAATTAAAATTTCATAACCTGACAGTATACATACGAATGATATTAAGACTATGAAAAATTACTAATAAAAATATTTATATTGGAAAAAATTATTTTTATTTTTTTAATAATGTGTTAAAATACTAACATTGCTTGTATATACACAGTTAGTGTATCAAATTTAAACTCTATGAAAAAATATACTAATTTAGTACATTTACCACCAACTTGTTGTTTACGTATTTTTTTTAATGTAATTTTGTGAACTACATCTTTTCATCGTTAAGATTATCATATTTGCCATACCTCAGACTTCATATCGATGATTGCTTGTTGCAACTCGAGAGATATTTTCATCGACCAATTAATTTTTCTCATGTGCGCGGAAATAATTGCTTGGCACATGAGTTCACCGGAATTAATGTCTTTTCTATATATTGTTTTTCTTTTTATCTTGTTTTTTTTTTTATATTCTTAAAGTATCGTACGAAGCGGCACGATTTCAAGTGCTTTAAAACTTTAATTTCATATAGTCAAAAGGTAATTATATTCTCAAAATGCATGTGATTAGTGGGGAACTGGGGATGAAAAATCAGTTATAGGGATAAAAGATACTAATTGAGGTCCTACTTTGAAATTAATTGACAACTTAGAGGGCTAAATGTATAATTCTAGCCAAATTTAAGGATATTTTTTTTACTTAATACTACTATTATAGAAAATAAATGGCACTATTTTTGTGTAATAAAAAATTAATAAATTTGACTTTAATTATTATTTTATTTTTGGAATAGAAAATAGCATATCCTTATTGGAGGGATAAAAAATGATTATGTTCCTCCGACACCAAGCTTGGGAGTACGTAAAGTGTAAGTTATCTATAACTAATAGTTTAAGCCAATAAACGCTTGCCACCTAACTAATATTGGCCATTTGAATGATTATTATGTAAAACTCAAAGCGAACATGATAATTAGGCATACAAATTAAATATGAATGCTTTATAATTTTACTTATTTGTATTTTTATTTTTAATTGAAGATAAAAATATAAATAAATAAAATTATAACGTACTCATATCTAATTTTTATATTTAATTATCATATTCTCATAAAAGAGCTCGATTATTATAGTGCTTGAATGCCCGTGCTATATTAATATGAAGCATTTCATAGTTAAGAAAGGGAGTGAAAATCCATGTCCCATGAGTGTGCAAAACTAATTCATGTGGTTGTCTTGGAGCAAGCTAAACATTCCAAATCATCTGTGTTTGAGGGTCCATAAGCAATCCACCTAGTCCTTGAGAAGATAGATTCTCCTTTTGGGACATTTTAAATAGAACTTCATAATTTGGGGCTAGTATATACGGGAGGTTCTAAAATTAAAAATATATTTATAAAATAATAACTTTTAATGATAATTTTATATTTTTAAATATAATCTTAGTAATGTTAAGAATTTGGTTGTGGTGGTGATATTAAAAATGATAGTAAAAAAGTAATGGTAAATTAAGAACATCATCTCATTTTTTAGTCTTAAAATTAAAATGTATGCTAATTTTAAAACGAACTAAAAAAAACATATCTCTAATTTTAAAACAGATATAGTATAAACATTTTGAAAAATTTGTAATAGAAAATTCTTAATTTGGGCCTAGAATATAATATTATAGAGTTGGTTATAGAGTTGGGATCAAAAAGTAAAGAACAACCATTTGACATTAATAAGAAGAAAAGGAAAAGAAATACTCTCTTCATTCTAAATTATAAGATTATTATTAATTTTTAAAAATTAATTTAAAATATTTTTAAAGTTAAAATTGAGATAATTCATTTAGAATTATGAAATAATAAATCATATAATGAATGATACTTTTTCATAGTTTATAACTGACTAAGATTTAAAAAAATAATCATGTCAATTTTGAATTTGAAAATATCTTAAGTTAATTTTTAAAAATATTTTGAAACGGATGGAGTACTAGTTTTTGGAAGGAAGAAAAGAAACTAATAGTATTTCTTAAATAATTTTTCTAAAGTTGCATAAAGTAATTTTCATAATTAAATCAAATATTATTTTATAAATTATTTTAAAAGCACTTTATGAATATAATTAAAAATGTATAACTAAAAATTGAGCTGGTAATATTTTAATTACAAATTGCATAAGAAATTAATAATCAAGTTCAAAATAAAATAAAATAAGTAAATCATAACTAAAAAGTACAAATCATAACCATCTAAGTCGATCTGTAAAATCTAAATATTCAAAATCCATACAAATTTATTTAATTTTAACGCATGCTACTCATTTACAATAATATATCTTACTGCTCAAACTTCTAAACATATCGACTTGTTAAAGTTTGGATGATGTTTTTGTTAAATTGAAGTGTTTTTATTTATTTATTATTATTACAAAGTTCTGGTATAAGAACATGAAATAGTTCTCATTGATAAATGAATCAAATTGCAAAAATACTAGAGTTAAGGTGATATCTTCTCTAGTTTCAAATTGAAATTTGAAACTCGTAAACATATACATGTCTAACAAATATATGTAAATAAATAGATTTGAACAGTTTTGAACATGAGCAAGGCTAGCCATAATTTGATGAATTTGTATTATTTTCAATATTTTATTGCCAAGAATTAAGGAAATCTGTGTGAATTTTAAATTTTAAAAATATCTTAAGTTAATTTTAAAAAATTATTAATGATCTTATATTTTAAAATGAGTGGAGTACCATTCTTTAGAAGGATGAAAAGAAACTAATAGTGTCTTAAATTATTTAACAATAGAATAATAGCATTTTTTTAAAAGTTGCATAAAGTATTTTTTTCATAATTAAATTAGATATTATTTAATAAGTTATTTTAAAAACACTTTATAAAGATAATTAAAAATATATTGTCAACACTGGGGAAAATATTTCTTGCTTCCAAACGCACTCTTATTTTCTTTTAATATGGTGTGGTAGATGAGATATTTCGAAAATAACTCTTTTGTCAACGAGTTTAGAAAGATTGATTTTTTAGATATGGGCCAAAATAACAGTCACTAGTTGGTATAAGTTTAATTGGATGTACCGACTTATCTGAGTTTTTAAAGTTTTAAAAATAGATGATCCATAATGTGACACTATTGCATTAGTACGCAACCGAAATTCAAAGAGTTCGGAGGTGTTCTTAAGCGAGAAAAAAATGTTAAGCACCCCCAACTTCTGTGAATCACGGTTATAGCCTTTTTAATATTTTTTTGAAGTTTTGAAAGAGTTACCTTGTGTGTGTACTAAATGTGTTGTACCTAGGTATTTTGTGTCATTCTATAGTGCATGCGTGTTTTGGCATGAGTGAGTCCATTTTATCCTAGTGGGATTCAATTTGGTTATGAAGGGACTTTTTTGATTTGTTTTATTTATGGTTTTCTTGAGTTTGGTTTCTAAACTCATGTGGTTTAAAAGATTTGGAAGTTTGGTTCCTAAACTCATGAATGTTGTTTCTCAAAAGGAGAGTTTGGTTTATAAACTCGTGTGTGTTTATGTGTCCACAAAGGTTCATGAGTTTGGTTTCTAAACTTGTGAAGGTGTGTGTCCTCAAAGATTCATGAGTTTGGTTTATAAACTCATATATTCTTATGTCCACAAAGGTTTGTGAGTTTCAAAATGGGCTTTTTAAAAGTGATTTTTCAATTTGTGTTTTCAAAAGCGATTTTTCAAGGGTGTTTTCAAAAGTAATTTTTCAAAAGTGAGTTTTCAAGTGTGTTTTTAAAAATAATTTTTAATTATGTGTTTTAGTTTGTCAAAAGTCTCTCTCAAGCATTTTGTTTTTACCCTTTAAATTTGATTGATTGTAGAAAACTTTTAATTTTTGAAAATCATTTTTAATTATCTATAAAGCAAAGTAAATGGGCTAGGGTCCAACTTTGGGCATGTGAACCATCACATTTATCAAATTATACTTATATTCACTATTTTGGGGCCTTAAACTCCATCTTGAAAGATAAAAATAACCTAAATAGTTTTAAGGCCTATAAATGATTTACAAATACCAGTAGCCAATTACAAGCCCAATTTTAAATATTCATTATGGGAGGAAGTTCTTAATTCCTCCAAATGTGAATTTAGAGGCCTTAAGTTTTCTCCTAGGCTCATATTTTCACCAAATTCACATCAATTTAAATGATATAATTTAAATTTTAAAATTCGTAATTAGAAGAGGACCCAAATTCTTCTAAATATGAGTTCAGAAACCTTGGGTCTCTTCCCAGGCTCCCAAACAAGCAATTAATTCAAAATTAAAAGAAACATAAATCTAATTTCAAGATCTATCAGGGCTAGCTCTAATTTTTGTGGGTATGAATCCACAAACCTTAGATTCACCATGAATTTCAATAATTCTAATTCAAAATTTCATCCAAGCAATTCAATAGATATCATATGATTTAAAATAATATCCAATTCATATACTAATTGAGAAATAGAGATGATATAAAGATAAATTAACAATTCAGCATGATTCAATTGAGTTTTGGAATATTAGAATTAAACCTTACTAGCTTAGGCTTTAAGTAGCTCCTTTATTCCTTTTGCATTGATTGTGTTTGAAGAAGAAATGAATGACTTAAGATTTGATTTGATTTTTTTCTCTTTTTTCTTACTTTTTTTATATATTTTCGGAGCTTTTCTCTCTCTAGATTTTTTTTTATCTCTTTCTCTCTCTTCTTGTGCAAGGAATAAAAAAATAAGGAATAAATAATGTTGAAATGGATACAGGGGTTGAGACGCAGCTATAACTATGTCTTTGGCCCTGATACCAAGGCTGCAAACATGGGTAAGATACCCTTTTCTCTCTATTTCCCTTCTTAGTTTTCCCATTTTTTCCATTTTGGACCACATGATCTAGGTTACATGAATTTCTCCTTCTGTGGTACTTTTCTTTATTTTTTAAGGCCAAAGTGTGAAATTTAGGTGTCTACATGTGTCTCTCTTTGTCATGCTTATGCAATGCAATGGAATGAGCATTTCAAAGATGTAGACGCCTAATGCAGGATGTGTATGAATGTATGAAAACTCATGCCGAATCCCTAATGAGACTGCTTATGTATCTCGAGAGGTCGAGAATCAGGTCAAACGTAGTTCGAGGCATGCTAAGTGGCTAATGATGAGTGAGGGTCATGCAAGGCTTTAAAGTTATTAAACAGTTCACAACCAGGGTTCGTGGGAGAGCGAGGTGGTCCAAGCGGTTCCTAACTAAGCTCGAGGAAACAAAGGGGGTGAAAGTGGTTCACGACCAAGCTTGAGGGAATAAGGTGGTAAAAGTAGTTCACGACCAAGCTTAAGGAAACAAGGTGATCAGGTGCTCACAACCAAACTCATAGGAGCAAGTTGGTTTAAGTTTATTACCTAACTCTAAGGAGTAAGGCGGTCAGGGTTCACAACCAAACTCTAGGGTGTAAAGTAATCAAATATATATAATTGAACTTTAGGAAGTGAGGTGATCAAGGTTCAAACTGAGCTCAAGGGAGTTAGGTAGTCAAGCTTCAAAGCTGAGCTTTAAAGAGTTAGGTGCTCAAGTTTCACACCTGAGCTCTAGGGAGCTTTGAGGTCAATATTTCACAGCCAACCCCTAGAGAGCTTGGTGATCAAGGTTCACAACCGAACTCTAGGGAGTTTGGAGCTCTAGGGAGTTTGGTGGTCAAGGTTCACAGTTAAGCTCTAGGGATCTTAGAGGTTAAGCTTATGTGATGATCAATTTTTACCTTGCAATGCTAAAGTTTCATTAGCGTGCATTCATCCCTAACATTGCGGGTTCTTAAGGCTTTGTGTTATCTTTTTTACTTGGCAACCTTTGCTTCCGAGAGTTATTTCCTTGCTTTTTTGAAGGTTTTGGTTTGTGATTCTCTTAAGGTTTTATTTGAGAAATAGGCTCCTTAGTTTACCGTTAGGAGTTTATTCTAGTTGTGATTTCTTTGGTTTTTTTAAGAAATAAAGGGGGGGGGGGGGGGGGGGAGGGTAAAGATTTTTGTGGGATTCTTTTGAGGATTTTTTTGTTGTTGATAAAATTAGGGTTTAAAACACAGAGGGGCGAAACAGTAATTTCAAGTGTAAGCCACATATATAGTCGTGGCTTGAAGTTTGCTTTTTTTATTTCGCGATTTATTTTATTCTCTCATTTTCTCTCACTTTTTCTTTTATTTCCTCTATATTTTTCGGTGAATCTCCGCTTCCCCACTCGATTTTTTGTGTTCTTTTAAATTTTGAAGGCTAATCATGGCTTGAATCGTCCTATCTTGCTCATTTCGTTGAGTTTTCTTAACTTGAAGGTACTTTCTTCCCTTTTCTCAATTTTAAACTGGGTTTTGATTTCTATGCATATTTAGCCATTAAAACTCTTGATTCTTCTTATGAATGTTGTGGGTAAGTCATCGGTACCCTTATTTTTCAATTTTGGTTCATATTGTCCAATGTATGTGGAAAGTTTAGAATTTTTGGTGGTTTTTGGTTAAAACTTCATAATGTATGCTTTTCTTGCATGTTTATGTGGGTATTATTTATGGATCCCCGCGGATACCGAAGGTGGGTTTTGTGCTTGTTTATGCCGTGGGATGGATTTTCTATGATTATTAAGATTTAAACCATCGTTATGTGCGTGGAGGGAGTTTTGATTGTTGGGTGCGTGGGCCCTACACTTTTTATGTTAATTAATTCTAATTTTTTTTAATTAATGATAAAAATTACTTAATTACTAAGGGTTTTGGGCTTCTTCTTTTCCTCTTCCTCTTCTTTTTCTTCTTTTTTTTCCCTCTCTTATCTCTATTTTTTTTATTGTTTTTAGGGTCAGGAAGGATGCACAAGTAATTTAAATTCTTAATTGAAATAAGAAAATGATGACATAATAATATGTGTATAATAAACGTGATGCACATGAACCTAGGTAATTTAAGGATGGTCTTATTTTTAGTGTGGGCCCACTGGTCTTGTTATATAGAGTGTGTGCCACCCCATTGACCTTGTACCTTTCAATTACCTGTGTTAGCGACTTGGACCCCTCCTATGGGCCAAATCAGGCGAGAATTTTTTTAATTGTCCTTTGATTTTTCTTGTAGTTTCTAGGTGGTAGTTTTTTGCTATAAAAGCCAATTCTTTAGGTTAATTCTATGATGAATGCTATTGACAAAATGATGCGGGAGTGGGGTTAAGGAGTTTCTTTTCTTTTTCCTTTCATTAGACATGGATAATGCTGAGCAGTAGGGTAGGGTTTTCGTCGTGCTTCTGGGCGCCGGCCCCATAGGGCTTTTAGGGTTACTCCTATGATTCATTAGCCACATGCACTGCAAAACTTGATAAAGGTTATTAGGCAGGCACAAGCACAGGCAGAGGTTAATGACGTTAAGGAGGTTGGGGCTCTAGTAGGTGGGGGCTAAGCAGCGCTTAGGTCTCATCCTAATCTCTTGGGTATCGTCGTTCAGGATCCTGTTCTCCTTGGTGGGAATCTCTTTTACCATCAGTCGATTTATCTTAATTTAGGACTGATATATTTTTGTTAGCTTTACTTTTCTTCTTTCTAGCTAATATTTTGGTGTTAATCTTTTTTGTTTCAATTCACAGATCTTCGATGGCTCGAATGTCACCTTTAAGGGTAACTGGTTTGGAGTTTACTTTTGATAGTTAAGGCTTCACCAGGATTATAGAGCTCGAGTGCATGGGTGGGGTTTTGAGAAGTTCTTTATCGTTGTACCCTGTCAGGTTCTCAGAGGTTATATATAGGCCTGTCAGAGTAATATTTTCCCTAGGCGCAGTCTCTTCGCCTTTTTAGATTGTGAGGTTGTTATTACCCCTTTGAATTGGCGCTATATTACCAGTGTAGAGTTTACTAGTTGTCAGGTGGACTTGGACACATATATTTCCCATCTTGAAATGTTAGTTCTTTCGGGGATTTATAACATAGAGGCACCGTGGAAGAATAGGGAGTTGAGGTCGGGCCCATTGATGGATGGCCCTAATCATTCAGTCTTCTTTTACCTTTTTTCATGGGGATGTTATGGTAAGGGACCAATTGTTGCGTAAATTATTTTTGATCATCATGCGAGACTATTTCTTGGCGTATAGTAATTCTACAATTTATAGCATTCTAGTTAGGTCCACTGTTGATGTATCTTAGATCTCTAGCTATAATTGGGGTTCTTTCACCTTTACCTTTTTTTTAAGGAGTATGAGGCGTCGTATAGAGACGTTAACTAAGGGTTGGTTCGACTTTTATCATTTCTTGATGGTATGTTGTATTTTATTCTTTGTTTTGCTTTCTTAATTTTCTTTCGTTCGCTTGGACTTGATGGGCTTCTAGGCTTTCATGTGCTTTAGTATTGGGCTTATAAGCGGCTTTCTTATCTTCACCCTCATTCCACTATAGGTTTGGACACTTACCCTCTGGCTGTGTGGTGGCATTAAAACTTTTATTATAGGGTCCTTATGTCATCTGATTTGCTTTATGCATAGACCTAGTTGAAGATGTTGACTGCCCGAGATATGTTCTGGGCCCCTTATTTCCCTTACCATAGTCTTCCTAATTTTGCTAATGTCTAGCCCATTAGACCCGAGTATGACCTATATTTTCATCAAGTGCCATTGTTGATCAGTGGTTGGGAGCTATACATGGGAGAAAGAGATTTCTTTCGTGTTACTAGGGCCATCTTTATTCCTTATCATCCCCCAATACAGTGGATTTAGCTAGCGAACGACCAGGTTCAGGAGATTCCTTTTTGAGGTATCCCAGGTTTGGAGCTGTCGAGCGAGCTTTTGACTTTTGATAATTTTTGGATAGGTGGGAGCCTCTTACCATTGGGCTCGAACTCTTTCTACACATATCATGGGGGATCTTGTGCACGGCTACTTGCTAATGAGGGATTGGGTCCGGTGTGTTTAAGAGGTGAGTCGTGATTATTAGATTAGGTAACTGTCAGACCAATTGACGGCTTTAACTTTCTATGTTAGGTCACAAAGGGAGGATCTTGTGGACATATGTGGCGCTTAGATGAAAGAACCGATCAAACTCCTAAAAGGAAGGTTAGAAGCATCAAAGTACTGATCACTTTTTGTGAATCAGGACATAATCTGAAAAAAATGATTATGGCATCGATTTGAATGTGCCAAATCCGATTTCACTCAAGTGAAATTCGGATGGCATTTCATTGTCATCTCCGAATACATTTCATACTCCTGGAATCAAGTTTCCACATCACGTCTTATGATAATGCAGTCAGTAGGACTGGAAGGGCTTCAACGCTCTTGACAAGTCCAGTCATTGAAGGGGAGGACCAAGAGCTAGGAAGAGGAGAGAGAGAGAGAGAGAGAGAGAGAGAGAGAGAGAGAGAGAGGTACATGTCAAAGCCTCACCTCACCTAAATCTAACCTTCTAAGCTATCAAAATTTGGGTCTTCAACAAATCCAGTTGAAGATCCCAATCTAGATGATGCTGACAAAAAGGGGGAGAAGAAATATAAAGAACAAAGACAAAGTGCTGAAACTTAAGGGGAGAAAAGGAAATAAAATGATGTAATAGGTTCTGAGTTGCTTAACATAGGGGGAGAAGAGAAAATCTGTATAATCGTTGTATGATTAAATAAAAAGTTTATTTTTGTTATACAGATTCTCACTGTGTATTTATTGCTTACTGAGTTAACTGTGTACTGATTGAATGATTATCTATCTAACTTTCGAATTGCAAGAATTAAGGTTTTGTCATCATCAAATATATGGAGAATGTTAGATGTATGATAATGATTTAATGATGATCGTATAATGATTAGATAATAATTATGATCGTAAAGTTAATGATTATATTAGGAAATTAATTAGATGATTTGATGATCATATAGTTCGTTAATCGTATAGTTAAATAATGTAATGATCATATTGCTAAATGATATTTGTATAAGTTCAGTACTTAAACTGCAAAATGATTATATTAGGAAATTGTATAGTCCTTATAAAAGATCGTATTGTACAAAGACTTAAAATTGATACAATTGATAATGTATATTTGTAAAGTATAACTTTTGTACAATCCTTAATAATGTAATCAATGTACAAGGACTTAGCTTAGAAAAAGATCAAACTTATTTGGTTGATCTATTGAGAAAATTGTTCTATAGAGCTTTAAGAAATTGTATAGCAACAACATATTGTACTGAAGAAAGACCAGGTCATGGAACTAAGTCAGTTAGAATCGTATGGCAACAAGTTCGAAAGCAGAATCGTACAAAAAGATCAAATCGCAGAGTAACTCAAGAATTGTATAAGGAATAAAAATTGTAGAGGAATTCTAGATTGTATGACAAAGTCAGGACATATTGTATTACAAGCTTCAAATCGTATGGTAAAGACATTACAAGGTAAAACGTATAGAAAAAGACAAAGATCGTATAGTAGGAAAGCTCTAATCGTAGAATAGAACATAAGACTCTAATCATATAGCAAGAAGAAGATCACACAACTGAAGAAGAATCAGATAACGAATGAGGAGAAATTCAACAAGTAATCATAGTCATTAAGGATAAAACTGAACAGATCAACAAGGAAGATCATAGAGCAAAACTAAAGGATGTGATTATTGAACAAAGGAATTCAACTCAAGAGCAAGTCAGAACAGTCAAATTGTTAAGAAAGAAGGATAAGGTTATTATAACAGATTCATCAAGTAAAGAACAGATAAATTAATGAGGAAAGTTGATCATGATTAAGTGCAAGTTAGTAATGCTCAAAGCAAATCTCAAGATCGTTAACTAAAAAGTATATCAAAGGATCATCAACAAAATCACTAAGGATACGAAGAAGAATGATAAGAGATCATGTGCTAAGCAGTGAACTGACAAAGAAGAATGTTTAAGCACAAAGTTAGTAAGATCAGACACACTTCTAAGAAGAAGAAATGAGAAAGCAAGTCAATAGTTTAGGAGACAGAAATGGTTAAATGAGGATGATATGTTACAACAATAAATGACACTGAACAAGAAGTCATGTAAAGGCAGCAGATCACATCAAGGAAGATAAAATTAACCTAAGCAAGAAGTTCAAAGAAAGATTCAACTCACAGGAGTAAGAGTATTCAGACAAGCACAAGTGACATCAAGAAGAAAAAAAGTGTGAAGAGTATGAAGAACTGAAGAGTAAAATGAAGACTTCACAAAAATCGCTCTAAGATTGCAAAGCAGTTCAAGATGACAATTATAGAATATCCTCAAAAATACATAAAGCGAAAATACAGATCATGGTGCAGTTTGGTAAATTAAGTAAATCGTAAAGAAGATCACAAGTCTATAGATCATAAAGATGATTGCAAAGTGAAAGATAAGTTCGATCATATGGTAAGATGATCAAATCAAGATCACTTAACAAGGCCAGACTCTACAAACTACATCATATTAAGAGCTCAGATCGTATTGTGATAAGATCATACAAGATCGTATAGAAGAGCTAAGATTGTATAGTGAAGACAATAGCAGACAACATTAAACAGAAGAGCTTAAATCGTATTGTAAAGAGAAGAGCAGACAAATTGTATTGCAAGATCTGAATCATACTGCAAGAGCTAAATCATATTGCAAAACCTGATCATATAGTAGAAGTTGAATCGTACTAAAAGATCAGATTGTAGTGTGAAGACAAGAACGTATAGAAGGATTCAGTTCATATTAAGAGGATATACTCGTATTAAAGAAGGAACATAGATGAATGCAATCGTATTGAAGCTCTAATCGTATTATCTCTACTATACGATTGGTTCATTTATGAAGATCAAGGTTGACAGATGACTTAAAGTAGGCAAATCACAGATTGAAGAGCCAATACAATATCTCAAAGTCAAAGTTGAAACCTATGAATCAGAACATATTTGTGTCTACTGACTTGTTTGACTTTGAAGTTTCAGTCGACTGTTGGAGGCTTATCAAGAAGAGATGCATAGTATAATGTCATCCACATGATAGCCATTTTTAGCATACTGCAAATGAAGATAGGGCTGAAAGTAGACTAACATTTACCATCAAGTGTAAACATTAAATATCTTCAAAATATTGACACATAAATAAAAGTAATGGCTACTTTCCAACAGACACTTTAACAGACATCTATTTATAAATATAAACTCTCATTTGAATTAAAAGAGAGAGAGGGGGAGTAAGCCAAAAAGGGAGAAAATAGAGATTATGGTTTGAACCTTTGAATTGTAGAGTAAAAGGAGAGGAGAAAAATATTTTTGATCTGCTAAATATACATATCATTAACCCAAAGTTCAGATGCACTTTGGAGGATCAATCAAGAGTGATTCCACTAATCAAAGTAAAAGAAATGAAGACACATTAAAAGGCTCAAAAGACAACGACAAGAAGGAATTGCTCAAATGCTAAGTTCAACAGTGAAAAAGAATTTAATGCCAACTTAACAGCACATCAACTATCTTCATCAACAACAGCAGAAAGACGAGGCTTAGTGACTTGCTTGATTCTAAGTGAATCAGACCCTGTGTGGGATGGGCGTATTGTCTAAGTGATAATGGTTCTTAGTGAACCAAGTCTTAGTGATCAAATTACCGTGACTCAGTGACTTAAAGGAACCTTAGTGGTTTAGGTATAACAGATCTTAGTGATTTGATTGTGTTGAGCAAAAATATCCTTAGTGGAGTAAAAGATCTTTCTACTCTGAACCATTTAAAATTTCATATGTCCTTCTTTCATGTCTCTTACTATTTTACTTTATCATTACATAAACTATAACTGCACTAACTACACTTAACTATTTTATCATTTGTAATAAAATTTCAGTAACCTAATTTAAAACAGAACTGAATCTTTTATAATTTTTTATTTAGAAGGGATTTTATCAAATTAACTATTTGGCTGCAATTAAAAAGTAAATAATTTGATAAAAGATTTTTTGGAACAAAAAGAAAAACAAAGTAATCTATTCACCCCCCCCCCCCCCCTTTCCTCCTCCTTTTAGATCACCTTTGTGCCATCAGGAAACTAACAAATTCTTCTAAATATGTGTTTAGAAACCTTGGATCTCTTCCTAGGCTCAAAAATAATGAATTAATTCAAAATTAAAGTAATTACATAAATCTAATTTCTAGATCCATCATGAGTTAGGACTAATTTTTGTGGGTATGAACCCACAAGCTTTAGATTCATGTAGGATTTCAACAATTTTAATTCAAAATTTCACCCAAGCAATTCAATATATTCTCGTATAATTTAATATAATATCCAATTCGCCTACCAATTGAGAAATAGAGACAATAATTAGCAATTCAACATGATTCAATTGAGTTTAGGAATATTAGATTTGGACCTTGCCAGCTTAAAGAAGAGAAACGGATTCCAAGACTTAAAATAGCTCACTTTTTGGATTGTTTGTATTTAAAGAAGAGATGAATGAATTGATATTTGATTTTATTTTTCTCTCTTTTTTCTTACTTTTCTATATATTTCCAGAGTTTCTCTCTCTAGAATTTCTTATCTCTCATTCTCTGACACAGTGGATTACTATGGTTAATTTAACCTATTAACACAAAGGCAAATAAATCATTGTGCACAAGGAAAAGTAAAGAATTATCCAAGAGAAAGCATAATATTATTATTAATAATTACCAAAAGAATACTTTCAAAACCCTAAAATATCATATTTATAGTTTAAAACACTTTTCAACCCTAACTAGAAAAGATAATTACAAAATACTAAAAAATTAAAAATAATTCAAAATTTGACAAAAATTTTGGTTGACGAAAAGACCACTTTAAATAGCTTTTTTGGGTTTTAAACTGGGTATGTCATGATCGAAGGCTATGAGTCTTGTAGAGCTCATCATGAGCTTCGATTTGATATATTATGTGGCATGTAACTCCAAATGAATCAAAAGTTAAGCCCATTGAAAGTTAGCTAGACAAAACTCATTTTCCATTTCAACTTGCGAATCAAGTTTCAATTCCAAATCCTTCTCTGCATCACTCTTCTTGTGTAAGGAATGAAGAAACAAGAAATAAATAATACTAAAATGGATACTAGGGGCTATCCAATCACTTCGACATGAAATATTTGGGAGAAGCCAAATACATTATTGGGATTCAAGTTATCCGGGATCGTCAGAAAAGAATATTGTGTCGTTTTCAAGCTGCATATATAGAAAAAATTCTAGTTAGGTATGCTATGTAGGATTCAAAAAAAGGACTACTTTCTTTTAGACATGGAATTTCTCTTTTTTCAATTCATTGTCCTATGACAGAATATGAGAAAAAGCGCATGAAAGCTGTTCCTTATGCATCAGCTGTAGGAAGTTTAATGTATGCTATGTTGTGTATTAGACCAGATATATGTTATGCAGTGGGAATGGTTAGCAAATATCAGTCTAATCTAGGACCTGAGCACTAGTCAGCAGTTGAGCATATACTCAAATATCTTCGAAGAACAAGAGATTATATGCTTGTCTATCACACTAATGATCTAGTTCCTATTGGATATTCTGATTCAGACTTTATGGGTGATAAGGATTTCATAAAATCAACTTATGGGAATGTGTTCACTTTAGGTAGTTGAGCTATTAGTTGGAGGAGTGTTAAGCAAGATTATATTGTTGATTCCACTATGAAAGTAGAGTATATTGCAGCTTCAGGGTCTTTCGAGGAAACTTTTTGGTTTCAAAAGTTTTTAATGGAACTTGGCATAGTAATATCAGTTGCGCCTAGTCCCATGGTTATATATTGTGATAATAATAGGGCAGTGTCACAATCAAAGGATCCCCAAGACCATAAGAAATCGAAGCATATGAAGCGCAAATACCATATCATTCGAGAGTATGTGAACAAAGGAGATCTGAGAGTATGCGAGAGTCCAAGAGTTGATAATCTAGCAGATCCATTCACAAAAACATTACCTATTAAAGTTTTTGAATCTCATTGTGATGCGATTAGTATTAAATGTGTGACAAATAAAATTTAATAACCAATAGGAGATTGTTGAATTTTTGTTATAAAAATCCTATTTATCTATTTATTTAATATTTATTTATTTATGTTGGACACTTATTTATTAATAAAAGTACATTATTCATCATTTATTATATGGTTGTTTAGTTTGTTTATATAAATCTCCAGATTATATATATTATGGTTTATGTGTATAAATAAATATTAATACCAAAAGATATAAAATCATATATAATATATAAATAAATAAATAATAGTTCATAACCTATGATAATTTAGAGACATTATTATGTAGGTTATAATACTTTAACATAGATGATTTATCTTGATTATGAAAGTTTGACTTCTAATTAAAGTACTAGTGCATTAACGATATGAATTAAACAGATTATGTGATAATATTTTATTTATAAAATATTTTATCATAAATACTAATTTGTGAACTTTTAAAAATTTGAAATAATAATGGACTTAATATATATATATATATATATATATATATATATATATATATATATATATATATATATATTTGAAATTCCAATGAGTGAGATTACATTGTGTTAAATAATATCTCGGAATGTAGATTAATATATTTAATTAATATTAGGAACATTATTATTATCAAAACATCTATAAGAATTTTCATAAGATAATTTATCATTGATCCTAGAATCATGGTTGATTCTTTTAATATTTATTATTAGAAAGATTGATTTAATTGTTAAATCAATTTATGATCAAATAAAGATAAATCATAACCTTATGAAATTAGTTTAAATGTATTGGGACAATATTAATTATGAAATATTTTTCTACATCTATAGAGAAAATATTTACAGTTTATTAGTAAAGGGTTTATTTAATTAATACCCGGGTTGAAGTGCAATTACAATTATTTAGTGAAATTAATATTTATTTTGAATATTATTATTAGATAATAATATCTAGATAAGTATTGGAGTCCAAAGATGAATCCCTTACGATCCCCTTCCTAGCCTAATATGGATCAAATTTGTAAAAGATGATAAGGATCAATGCTGATATATATATATATATATATATATATATATATATATCATTGATCAGAAACATAATTGGAGATTTTTTCTATCAAAAGAAAATATCAAATTTCGTATTCTCTCTTTTAGTCTAGGAAAAACATAATCAAGATTTTTTTTCCAGAAGGATACTTTGGAAACTACACTCTATACTCAAATTTGCCAAACTTGACTAGAACTTAGAACTCTCTTCGAGAGTAAGTTTAACTACTTGAGTCAAGCTCGACACGAAATTTTATTATTCATTTAAAATTTTACTCGATCCGACTAATTTTATCAAAAATTTCAACAAAGTTGGACTTAATTCAACTCATTACAACTTTATCAACATGGCTCCCATGTATACCCAACTAGGTGGTCTTAAGTTTTTCTTCCTTTTCCTTTTTATAACACATTTTTTGAGCTATAAATATAGACTAGTTTTAATTTTTTGAAGTTAACTTGAGATGTTTTTAAATTTAAAATCAATATAAAATTATTTAATCAATACAATTATATATATTATACACTAGGTAAAATCTAAGTGTTAATAGTTATTATTTTTAAATTTTAAATAAATTATATGTATATTAATTTTAAAAGTTAAATTTAATCTTAAATTTTGAAATCGAGGGATTTTATCAACTTTGTCAAAATTAATATGGTGGGGTCCTTTTGGATATCTTTATAATAACAAAGTGGTATTTGGAGGAAAATAATAACGATTTCCACTTTGACTGGTTCAAAAACTAGCTATTTTGGAGGGAATCCCTTCACCACGCGTTTACGTGTGAGTTCTATGTTCTCACGTTATTATGAACCCCCAAACGGATAACATCAGACAATTTTAAAAGTTTACCTTCGATGTGACCATGTGAGAAATATATATTCAATATAATTAAAATATTAGTACTAGTTTAGTCCCTCTATTTTATTATATATATAAAAAAGTCTTTTATCTGCCAATTTTATATTTTATAATAGAGAGTTTAAGTTATTTGATGATAATATAAAATAATATAGTATTTTATAATTTGTATAATAAGTTTATTATTGTACCGAGAATGAATATGAAATAAAATGCATCCTTATTATTTATACTTTTTTTTAAATTGGATTATTTTCTTAGAGTCGAAGGAGTATATTACAAATATAATACAAAAAATGAATTTTTAGTGCATTTTAAAAGGTTGTTAATATTGATAGAATAAAAATAATATTGTCAAATCAAATATATTTTAGCAACATTTTAAAATTGTTCGAACAACATTTAACTTTCTAAACACTATTTATTGTTGTTATAACATTATTTTTCACTATACCAATTTTAATCGCCTTTAAAATGCTTAGTAAAACTAACTAAACACATAACAATTAAGGTAAGTTTTTCTTAGGTTCTCCTTTGTAGGCACGAAAATTGCGTATCTTACTAGGGTTAGAGTTCGTATTTATAGTGGAGTCTGGAAATTCGCAAATAGTATAAAATCGATTGAAAGATTGGAGAGAGGAGAAAAACTGGTGAGAAACTAGTAGAGTAACAAGTGACAGAACTATCGGAATTACGGCGTAATCGCTGGTGTCTAAGAGCCGTGGCAAGTATTCTGAGTGAATTTAAGATAGGTAACGCCAATACTTTTGTTCACTCGATTTAGAGTTGATCATAAGTCTCACAAATTCCTTCCAACTTCTTTGTTTTAAAAGAGAGAGAGCTTTTATGTGACAAAGAATCTCCCAAAGTTTCAAAAGTCCCTTCACTTGTAAAGTGAAGAGGTATTTATAGGGTCCAGGTATGTACCAGGCATATGTCAGAAGAAATTTTTTTAGAAATACCCTTAATAATAGAGAAATCCTTAGAATACCCCTTGTTACCCCGATAATGCACAAAGCATCCCGTTCTTCTAGCCATCAATCCAATTCATCAACCGATTCCCAATACAAGTTGTTCTTATGAGTCTTCTACCTCGGGACTCTTGACAACACCTCTTAAATTATACTTTTAAGGTTATATAATATTAAGTTTAAAAAGATCGCCTAAATCAATTTTATTATCAAAGAAGCTAAAGAAAACGGATCATGGAGAGAAAAATGACCACCCAAAAGGGGCCCACCCTAAGGGGCGAACCCTGGGGGCCCGTTCCCATTCCAACACATTTTTGTTTGTTTCATGCTTTCTTGATCGATTCTTTGTCTGTTTCAACTGATTATTATTTCTAGGAAAAGTTTATCTTGTAATATATGAGTTAGGAAAGACCTTTTTAAAGCCTTCACAACTCTTCTCAATTTTGGATTCATTATTTATTCTTTGCTCTGCTTAAAATTTGTCTGAGATAAAATTTGGAAAACAAAACATCAAACAGCCCCTAAGTGAACAACTCCTGGGGGCGAATCCTATGGGGTCTTCATTCTGTCTTTTTCGGTCTTTGTTCGTTCGTTATTCGTTATCTATTTTTTGTTTTAGTTCATTCAATGTGAACTTTAATTTTATTCATTGGCTCACATCCTTTAACCCTTCTCTTATTTTTCTAGGCCCTAAGATGAATTGTGTCCTTAAATGATAACAATGCCTATGCTACCTGATTTAAAGTGACATAAATTGTTGATGGGAAGGTTTGACATTCTCATTTGAAGTAAGGTTTTCTATTAAACTCTTCGTTCATAATGCTAGAATAACAATTATATTATCAGAGTAAATATATTTTTAACGATACTTTTACACTTATTTTAACGATATTATACATTTTTTATGACGTTTATTGATCTAACGATATAAATATTATTTTTACATTATCAATAGCCTAAACTATTTATATTGATAAAAAATAGAAACTAAACAAATAAAATTACTCATTTTTTTAATTTAAGTTGGAGTAAGTTCGAGTACTGTAACATAGTTTATGCCCAAAGCACAATATTAGCTTTGACCCACATGATCCTATGATTACATTAAAAGTTAACAGTTTCTCCTTATATTATTTTATTTTAATTAAATAAAAGAAGATAATATATTAAACAAAGATATAAACAAATGCCTATATATCCGGTCCTAGGCTAGAAGTAAGCATTCGGTTATAATCGATCCGAAATTATTTATTTAGTTATAACTAAATACTAAAATTATTATATTTTTGATATCTGAACTATAAAAATTTTGATATATAATCAAAATTAGAACCCATTTTCATCAAACAAAAATTTCCATTTCAAGTTTTCAATGGTAGAGCTTTCAAGCAATCGTCAACATTTAAGCGAAATATTTGACTTTAAAAATTAAAATATTTAATATTAATTTTTTGAATTAGTCAAGTATTATCTTTGACTTAAAAATTAAAAAATATATATTATTTTTTTTTAAAATTCATAATTCGATTATTCGGACATTCGAGTTATGTAATTTTCAAAACCATAATAGAATACCAAAAATTTAAATAGTTATAATTAAAAAGAACTGAATACTCGAATAATTAATTATGATTCGATTTAGTAATTTGGTTTTACCCATTTTTTCTTGCCCCCCGATGCCTAAAAATGAAACAAACGATGAAACTCTTTTTTAGAGACTTAAACGAAATCCCAAGTATGTACTCACAATGGAAGAAAGTCACAAATCAAGTGGCTTTAATCATTTCAACATACTCAACTTTCTGTTGATCTGACCAAGGACTTGTATACAAAATTTCCTTCCACACACCAGCAATACTTTCTATTCAGTTCATGAAGTTTAAGCCTTTTGAAACAATGAAAATTGGAAACATCAGCAATATTTAGGAAGATACTGAGTACAGGGGAATTATTAATATATAATAATTTCATAAAAAATTCCCAATATACCGGCAGCAAGAAAAAATCTTAAAAAATAAATATAAAATAGATAATAATGATAATGCTATTGTCATCTGATATAAGAAAAATGACTAAAAAAACGGATTCTCATTCTATTGTTGAAAATGGATTGTCCATTTGACAAGCCTATATGATCAAGTCGTATTTTATATAATAAAGAGTTGTAATTGTATAATATTTATATAACAAAAATTGTATGAAATACAGATTCTTTCATATAAAATATAACTTATTTTTATAAACTGTTCAAATAGATTGACAATTGAAAGGTCTGAAATCAAGATTTCTGAAAAAACACTGATACATTTGACATTCATTATATTTCAGATACAAATTTTTTTTTTTAATTTTTTTGCAAGTATAATGCATATAATATCTGTAACAAGAAACCTAGATTAATTCAAAAATTAACAGCCACTTGAAATTGCTCGTGCAGATACACGTGCAATCTGCAGCTAGTATACGATATATATTTACTTATTTAGTACCCTAAGAAAGGGAATTTGAGTCCCCAACTTATATAACAGAATTAATTACATTCTTCCCTCCACTCAACAGTATAGCTTTCCCTTGTACTTAGAATCTGAATACTGAAAGCATAATGCACTAGCCAATTTGGCCCCTTTCCTTGCTCTTTTGGCCTTTTGTGTTTTGGTCGTACCCTATGTCCCATTAGGGAAAAAAATAGTTAAAATATATAAAATTAAAGAGGAACAAAATGTACGCTTTTAAAAACAATCTCACCAGGAATGACTGAAATCTATTAAACCTAAATATCCGCCAAAATAAGGTGAAAAATACAAGTAGGAACATCTTCCATCCAGTACAATAAAATAAAATAAACAGGGATTAAGCCGAATTAGACAACCCATATTTGCCTAAAACCCTTGTAACAAGTGTGAGAACCACTAACACAAACTCTCACTCTTGGAAGAATACGGTCCTTTCAATTGGGCATTCTACTACCAAGAGGAGGTAAGAATTTTAATTGGGTACTTTTTCTTTTCTTTTCTTTTCTTTTTTATAACCTAGTTTCTTGATTTCTATTGATTTTTAAAGTAATGTACTTTATTGAATTGAGTAGCCTTTTGTCTTTTGGTCCTACCCTATGTCCCATTAGAAAAAAAAGATAAAGACAGAAAATCAAAGAGGAAAAAATGTACTTAAAACCCTTACAACAAGTGTAAGAACCATTTACGCAAACTCTTTCACTCTCACTCTTTCTCCCAAAACCATTATACAAAAAAATGGAGGAAGAATATGGCCCTTTCAATTGGGCATTCTACTACCAAGAAGAGGTAAGTATTTTAACTGGGTACCCTTTTTTCTTTTCTTTTTTCTTTTTCTTTTTAAAAAAATCTAGTTTCTTGATTTCTATTGGTTTTTAAAGTAATGTACTAATGTGTAATCTATACTTAATTTCCAATAGGAAATTGAGGAGTTGAAGCATTCTCTCTTGTACACAACTTTGGAGTTAGAAAATACACTTACATCTGCTCACGAGGAACTTGCTAAAAAAGGAGACGAACTTATGCAACTCAAAAGCCTCCTGACAAAAACCATCAAAGAAAAAGAAGAGGCACAATCAAAATGCCAAAGTCTGATTTTGGAAAAAAATTTATTGCAACAAAAACTACAAAAAAAACCCTCTTTCACTATCAACACTGAAACAACGTGTGTAACTCATACAAGTCTTCAGTTAGATGAATCAGCTACAAAGGGTGATACTACCACCGGATTTTCGTCATCGGGTTGCGATGAAAATTTCACCGCCTCACCACCACGGCCACCACAAGCGTCACTACTAGATGTGGCTGAGCAATTAGTGATGAACAAGACATTGCCGGAAAAAGGTAAGTTTTTGCAGGCGGTGATGGAAGCAGGGCCACTCCTACAAACGCTGCTCGTGGCGGGGCCGCTTCCTCAGTGGCAGCACCCGCCGCCACAGCTCAACTCCGTCGAGATTCCGCCAGTGACAATTCCATCTCCGAGGAATCTGCTACTTGGCCAGGAGTCTTGTTTTAGTACAAGTGGTTGTTTTAGTAAGAAAAGGGGTAGCTTAGTTCATTGTGAAGACTTTGAATTGTCCCCGAATGGCAAGAATCAAAAGGTTGTTCACCTATAATTAGGCAAACACATATATCCATCCTTTTCATACTGTTAATTAAGCATGAAACGGATGGATATCAGGATTTTGGTTAAAGTTGGTTTTGGACAGTTTATTTGGGCATTCTTATAAAAATTAGCAAAATTGTTATAACTGGAGAATTGCATTTAGATGACTTTTATTATAAAAGTATTATACTGTTGCAATTCTCTAACTATCTAATGCAACTAATTCTTATAGCACTTTCCAGCAAACTGTCCAAACAAACTGTACGAAATCAGGTTCCTTGATATTATACACCTATTAGAGTCTGTATAATAGTTTGTCGTATTAATTATGCTAACTACTAAGAATTAGATTCTTTTTTTTTTTCTTTTTTTTTTTTAAATTTATATTTTTGGTGAGAATAGTTTTCCTAATGACATGCCATTCAGCCTCGTGACTATATGGATCAACTCTGAAATATACAAGCAGGAAGCATTACAGACTGATGAGGATAGAAGGAAGTATTAAATGTTAGATTACCCTCCGTAGAGGGAGACTTGGATGCTTATTTTTCTACTATACCTTCTTTAATTTTCCCGAACTATGTAATTTTGGGGATTGGATTCTCTAAAAGCTTTTGGGAATCATGTATGTATATATTATTTTTTGCTAAAGTTATTTAAATGGAAGTGTATCTTATTAAATCGTAATACAGGCTCGTGATCATAAAGAAGATAATCAATTATAATACAACTAAAGTTGCGCTTAGTATGATTAATTAATGTTGCCATGCTTTTTATGTATTGGTATACATGACCCCCCAATAAGTGATGATAGTTGGAAACTTTTGACATATATTTTCGTCTTTCCATGAGCGGTACCTACCATCCATAACGTGTGTCTGCCATTAAAAAGGCATCTACCTACATTCATTTCATTGTCAAGCAAAAGACAAATGAACTACCCCTTTTGAAAATCCAGGTTTAAGTGAAAGAACAATACATAGTAGCCCACAAAAAAACAGCACCAAAATATCTATGATTTGATCTTATTTTACTTAGCTTGATAATACTAAAATGTTTCGAAGATTATTTTGTTCTTAAAAGTATTTAAGTGGGATTCATTATTGTTGGGATTAGTTTATATTGTTGGGAGTTCAACCAATCATCACTATGACAAGATAATCCAGTCTCGAATTTTATTAATATTTTGAGTCTTATAGATTTGAACCCATAATATAACAATTATGATTTTCTACTTATTATATAAATATTATTTAGTGTGTGAATTATTGTAGAGTATGTAAATCATCTGATGAATATATCACACAAACATGATTAACTAAAATTTGGTGAAGTTGGATCCGATAACTTCGTGTGTTATTTATTTTTTATATTTTTATTTATTTTCTGTGTGATTGAGGTTTGATTGGATATTAAAATCTAAAAAATATTTATAGAAAGGAAAAGATTTTTTAGTGTACTAATATGTAGGGTCCACTATAGACAGTAATGTAACTTATTTAATACTCTCTTTTCTCTTTTAAATTTCTTAATTTTCACAAAAAATGTATTTAAATAATCTTTTTTGAGACAAAAAAATTATATCAATTTCCTTTTTCTTTTCTTTTTTTCCAATGTGGACAACCAACCTGAATCTATAACAAATAGATTTAGATAGCCTATGTACCAAGTTGATGAAAAAATGTGGTCAATAGCATCTTAAGGATATTTTTCCGCAGAATACAGTACTAAGTTTTGTTACAAATGCACGACGTTCATACATTGGAGACAGTTTTTTGTTAACTTTGGACTTGATGTAATCTTATGAGAGTATATATGTGCCGTTCTCAAATTCGAATTAGCTTTAATTTTGAATATGATGCTCACACTATTACACTACTACAATTTTATATTCATACATTCTATTAAAATATTAACTTAATACAATATTATTATTACATATCTCAACTAATCTCATGTTACTATTACTTTTACGAATTACAAAACATATAATAATATGAACTTTTATTACACATTACTACATAACATAAACGAAATAGTCTTTATTTGGCTACTTTACCCTTTCTTTTATCTTTATCAGATCCACTGACCTTCTCTAATATAGCTGAAATATTATGTTTAAGTAAGGATAAACAATTAAGTTGTTCCACAAGTATAAAACAGTTTAAGAACATAATATCTCGTGAGTAAAATATTTTTGGATAACCTTAAACAATTGTTCAATAATTGAGAATATGTTTGAATAATAGAAACAACATTTTTTAAAATTTAAAATTGATATTTTTTTATACTAAATGGTAATAAGACAAAACTCGTTAAAAACAATATCAATCACAAGAACTGATTAGTGCCTAATAGCTGTGAGACCACATTACTCTAATATGTGTATTTTAGGGGATCAGTCTATCGTACCCTATATAGTGTACAACATAAACATCTAATTTAAGCGTCAACATAAATCATATGCCAGATTATCTTACTTTTAGTTCCCTTATTATAAGGATTGTTCATTCTCAGCTTTATCATATATAGGATTCTGCACCAAACAATTTGGATAGATTAGCTATAAAGAATTATCATGAATTTAATAACATAACTCAAAGGTCTAGCCGAAATAAATGGCATAGGCTCACATTGGAAAACAGTTCATGCATAACGAACTTTAACTTTAAAAACAGTTTAATAATTGATCATCCTTTTTGAAGCACTTACGTGCAAACATGGCATACATTTATAATTTATGAATTTAAGAACAAGCTTGGTTAGAATACTTGCCTCGTTCATCGATTAACGCTAACTTAATCTTATCGTTCTCCATTCGATCTACATTTAATAAATCGTCTACCAATTAGTCACAAACAGACTCGCACATTGGCCTAACAAAGCACGTAAGTATCTTTGTGCATCCTTTACCAATTCAGACACTTTTATTTAATTTAATCACATTTGTACGTCCCTTAATAGTTTGGACACTTCATAATTCTTAAACATTTTATTCGGAATTTAAAAATATTAAATTTTATCTTTGATAACTCTACCCGACCGACCCAGTTGAACAGATCCGACTGGACTGACCCAATCGATCCGATCAGACATGGATCCAATCCTACTCAATATAGATCCGACCCGACTCGACCCGAACAGGACCAACCTTACCCGAACATAGACCTGACCCAACGACCCCGCGCCAGGTTTTGTACTAAGGCTAGCGCCCCGGTGCTGGCTAACAGAATCCTGGAAATATGGCAGCCCGACGCTAAGAAAAACCCTGGGGCAGTGCCTCAGCGCTGGCTGCAACGACCCCAAAATCGGGTCCCTTGAACCACGAATCTGGTTTGTCACTGTACAACATTTTTCTTATTGTTCACGACTTATAACAATATTATAATTGCTATATAATCATTTATTTAAAACTTTACAACATCTCTTTCTATTCCAGAATCACAATCTTTACAAATTTCTAGTATGTCTCAATATCATACATGATACGAGTTCATTCTAATACAATCAATTTGAGTATTTAAAAAATCACAATACACACTAATCATTTCTTTAATTACACAATCATTTTACCTGTCTAATCCGGACTCATAACTGCAACAATCATTTAAACTTTCTGTGAAAGTAATACGCATTTCTGTTCCTTGATCTTTATTGAAAACTTCGGATATCTTGCACTTATCTGAAAGTATTGGTTTTATAGTAAGAGTGAGCACGACGGCTCAACAAGTCTAACAGTTACACATAACACATTACATGCTTCACATGTTATACATACTTTGCATTTTATAACTACATCATGCTTTTCATGCTATTCATTTTATGAATGCTTCATACTTCTTATGTATCACATATAATACACAACTAGTCTCTATCAAATCATGCTCCATATTTTGTACATACTTCACATATAATCATACTTCATGATTTTCATATACTTCACGTATACTTATACTTTATTGGGTTCACATTACACAAATAACATCAATATATCTTTATATCAACAATTTAATATCACATTGTAGCATAGCAATATACATAGGAGCAAGTTCTGAAAAACTTGTCTGATAAGCTTATCTGTCTTACGCTAGTTTTACGTATTTCGCTCAACCTATAATTATGTATGAGATTGACATAATTATTAGTTACAATGACTATTAATTAGTCTTAATTTAAGACCCTAACTCCAATTTATAAACTTTTAAAATGTTCGACAAATGAACTTTTGATTTCCGGACAAAACCCTAGCCCAAACTTACTTGAACATGTCGAGTATGCTTATCCCACTTACGCCTTCACTCACGTTCTTTGTACAACTCACTTTTAATAAGTTGTCTAAATTAGCTACAAATGGACTATTTATATTGATTTAATTCAATTAAACTTTCTTCTTTTACATAACTTAATATTCTGGACATTTAATAATGTAATAAACGCTTCATACTATTATCAACCTTTGATAATATATTAACCACATACAAACATTATTAACCATTTAACAATGTTTTAATCCCTCATTAATGTTATTAACCATTTAATAACCTTTTAATTATTTACTAATGATATTAATCATTTAATAGCCAGTTAACCACTTACTAATGTTATTAATCATTTAATAACATTTTAACCATTTACTAATGTTATTAATCATTTAATAACCTTTTAAAAATCTTCAAACAATACTAAGCGAATCACATTTTTTAATTACTTTAAACTTATTCTTTATTTTAAACATTTAGCTACCAATTAGTCATTAATAGACTTTATATATATTGGTTTATTATACAAATATATTCATTTTACATTTATTTCAACTTAAATTTTCATAGAAAACCCGACCCGGACCAACTCGACTCGGACAGGAAAACAATGTTCTAGGCAGTGTGTTTGACCGCTGTGGCGGTGGTTCCCATGGCTGTGGCGGTGGTCCAAACACCAAAAACCTTAATTAGTAGACTACTCAATCGACCTTCACTCAAACTGTCATAACTTCTTTATTTCAAAACATATTTAGGTGTTTCTTGAGTCCATTCTCATAAAAAATTCCCCCTCTACAACTTTTCTTTAGATAACAAATCTGAATTCCAAACAAAAGTAGGTTTAAAATCGCTCATAAGGACATAATAAAAATTAGCTTCATAAATTATAAATTCTATTGGTTCAAACATGATGCTACAAGCATTATTTTGTTAGATCAGCATGTTTTATAACTCTAGAATATTATAATACATAACAGATTATATATATATATATATATATATATATATATATATATATATATATATATATATATATATATATATATATATATATATATATATATATATATATATCTGCACTAGTACATTTAACAACATAAAATAAAAAGATCAAGGTTAAGAAACTTTTCAACCTTCATAGTTTCTTCTTTTTCCTTACTTAAGGCTAGACTTTGATTGCTAGACATATTGGCTAGATTTCTTTTTCTTCTCCTTCTACCCGAAATGGGTTCCTCATTCCTTAGTTCTCTCTCAAATGCTCTCTAGCATTTCTCTCTCTAAATCTCTCTACACTTATGTTGGTGAATGAATAAATGAACAAAATATTTACTAGCACCTTGGTCCCTTCTATTTATAGAACTTTGGTAATCACCCTAAGTCCTCTTAATCAACTAACATAGGTGAATTAAATTCTTAATCCAAGTTTACTATTGTAGTGAATGACTACTTGATTGACTTGGTGATTGACCAAGTGATTGACTACAATGAATGACAACCATCAAGATAACTTACAAGCAACCTCTTGAGTGTAAAAGAAGTAAGATAAAAGCTACAAGTCAATTATCCACCACCTATTAACCATCATATGATTTACTCTCTACACTTAAGTGACCTAGGTTAGCCCACATACTCAACTATGGTCTAAGCTCATCATATCAATAGATATACATATTTTAAAATTTTCCACCAATTAACCCAAACAAGGTTAACTTTCTTCTAACAATTAACCAACGTGAATTTGCTAACTTCACTTTAGTTAATTCTCTACAACCATGTATACATATAATCTATATATCTATTCATTATCACCAACATCTCTTGCACAAATCAAATCCTAGATCCATTTTTTAGGAAATGTGATATGGTACTTGAATTAATTGATTGACTAACTTGAATGACAACTTGATTGACTAGGGTTGGTGAGAGTTGGTAAGGGTTGGTGAATCACCTTTTGGTTGAATGTAAGCAACAAAAGCAAAACACCAGTATATATATATATATATATATATATATATATATATATATATATATATATAGATAGATAGATAGATAGATACACAATACTTGTAATGTCATTACATATAGATTATATATCTATACTTATACCAATAAACTCAGGCATAGTTAACTTTGGTTATTCATGACCTATGGTTATTACACTAACCCAAGCTTGGTCAACTCTCTACATTATATAATATTTATACATCTTCTAACAATTAACTAATGTAAGGTTACTCTTTTCTAATAACTAACCCAAGGTGAAACTACCAAAAATTCTCATACATCACTAACACTTTGACCCAATATTTGACCATTAATTGGACTAAAGGATTAGACCATTAAATTCAACTTACATTGGGCTCCCTATTAAATTCTATTTGACTCATCATATAACTTTCATTGGGCTTCTCACATAACTCTTTTGGGTTAGTCCACTAATATATAATTAAATTACTTGAACTCTTTATGAAGTTTAATCCATAAATTTATTTTGGATCTCTTTATAATTACTAACAAGACTTAGATCAATTAAAATATTGGGCTTGTTCTAATTTATTATTGGACTCTATACTATAACTTGATAATTAAGTTAGTTACTTAATTAATTAACTTTTTATTATTGTCATCCTAGGCAATCATTTTAGCTTTTCTATTTACTATAATAACTTTAACTCATAACTCATATAATTAACCAAATTAATTATATTTTATGACTTTTTTTCTTACTCTATATTTAAACTAATTAATTTATTAGTTTTGTTGAGTATTAATTTACTCATATTCTTATTTGGCTAAAAAGCACAACTTTAGGTATATATGTATCTATATACACACATTCACTTCTTAATTGAATCTTATTTCCTTAATAACCTTACACATACATCATTATAAGATTTTTCACATAAACTCTTTCATCGAACAATCTTACTAAATTTTAAAGGTATTATATTACCTTACTTTTATTATACATCTAAGTATACATATTAGTCATTTCTAGGGTTTGAATCGTCATAACCCACAATTACACACATTTAATTCCTAATACATAACTTAGGTTAAATGTTTACTCATTTTTTAAACATCTCACTTCTCTAAATCTAGGTTTTAAGCCTTAACTTTTAATTAATCATTTAAGATCTTATCTATAAGTCTTGTAAATATCTGGGGTATTACACCGGCCACCAGATTTTTCCACCGCCTTGATTTTTTAAGCTTTTCATTTACTAACCTCATATGATTATGTAATAACATTTTAAATACTTTAAGCTTTTCAAATCTTACCAAAAACACTAAAGGTTTCAATTCTTTTCGATTTTTCGAAAATGCTTTTTACGTTTTACCGATCGTTACGATCTTTAAAAAAATATATTTTACCGATCGATTTACATATGCTACCCACATGACTCTTAACCATATATACACATAGGCTCATGGATCAATCACTAATTGAACACTTGAGCCACACAAAGCTTTTGAAAGCCATTTTGTTTAGGGTTTTTGTCAAAACAACATAGTTACCTTTTGAAAATCCTAGCAAGCTCATATAGGCTCCTCTTTCCATTAGTACCAAAATAGATCATTTTACATAACTCATAGGTCTATACACAACATTGGATATTTAAAACACTAACCAAAGCAAGTTGGTTTACATGAAACACATAACCACCAAATTTAGGATTTTACATAGTTTAAACCAAAAATCACTTTGAGCTCATTTATGCTCCTTATTCACTTATATCAAACTAGATGATTTACATGGCTCATTGATCTTCACAATATGCATATGGATCTTTTAAAACTACTCACACAAATGAGGTTTTTCTTTTGAAACATATAGCTAGCAAATCTAGGGTTTAACAAAGTTGAACCACCATTTCATGGTTTCATAGCATATTAGGCACAATAATTGATTTAATCACAGAAACGCAACCATATATCACCATAAAAAATCCATCCTTATATCTTGGATCCACCATGATCCACACAAACAACATAAAGCTCCAACAACAAACATTTAAAAAGAAACACCAACATTTATCAAGTTAATTAAAACTAGGGTTTAAAGAACTTTTAAACCCTGTGATTGCTTTCTTCCTTCTCGCTAGATAACTAAGTAGGCTTGGATGATCCACTTCTAAGCCTTGCTATTCTTCTCCTTTCTCTCTTAGTGGTTCTCTCTTTCTTTTCTTCTTAAGATTTCAAACTTTCTCTTTATCTTTTCTGTCGTTCTCTCTCAATCTCTAACACTTAGTAAAACTAATGAAATGAAATGGAAGGAGTGTATTAATATAAAAGTGTTGTCTACCTAAATGCATGCATATAGATATTATAAGTATATAACTCCACGAACCACATCCTAGCTTCTCTTACAAAGTCTTACACAAGTACTCCTTTTTTCTTGCCTTTATAAATGTAACAAAGCTTCTAAGGGAAGCTAAAGAGCTCCCCACTTGCACTCCATGCTCAGCCGAAATAGGGAGTCCATAAGCCCCCAAAAATCTTATTTTTCTTTTTCTTTTAATTCCCTAAATATGTGTGTGTGTGTGTGTGTGTGTGTATGTATGTGTATATATATATATATATATATATATATATATATATACATACACCTCATTACATCGCTCATTGGGCTAGGGTTTAGGCTTAAATTAATCCTACATTGGGCTTGGTTAATATTTCTTTTGAGCTTTTCTACAACATTCTATTGGGCCTTTAATTAATTCCAACATTGGGCCAACTTAATTCCTTCTCACCAATTTGGCCCTAAACAATTTATACAGCATTGATTGGGCCAATTAATTCTCTACAACCCAACTTACCAACCTAGTTAGGGTTTAATCATGTAGTTAAGGTTTCAGTTCACTTGGTTAGTAATTGTAACCAAGTTAGGTTAACTTAGTTAATTTCCTCAACCAAACCGATTTGGTAACTAGGGTTTCATTCCTAGTTTCATCCTAACCGACTTAGTTAAGAATTTAGTCATTTTGTGATTCTTTTATTTTTGAATAGTGAATACGTTCTTATACCCCGTACAAACACTATTTAGGAATACGAAATTTCAAAAACAAAAATAAAAAACACTTTACACGTGAATAGTATTTTTTGCGTTATTTTTTCAGAAAAATATTTTTCTTTCACAAATCATTAACACATATATTGTATCACATAACACTTTTACTAGATCAAAGAAATCCTTCTTTATTAATCATTTACGATCATATTACAAGCGTTAAAGAATTTTGAATCATTACAATATAGATGTATTTTTTGTTAGGATTTAAGTTATTGCAAAATAAATAATATAAAATAAATAAAGAAGAACAATATACGATTTAACATGAAAAATCCTTAAAGAGAGAAACCCTGATCACAATAATAATAGGCTTACAAATTACTCTCAAGCTTTACACCTTAAAACTTGAGGTTAAACAATATGATAGTCTCTACACACAACTTTTTGCACAGACTAAAAGCTGCAAAACCAACCTTCCCTCGTATAATACCACTTTTTTGCACTAAATATAAAAATTGCAAAAATCCTCTCCCTCATAAAAATATAAAACCCACTCACACCATCTCTTAACTCTTAAGATGCTACATGATATTTGGTTGTGCTATTTTTTGAAAACTAAACATAATACTCTATTTATAGAATACCTACAACTTTTCTCTTCCTATTCAAAATAAGATACTTCCAAAATGGAACTCCTACTATAATTAAATCCTTTCCAAAATAATACTGCTATTAAAAATAGGACTCTTTCTTTCTATAATAACAATTCTTTTTTTAATACGATTCGAGAAGTACCCTAACAATTTTTTCCTCGACTCGAATCCCCAAATACTTTAATTTAACCACTATCACCATTGTTGTGGTCGCCACCTTCATGATCTGCATCATCCACATCATCTGCATTATCTATATCATCTACATTACTCGCATTATTTTTATAATATACATCATCTTGATCATCATTCCGCACATCTTTCACATTATCTACATCATCTGTAACATCTGCAACAGTAATATCTGCATTTTCTGTGTTATCCTTGTTATCCACATCATAGTCACCATCATTATCATCTTCAACATTATCATTTTTAATAGCACCATCAACTTTGTCATCTTTATCTTAATTGGCATCTCTATCATCTTTATCATTTAGCGATTGCAATAGCGATCTCCCATACACGCAAAATCTCTTATTCTTCAACATCATAACGAACATCAATAACTCCCTCAATCTTCACTCTCTTTATTTGTCATATAGTATGACTAGTTCCCCTCTACCTTGGATCCAATCAACCTAACTCTTGATACCACTTGTTAGAAATTAAGTAGTCACAAACTAAACAAAATAAAATAAAGAGAAAAAAATAATATAAGATTTAACGTAGAAAACCCTTAAAGAAAAAAAATCACATGTCAAACTTCGAATCTCTATTATTACAATAATAATGGGCTTACAAATTCCTCTTAGGTTTTATACCCTAAAACTTGAGGTTACACAATATGATAATCTCTACGCCATAACTTTTTGCACAAACTAAAAACTGCAAAACTAACCATCCCTCCCACAATACAACTTTTATGCACGGAATATAAAAGTTGCAAAAATTCTCTCCCTCAAATAAACACAAAACCTATTCACAATCTCTCTCAACTCTTAGGATGCTACATGATATTTGGTTGTGCTACTCTTCAAAAACTAAACATAATATTTTATTTATAAAATACCCATATTTTTTCTCTTTCTGTTCAAAATAAGACACTTTCAAAATAAAACTCATACTACAAATAGATTCTTTCTAAAAGGAAAAAAAATAAGGTTTATCCCACTATAGTTGTCACCTTTTATGCAATACCCCACTGAATTTATAAAAACTGTAATTACTTTACTGAATTATTTAAAATTATGAAATTAGACCATCCCGTCTACTTAATTGGATGGATGTTAACTTTCTCCTACGTGGCAGAACAAAAATGAAAAGGAAATCAAGACATTTATTACCTGACAAAAAATAATTATAAAAAACCTTGAGAAACTGAAAAAAATTAAAATAAAAATGATAAAAACTTCCAATTCAATTGCTTTTATAATTTTCAATTTTTTTTATCTTCTTTTTCCTTATCTCTCTACTTCTTTCTATTTTCTCACTATCTTTTCCATATTTTTATTCCTTTTTAGCATCCTCGAGCAGTAGTCTTTTCTGGCATAGATTAATATCAATGTTCCGTCCATGGAATTATCTTATCAACTTTTGCTTAAATAAACAAGAAGATGAACATTACCTTTGTTCATATTAGGCAATAAACCATGACGGTTCTTGGAGATTTTCTCTTTTTGGGCTATCCATTAGTTTTGCACTTAATTTTCTCTCATCCACTACCCCATTTCTTATCTCTCCAAACATTTGGGTGTCTACCTTGTTATACAATTTTATCGGGTTGCTAAATGGGCATTTGGGTTGAATACCATGGATTTTTACTACGAATCGACAATGTTGTGTTTATGGTAGAATTAACAAACTTAAGCAACTTGCAGGAAAAGAAAGAAAATGCAGGAAATGAAAATGCATAAACGAAATTTCATTGAGTTATCAGATATCTCCTTCATTACAATTGTGCTGATTTATAACCACTTTGGTTAATCGATTTTGGACAAATCCTACCACCTCTAACAGCTTGACACCTGACAAATAAAAAAAAATGACTCCATATCAAAATGATACATTTAGGTTATTACTGTTTTAGTCTGAGACTTAACTAATTTTAACTGAATGTAATCAAGTTTTTAGGATCTTATTCTGACAATCCCCTTTCCCTTAAAAATTTTATTATTCTCAATGATAGAAATCTGGAAATGCCTTACTCAATTGGCCCCATTCTTCCCAGGTAGCATCTTATAGTATGTTATTCGACCACTGAACTAGTATCACGATGGCTGGTTTATTCCCTCTTTTTATCAGCCTTCTGTCCAATACTGTAATCGGTTCTGATCTCAATTTTCCTTATGTTGAAGTCTGAGGCAACAAGGTCTGAATCACCTTACTTTTACCTATTTTCTTCTTGAGCAGGGAGACATCAAATACGTCATGAATTCTGGTGTTAAGAGACAACTACAACTTGTATGCTACCTTACCGACCCTCTTGGGTACAGGATAGGGTCCATAGAACCTGGCAGATAACTTCATGTTTTTTTTAGCATTAACTGACATTTGTCTATATGGTTATAATTTCAAGTAAACTGCATCCCCTACCTCAAACTATCTTTCTAACCTTTTCTTATATACATAAAATTCCATCATTTCTTGAGCTTTTTGCAGATTTTTCTTAAGGATTTATTGTATGCTCTCTTTTGTCTTTCATAAATTCTTCCGCCACAGGATTACCATCCCTCCTTATTGCTTGGTGATAGCTTAAGACACGAGGGTTTACTCCATAGAATGCCTTATAAGGAGTCATCCCTATTGTTGTGTGAAATGTAATGTTGTACTACCATTCTACTAGGGGTAACCATCTTTTTCACTAATTAGGCTGAAAGTAATATACCCTAAGCCAATCACATTTGATGTGATATGCATATACTTTGTAATCTTATTCGATTTATTAATAAAAGTATCAATGCAGTTCTTTATTTATGATTAATTAACTGAATTAATTATACGAATAAGCCTATAATCTTGTGCAATACTCTTAGAATCATGATGTTGATCATGCTAATGAGATCTAAATTTAAGATAGCTCAAAACTAAAATGTTCCTCCTCGTGGGATCACTAAAAAGGGGATTAGTGAATTCGGATAGATTAGTACATACTATGTTTGCTCTTATGAAGAGAATAATTGATCTCATAATCATTTGTGTAGAGACACTAAAACAAGTATGTAGAGCTTATTAGAGAATAAGTTGACTGAACATAGCTCAAGGAACATCAAATGGAGTTTTACTTGTTTGTCAATAGGAGTTCCTTTTGTGATAGTAGTACAAGTGATCCTTGGACTTGAGATCATTATAGTATCTTTTGTATGATGAGTTATACTTTGGCATATTCCTTAAGACCTTTAGGGTATAACAAAGGGTATGATCAGGTATAATAAGTTGTACATGGAGGTAGGTGAATGGACAGAAAAGGCTCTACCACTTCCAGTAAAGGAAGTTAATGTCTTATGTAATTCGATAAATGACAACTCAAAAATCCTTGGCCAAAGTGGAATGAAAATTAGAAAGGAGTTTTTAATTTACATTAGACTTATACATTTAACAATTGAAATGCATATGATCAAATAAAATAAGACTTGACAGAAATTGCATGTCTTATATCTGAGGAGTAGCAATAAGAGGTTGAAGAAAGTGATCAAAATTGGGCTTTTGAGGAGTAGCGATAAGAGGTTGAAGAAAGTGATATGAGCCATAGAATAGTGGAAAGTTGTTGAAGAGGTTGAAGAAAGTGATATGTGCCGTACACACTCATAATTAAATTAATTAGTGACTTTGTTTAAAAAAAATGATTTTAACTTATAAAAACAACTAATATTATAAACTCTTAAAAAATAATATTGAAATAAAATTATTATTTCAAATATTAAAATATATTTAATTTTGTTATCTCAAAATGTGACAATTTTGATTGTTCGTCACGCTATAAAATATTAAATATCAAAAGAACTAACTAACAACAATAAATAAATAAATATAACTAGAAATTCTATGTAGTAAAATAAATAAATAAATATAACTAGAAATTCTATGTAGTAAAATAATTAACTTTGTTTGTTAAAGATATTTATTATACAATGTTACTTGCTTTGATTTTCTTATTTTAATTTTAATAAAATAACTGAGTATATAATAAATTATACTATAAAACTATTACAAAGATGTTAATGTGGCTTAATGGTAATTTGTAGTAAAACTAGTTAAAACATTATAAAAGATCAATCTATTAGACCATGCTCCCTGCAATCCACTTCAAGAAGTGTGGTGCACTTACGGTTCAGAGGTAACTATCAAAACGCACCGATAGCGGTTTAAATTTTTTATTTTTTTTGTTGCGCCAAATCTGTATCGGCGAGGCCAGCAACTCGAATAAAAACCAATCAATTTGATGCAATTCGACTATTTTTGGATCAATTTCAATTTAAATTATCATTCTTACCCCAAACACTATGTTTAAAATAAATTACTAATATACCAACAAGATTTTTAAATGCGTTTAGAATTCTAAACGCTTTAAAAGTGAGTTTAGACTTCCAAACGTTTTAAACGTGTAAACGTCCGTATAGTGTTTGGAAGTGTTTTAGGTGAAAAAAAGAGAAGAAAAAGTTAAGGAAGAGAAGAGAAATATCCCCTTTCTTTTCTCTACCCTTGTTTTCAAAAAGTGAGAAGAAATTCTTTTGTCCAAAATTTATTTTCCCCGACTTTTTTTTTTATCTTTTCTTTGCCAACCAGGCTGTGGTTACCATGGAATGCAACAAAAATCCAGGACCCAACATCATCGAAGGCGACCTCGAAAAGGCCCTTTATGCATATTGTGACGTACTCGAACACGATCGATGCTTCCCAAAACGGTTTGACTGGGGCCTGCTCTGCCCGAACCGATAAGGGTGTCAATGTCGTGGGTCAAGTTGTCTCCAGTCACTTCTACATTGATCTATAATTTGATAAGAATGGTATTTCTTATTCAGAATATTACTGAACTTTAAATATATCACGTTATTAATAATATTAATGTTTTACATCATTATACAATTATCACTACTAAGCAAATAAGAATGTTCTAGCGACGGAATAATGAAAAAATAAATAAATAAATGATAATATAGTTATTAGCTAAAGAAACATTATTCACAATTTATTATCAGATTTATCAAAATTGAGGCGGTTCAATAGGTGATGTATTAAATTATTAGGCATAATAATTATATTTAAATTATTAAATATAAAGTTTAATATTAAAATATTTTTAGTAATATTCAGAAATTATACCTAACATAATTGAGTAAGACATAAGATAAGTAGTAATACTCATCACACACACATACATACACACACACACACACACACACACATATGTCAGTCAATAAAAGAGTTACACGTGGAATCCATTACCAAAACCAAAGCACATGATAGGATTATAAAAAAAAATCATCTGATTTCTCCTAAATTGTTTTAGCTTTCCTTCCTGACCTTTTTAGTTCCCCCACACTTTTCATAACCTCTACACAATTTGCAAACAATTTTCCTTTTTGTTAGACCTGATATGTTTTAAATTTTCACATTCGATCTACTTCTCATTTCAAAACTATATATCCTTAATTTTGCATCTTCTACTTCTAATTTTTATCTTCTATCAGCCCTAGTTCCATTTTGTAAAACTTGATATGTTCCACGGTCTCCCTCCCTTGCCCTAGTTCTACAATTGAGGGTTTGGAATGCACAGATTCAAACACCATATATCTAACTACTAATATCTTTCTATCTATATCTTCCCCTTTAAATTTGCCACTTCTCTATCAGAAGCCTCCCTCCCTCTACAGTTGGTGATTCAAGTAATTTTGATGCAATGGGCCTTTTAGCTGCAAACAAAGGCAGGCCCATAGAAACAAGTGTGGAGCAGGTCTGGGATGGAAGCAATCTTCATGTTCTTTTACTTCCAGAATATCAGTATGTCCAAGTGTTTATTACTGGAATCCAGGTGGAATCCAAACTTGACCGGAATATTAAATTTTTATTTTGTTTGGTCTGTTTAATAATTCTCATTTTCTTTTAAAACTAAACAACAATATGACTAATTTTCGTTAATGCTTTAAATAACTATATGAATACGAACAACTTTCGTTATTACCTTAAATACATATAGAAATAAGCATTAAACGCATAAATTGCACAAAAACCTGTATCAAAAGAACGCAGGGAACAAGCAAACCATAAATGTACTATTACACCTTGTTAATAATATATATTACACCCTGTTAATAATGTATATTGCTATTGAGATATCAAATGAGATGTTTTTTTTTGTGCTAAAAAGCCTTGTACTATTCTTAATATATTACCACGTTGTACAAGTTTACCATTTTTTTTCTAGATGGATCTTAATATTATGTTACAGAAACCCAACTGTTCATTGTTAGTCTTTTTCAGAAAACATTATAATTGTGGGAACTAATTAAACGATGATTCCATGTTTGTCATTGCATCATTTGGCTAAAGATTTAATACACTATAGAATGTCAAAGTTCTGAAACTGATGATACAAATATGACAGCCTAAGTAAGTTATATAAATGGTGAGAATTCCTTTACTTTTGATTTCAATACTTTCATCTTTCTTATTTTCCTCTATTTCCTCTATGAATAATGAGCTTTCTCTCTCTCAACATTAAGTTCTAGCTTAGATTCTTTTCCTTTGTTTTAAATATACTACTATTTTTGTTTGATTTATAGCGATTATCTATTTAAGCTCCTGTTAATCGTAGATTCCTCTGTCGGCAAATCATGTCTTCTTCTAAGATCCGCTGTATGTTTTTCACTTTGATCTTTATATTCAAGTTTATTTGCTTTTTGTGATGTATAAATTTTATTGTTAATGTGTTAGTAGTAAAGTTAGTTGATTTGAATTTTTGGGTTGTTGATTTCAGGATGATTCTTATGTAGATAGTTACATTAGCACCATTGGAGTTGTTTTTGTGAGTAATTATATTCGTAATATTCACATACATACATGAATTGTGCTTCACTTTATTTTTTCATTAACCTGAATTTTTTTGGGGTGATTGATTCAGAAAATTAGGACTGTGGAGCAGGATAGGAAGACGATCAAGCTTCAAATTGTGAGTATTGACTACTTTATATGTAGTACTACTGTATGAATTAATGGTTTTAAGGATCTGGATTTTTTTTAAAAAAATCTCCATTTGTCCCACAATGAAAGTCATTTTTTGATGGCACACTAAGATTTGCCAATCGTACACTTGGACATAAGATTTTTCCTTTGTTTTTAATTAAGTTTTAAGACAATCTTTTGACAGGAAAAAAAGATATGTTCAACTGTTATTGATAAAG
This sequence comes from Hedera helix, assembly GCA_947179155.2. Lineage (NCBI taxonomy): Eukaryota > Viridiplantae > Streptophyta > Magnoliopsida > Apiales > Araliaceae > Hedera > Hedera helix. The sequence continues at coordinate 31,333,775 of OX359274.1, read as the reverse complement.
CTTATGGTAATAACACAACCAGTATTGTTAAGTTTGGATATGGGGTAAGTTAGACAAAATATAATGGGACGTGGGCTTTGCAGTTAAAGCATAAGCAAAGTTTGTAACATGGGTGGGAAGTTTAACCATAGCGAATGGAATGTTATATTACTTTAGTATTGAGGAAAATCATATGGTCTGGCTTGCTGGTTTTAGCAACATCGTTGAAGTTGGGATTCTTTTGTTAATTAAATGAATATTCTTACTTATTTGAATTCTCATACAGTCGTTGTATGATTTCTAGGCAGAGTGGACTAATTTATTTGACACTATAACTGAGTTCAACATATACACATCAAATTAAGTTTGACTTTTTGAGGTCAAATCTTTACAAGAAACAGTCGGTTAGATTAAAATATTGGTTCAACTTGCTCAGATGCTATAAAATTTATGCATTGCACATTGAATGTGGTAGGTTCTTTATGCCAACTTGACTTTTCTTGGCGCATAGAGTTCTCTTCTGCTACCTAGCTTGTTAGTTAATGTATTATGTTATTTATTTTAATCAATTACATTTAGTTGCTACGAATAAATTATACTGATTTCAAACTCCTTTCGCCATAAAATAAAAGTATCTCATCTTCTTGGCACTAGACAATATGAGCTTATTCGCCGGTGTATCATTGTTTTGTAAATACTAGAAGACAAAACAAATAAGGCTTGTCAATATGGGTATTACTTAAAATTCGCATCTACTAAGGAAGGTAATTCTTTATTTTATTTTATTTTAATATGGTTATATGGAAAATTTCAATAGGTCCATCAACTAGTTAATGGCAGCAAAATCTGGATCATCCATATTGTAAAATACTAGAGTAATATAATAAGAATATATTATGTAATAACCCGAATATTTAACAATATTTCTTTTAATGAAAATATTGAGGAGATTAATAAATGTGGTAAAATTTTAAAAAAAAAAAAACCTAGTTCTATGAGAAGGGTGAAAATAGATGGATAAATTTATTTTTTCCTATGTGTTAGTAAGAACCTGAGAGGTTCAAGTGTTATAGAACCCTACAAATTTTCTCTTGGAGCAGAGATGCCTTAGAGGGGCGAGTAAATCAGTCATTAACTCAGGATGCGATTAGTGACTCGATAGATAAGAGAATTATAATAAAGATAATTCGCTAGGGTAAAACAAGGTAGCATGATACCTTTAAAAATTTGATGAATTATTTGATGGATAAGATAAGCTAGGTTGTTGCGGTAATTCGATTTAAGCCAACCTAGTTGAAATGAACCTAAAAATTTAATAATGTTATAAATAAATTTTAGAATTTTAAAATTTAAAATTAGTGAATTAATGAAGGGTGATCATTTCAAACCCTAGGAAATGGTATTATGAATATTTAAATATTCGAGGATTTATTTTAAGATTGTTCGATCAAAGGGGTTATTAAACTAACGAACAAACTTAGAAAATTAATACCGAGCGAGTGGTATGTTGAGAAACGCAAATTAGGATTCAATTAGGCTTAATTAGGGTAAGTCTAATTGGGTTATGTAAATTAATTAATATAATTATTAATTAATAATAACTATGTGAAATATTAATAATATTAATTAATAGTCCATCTAGTAGTTAAATACTAGTAGGCTAGGTCATATATTATTTTTAAACAAGTCCACTTAATTAATTAAGTATGGATTTGTATGTTGGTTGTATTAATTTAATTAGGTAAGCCCAATGATTTATTTAAATTGGGAGACTAATGAATTAATGTTTAAGCCCAATGTTGGTAAATTAATTTGGTGTTATAGTAGCCCAACCAAGATGAATAGTAAGCCCAAACAATTAAATTGAAAGCCCATTTTTTTGATCCAAATTAAAAGCTTCTAGAAGGATTTTTATTTTGCAAGTTAACTAATAAAAATAAATCAAAAATTGGGGTAATGTTGAGAAAAAATGTGGAATACTCAACCTCTTTTGGCTAGAATTTGTAGAATGCTTGAAGTCCAATTTATATGCTTACAAGGTGTGTATGTATAGGTTGGCTCCACTATAAATAAATCACTTGGTTCATTGGCTAAGAGTTTAAAAAGTTGCAAGAGAGAGCTTTTATATTGGTGCTAGTGAGTTTGAGTGAGTTCCAAGTGAGTTGAGTGAAATAGTGAATAAACTAATGAGTTAACTCAACCGAGTCGAGCCGAGTCAAGCCGAGTCAACCCATTCTTAACCAAGAGAAGAGCTTAGAGGTTCATTTACTATTTTGGAAGGAAGATAAAGCAAGCACACAAAACAAAAAGGTTAGTAAATCCTAAAAAACCTTAGTTATGCTTGTTATGTGATTAAAATAAGAAATAAATGGTAAAAATATAATCTTTATGTTCTTTAAGTCTATATCCATGCTAGATATGTTAAATAAGTGTTTCATGGATTTTTGGTATGGATCCATAAGCATTTATGTGGAAAAACTTAGCAAAAGTTGTAAAATGATGTTTACCGGAAAACTAAAAACCGAGTAGCCTCATTCCCGGAATTACTGTTCATGATCCGTAAGTCGGAATCATAATCCGTCAATTTTCTATGCTAGATCTTGAAGTTATGTAAATTCTCCAACTTGAATGACTAAAATCCGATTTAAAACGAGTGAGATATGATTTTTCTACTCAAACACTCCACTGTCGGAAGTTTTGCGTGAATAGTCCGGTTTTAGGCTGTTTTCAGTGGTCAAATTTTGTCCAACAAATTAATACGATAATGGATAATTGTAGTTCGGGAAGTCACGATTCCAACAATATAAAGTAGAGCTTAATCGGAGTTATAGAACTCAAGTTATTAAAGTATTAGTGAATGACCCCAAAACTGGACATAATTAAAACCTACTGTCGATTTTTTTCCGGTGAATCGGCCGGAGCATTCTGGCGGCCGGTTCACACATTTTTCGGTCGGTTCCGGCGATGGTCAAAACTATAAAGTTGCTTGGAATTTCGTTTACTATTTTCTGGAATTTAATGGTATTTTTATAACGTCAGTAGCTATTTTTCATAATTATTTAATAATAAAAGCTTACTAAATGTATGAAAAATAATAAAAAGTATTTTTAAATGTTGGAAAAATATGAAAAAATAACCTACTGATTATTTGAAGTGTTATATGTATGGAGATGGTATTATTTCCGAAAATTGGTATTTTTCATATTATTTATGGTGTAAATGTACACTAATTAGTGACTACCTAGCTAATAATTCAAGAAAATTATAAATAAATTGTTATTAAATATTAAATATATTCTTTAGGTATTTAATAACAATATCAACTTGTTTGGAGAAAATAAATAAATTATTTATTATTTAATTAGGTATTAAATTGTAAATAAAGGAAAGTAAATAACTAATTATTCTTTAATTAATATTAAATAATAATTAGAGTAAGATAAAGATTTTAAACTTTAATTATTTATTATTTCATAAGATTAAATAATAAATAAACAGAGTTAGGTAATTATTATTTAACATTAAAGAATAATTACAGTTAAGTAAAGTTGATAACATAATTATTTATTATTTTATTTAATTAAGAGTAAATAATAAATAAAGATAATTAATTAATTATTATTTAATTAACATTAAATAATAATTAAAGAGGGTTAATTTCTTACTATTTAATATATTAAATAGTAATCAAAGGATGTTAGAGTTAATAGTATAATTGTTTATTATTTAATTAATATTAAATAATGAGTACGGATAATTAATTAATTAATTATTATTTAATTCATATTAAATAATAAGTAAATGGTAATTAAGTGGAATAAATTATTACTTAATCGGGAGAAGATTATTAAGTAATTAAAATATATTGATAATATTAATGACTAACTATTAAATGATAATAGTTAAGAATTAAATCATTATTCAATAATTAATAATGATATGTAATTAATTTAAAATATTATCAAAGAATTAATAATATTGTTTAACAAGTAATTAACTATTGAATAATAATAGTTAAGGGTTGAATCATTATTAAATAATTACTAATGATACGTGAGGATTTCAAATATTATTAAATGATTAATAATATTGATGAACAATTAAATTATTATTAAAATGATTAATAATAATGTGAAGTCAAATAAAATATTATTAAAGGGTAATAATACTAGCAAGCAATTAAATTATTATTAAAAGAGTAATAATGATGATTAAGGTAAACTATTATTAAAAAGAAATTAATAATAGTAATGATTATTTAAAGTGTTATTTAACAATTAAATAACATTATAAGTTATTACTAATTAATAGTAAGAGTTTAAAATATTAACCAATGCAGTGAATATTATGATAAATCATCGAGTTAAATGATGTGATTAAGTTAAACCAAGGGTATGGTCCATTAGTGACTAATTAGTTGTTTGACCTAAACAGAAATAAGGTCCAGACATTAATGCAGTGACATTAATAAATATCAGAACTGCATAGTTTATACAAAAGATTTGCGGTGTTGAATATGAAACACTGAGTCAAGTTAACGAGAGACTAAAATATGAAATTAACCCTATTAAATAAAGGGGACGATAAGAAGAAATAAATATCTTTAAAATAAGATTTAGTATTGAGTCAAACTTTGACTGATATTGTGCACCGTTGATCTCACATACCGTGTAGGTGGTGCAAGGAACATGAAAGATTAGCGTAAGATGGTTATGCAAGTCCAGGCAAGTTTTTCAGAACGTGTTGCATTATGTGTCTGATTTAAAATACTACAAAATTATTATATGTGCATAAATTATTATATGTAATAATGTGGTAATGTGCTTTTATGATAAAAGTTGAAATAAACTATTGATATGCACTAGATGATTAAGTTGATTGCTCTATATATATTGAACTGTATGAAATTGTAAATGACATGCATGAATAGCATGAATCATAAAGTAAATGCAAAACATGATAGACATGAGATATGTAGTCATTGTAAAGCATGAGATGCATGAAGCATGATGAAATATGTTTATGTGTTATGTGAAACTGTTAGACTTGCTGAGCCGTCGTGCTCACTCTTGCTTAAAATAAAACATTACAGCGCAGCTTGGGAAAACGGATTACTCTGGTAGAGGCAGATGAAGATTAACTAACGAGTCATCAAGATTAAAGCGTAGGTGCCTTTATAGTAAAACTTGCGATAGATTAAATTACCTTCATTGTGTAATATTTGCGATTAGGTAATGTTTTAATGTGCTACAGAATAACAAACCTAAATATTGAAAGAACATGTATAGATTATTTAAAATCGTTTGCAGAGGTTGTCCTTTATGTATGAGGATAATAGATAGGGTAATTGAGTCACTATACGTATGATCTCAAAGTTGTAATAGAATGTTTAAAGATTGCGATTCTAGAATGGAATAGAGTTGAAGGTTGTATTCAAACATACCGTTTGTATTCATTAAAGGTTTAATACCTAGATTATAGTAATAATTGTATTAACTTATTGTTTATGAGTTTAATATAATTAGTTTAAACTCAGGATTGAGGTTACTTTTAACGGACCAGATTCGGGGTTAAAGGAGTCCGAATTTGGGGTCGTTACATATTATGCCCGTGTTATTAATAATGTAGGAGGGCCAATTGAATATTCTGGGTTGCCCATTTCAATTTTCTTTTGAATTCAATATGTCAAATGTCAAAAAATAGAACTGGTCATAAAGAATCTACAGCCTAGCAAGAAGGCTCAAGCTGGTCTTGTTATAGTAATGAATCTGCACTTTCTTTCTCACTTTTGATTTTCGGTGAGCTTAGAATCTACTTGGTAGTATACAACATCCCCTATATCACTTACATAATGATCCTTTTTGAAGCTTTTCATAAGGATTCCCAGCAAATGAAATGGAACAGGTCCTAATTTCTTTGGTCCCCGGTAGTACTTCCCAAACACTGGCTTTGCAGCTTCTGTTTGTACCATCAGAATTTAGGTCTTGTTTAAAAGCTGAATAACATTAAGGTGAAATCATTTATATATGTATCCAATTAATGAATACGAAGGGGATATGCTCACAGCTTCTATTAAGTGATAATGCGGGATTTGAGGGAAGAGATGATGTATGACGTGCATTCTTATATCGTGGTGGATGTTATTGATCCATCCATAGTCACGATTAAGCATTGTAAGTCCTCCTCTCAGGTAACTCCATTCTTGTTATTATCATATTACAAAGACATGTGAGTTCCTAGCCAAAAAATGATAACAGTTAATCAACTCTGCTTAGCAAACACAAAGCAAACAGAAACTTCAAATATTTCCTCCATTTTAGTAGCTACAAAGTCTTAAAAGCTATATTGAGATGAGACATCAATGCTTCTTTTGGGATTTCGGACTGTAACGAGCAGTTACTAATGAGGAGCATGATTACTGTGAGTAACATTACATGGGTCAACCTAAATAATAAATTTGTCTGCACCATATGTTGTTTAACTCGTTTCTATTGTCGGTCATTATGGAAAAGAGTTGTACAAGGTCACTGTGGGTTTACATATAAGTTTTGGGTTCCATATGCCAATATGCATGCTTTTAGCCACTTTGAATGCTATTTTTTTTTCTTTTTTTCATGTCCTTCTTGTCAATCTTTACTAAACTTATATAGTACATAAAAGTTTCGAGCTCCAATTTAATGAAATATCTCATTATCGTTGAGATTATAATCACTAGTTTTATATCTCAATATATACAAGAGAACTTTAGCAATAATTAGAAACAGTTAAACTGCTCACTTATATTAAATACCTCAAAACTTTCAAAAGTCAAATTAGATTTAGACTTCACTTCTGTTGTTGTCCAAGCGCCTCAATAACTTATTTTGTTGATATCGGGTTGTACTTTATCTAAGCTATAAGCTTGCCCCTTCGAAAGTATGTATATTATCTACATACCTTGGGCAACAACAGTGTACTCTTGTCTATAAAACTATATTTTAAAATAATTAGTCAATTGATTAGTATAGCAAAGTAATCTCCTGATTATCACTTGATAACTATTATGTAGGTATTATTCCTGTGCTTATTTCCCTTCTTTCACAAGGATAGAAAACTATCTTGTGCTTACTAAGGGCAGGGGCTATCCTTTGGCGAGGTATTTTTTTTTTGTGTCACCCTATGCTTTTTTCTTGTATATTTTATGTGCACATGGATGTTCCCTTTTTTCTTGAAGTTTCTTACTACACTAACATATGTCCACACAAAAATATAATTACATTAACTTTTGTGAAATGGATAAATCCTTCTACGACATATAGCATGATTGACTTCTCATTTATTTTTCTCTACGGTAAATTTTTAGCTTATTAATTTTTTACCCAACACAAACTTTATTCTGTACCTAATTTGATGTCTCATTGTTCTTGCAAGCGTGAACATACAAAGAAAGAGGTTTAGATTTTCAATAGCTGTAGACTTAGTGAGTTTTATTACATGTAAATGAATTCAAATACTTGATTATGACAATGATGAAACCACTGTGTTCATATGCTCTTATGGCCAAAAAGTGGAGTATATTTTATTGCTTTTTTTTTTTTACCTAGTGATACAGGATGGCAGAAGCAAAAGAAAGAGTTCTTACACTTGCAATTCCTTCAGATATGCAATCCATTCATAAGAGCTGCGAAAATCTTGACTCCAATTAAACTTGGCTTTTATGAATAGGTAATAACAATAAACATTGATCATATCTTTTGATAATTGACTGGAGAACATTAATATTATCTAACTTGTGTATTTTCTTAAGAGTAATTTTTTTTAATAATTTGTATGATATTGTGATTGCCTATTTTTCTTTTTCTGCTTATGTGCAATATGGCTGCAACTCTATCTATTGATTTTGGCACTACATGTCTCTGCTGACCTATTTGCTTCATTTTCCTACAGCTATGATTTGCTATTATTTTTAAATATGTGCAGGAACACTGCTTCTATCTGCCTTATAATATTGGGTACCAAATTTCCTATATATGATGTGTTATGTTTACGGAAGAAAAGGGACGAAATAAGAAGTGTACTCTCTCTATATATGTAAATATATATTTGATTGAAGAACTGTGACAACCTTAGATGGTTGATTGTAAAGATGATGAATGAATATGTACTAGATGATTTTATTAAGTTAATAATATTTTTATTTTTGCCATTATTTGTTATGATGTCATTGAGCCAATCAGGTACACAACAAGATTGTTAATTTTTGATTTGGCAACGATAAAGTCAATGGCTATTTTGTTACCAAAGCGTTGTACAATTAAGGATATAGCAACAACGTTTTATACATTTAGCAACAAGTTTTTGTTACTAATGACATTAAAATATAATTTTTGACAATGAAAAATTAACCTAATAACAATGGGGAGGATATTGTAGCTATACCCAAATAAAAAGGCAACATTTATATTGTTGCAAATCATATCGATTTTCGTTACACATATAAAGAAACGGTAACGTATAGTGTCTTCGCTAATCAACAACTTTTGTTACTATTGAAACATAACCCACAACAAACATTATCGCTGCAAATTAATCATAATGTCATTGCAAAATAGTATAATCAACAACGAACATCGTTGCTAAAAAATATACAATCAGAAATCAAAACAGGTTTAGGCAATAATTTCCATTCTTTTTTGCAACGAAACCGATAGTTGGCAAAAGTGAACTAATCGCAATGATAGCACCTATTTGTTGCCCAAAAAAAAGTTCATTTCGTTGCCAATTAGTAATATTTTGCAACGAAAGGTGATTTTCAGTAATGATTTTTTTATTGATTCTACAACAATAAATTTCGTTGCTAAAGGATCAAGGCTTTTGCACGAAAGCTAACTTTCGTTGCAAAATGTATCACTTTCGGCAATGACCAAAATACATTCGTTGTGGAACAATTAACAACGCTCATTGCGCAACAAAAGGTGCAACGACAAGAAAATCATTGCTAAAGCCCTTTTGCAACGAAATTTGGCACCTTTAGCAACAAAAACCGATTGTTGCTAAAGCTCCAATTTTTTGTACTGTTTGAAGAAGAACACGAAGGATTAAAGAGAGTTAAACTTGTACCTGTGGAAACTTGGTTCTTCAAAGTTATAAATCTTTTATCTTTCCTCAATTAATAATAGTCATATAAATAAAATTCTGGTTATTGGTTTGAAGAAAAATTTTAAAATCTGATTTTGCTTGCTTCTGTTGCGCTTGTATAATTTGATTATATGTATGTCATGTTTTTGCAAACCAACATAGGCTTTTGTCTAGTCATGCACCTTAAATACGTCTCAATACACTAGTTGACACCTTTCAGTTTGCCCATTAGTTTGGGAATGATATATTGTACTTAGTTTGATCCAGAACCCCATAGTTTTAAACAATTCTCTCCAACAGTTGCTAATAAAGATCTTATCTCTATCTGAGATGATATCCTTTGGAAGTCCATGAAGTTTCACCACTGAATTAAGGATAAGTTGAGCTACTTAAGAGGCTGTGAAGGGATGTGCTAGGGCAACCAAGTGACAACCTTTAGTTAATTTACCAATCATCAACATAATGGTATCTTCACCCTCTGACCTACGAAAACCTTCTACAAAGTCCATGGTAATGACTTCTCAAACTTGGTTTGGAATAGGAATAGGCTGTAATAACCTAGGAACAGGGATGTGTTTAGCTTTATTTCTTTAACATATGTCCCATTGCCTCACATATTCAGTCAAATCCTTCCTTAAACTAGGCCAATAAAAAATGGATTCTGCTATTTTAATGGAAGTTGAAATTCTATAATGGCCCCCCTTTAGACTATTATGAATAGCTTTTATGATCCTCATCCTTAACTCTTTTATGCTTCCTAGGAAAATTCTACCTTGTTTTCTCATAATTTCATATTGTAAACTATACTCAGGTATATTGGTAGGATTAATAAGTACCTAGGTTATGCTTTGTTGAGCCTTTAGATCATCTTCTAGGCTATTGTAGACTTCCTCCTTCCAGCTAGAATATACCATAGTAACTGTTATGCATTGGACTTCTATTTCATGTTCTCTTGACAAAGCATTAGCTACTAGATTGACTTTACCCTTTTTTATACATAATGGTGTAGTCAAACCCTAACACCGTAGAGATCCACTTTTGTTGTACAAGAATAGTGAGCTTTTGTTCCATGAAATATTTCAATGTTTTATGGTCATTTTTCATCATAAATTTCTTTCCTAACAGATAAGTCTTCCATTTTTGAATAACCATTATTATGGCTAGCAACTCTTTTTCATATCTGGATAAACCCATGTACTTTGTAGACAATGCCTAACTAAGGAAGGCTAGAGGTTTATTGATGAGTGGGTTAAATACTTACGAATTTAATACTTTTAGCCATGAATTAGTGTTTATTTCTATGTGTTACATATTACTTTTGACATGTGTTTATGTTATTTTGTAGGAAATATCATTTCGGAGGAAGAGCTGGACATTTAGGATCAAAAGCACATGAAAATGAGCAACGCAGGAATTCTGGAGTAGTAGCTGTAATATCCCGGATATTTAAAAGAATTAGAAATAAGATTTCTATTGTTTAATAAAGGTTAGTGTTTGATAACCTAATTGTGGAGATTATGATTGTGAAAAAACTGGATTAAATTAAATTTTTATTATGTGCTAGCAAGAACCAATATGGTTCAATATGTGTCATAGAGGCTTTTAGGAAGAAGGTCCTATGAAGTGTATGAAGAGATAAGATTTGATATTTATTGATAATGAGATTCTCATAATAGAAAGGAGTCAAGAATCTAAAGAGATTATGAGGAATAATGTTATACATTTTGTCAAAGTGTTTTGGAGAAAACCACGCAGCTGAAGAGGTGACGTGGGAGTTTGAAGAAAGGATGAGAACGATTTATCCGTATATTTTTGAGTGACCTTAAGTGTAATTCCGGGGACGGAATTCTTATAAGGGGGGAAGAATGTAATAACCGCAAATATTATTAGCCTATTGTAAATTAAATTAGGAATTTATTTCCAATAGAATGAACCCTAATGAGTTTAATTAAATTATTATGTGACTATGTGAATTATTTGATTGGAAATTTTATTTAGTTAAAGGGAGTCCAATTATTTAAGATATTAAAATATTGGACTAACCTAAGAGTTTGTTATCAAGAAATTGATAAGTTAAGTTAAGTGAATATTCAAGTAATACTTGAATATGACAAGTTTAATTGGATTAAATAATTGAGTTAAGTGAAATGAATTATTATCGTGAGACTAGTTATTTAAGCTAGCTACCTTAAGCATCAAATTTCAAGTTGGCTCGTGAAGAGTTATTATGGTTCATTGTGTAATTAATTTGAGACTAGTTGGATTTATTTCTAGTGGCTTATTAAGTGAATTATTTGTATTTTAAATGAAGTCAACTAGTGGTCAATGATAAGGCCAATTTGATAATTAAGTGGAAAGCAAAAGTATTGTATATTTATGGAGATGTCATGGCCGGATGTGTGATGGAGAAATGATCCATGTGTTTTTTTTAGTGGCATAATGTGATTGATGGAATCCAAAAAGATTTCAAATTAATTAATGAAAAGGATATGCAGGAGGTAGATATTTTGTTGGTTAATTAATAATTAATTTAATGGATAAGGAAGGAAGGAGATCTTTTGTGAAGTTTATATAGATTTGATAATTTTTCAAGTCCATGAAAGATTAAAGGGAAATTGATAATTTTTCAAGTCCATGTTGGAATGAGAGATTAAAGAGGAATTGATAATTTTTCAAGTCCATGAGAGATTAAAGGGGAATTGATAATTTTTCAAGTCCATGTTGGAATGAGAGATTAAATAGGAATTGATAATTTTTAAGTCCATGTTGGAATGAGAGATTAAAAGGGAATTGATAATTTTTTTCAAGTCCATGTGACCCCACATGACATCATCACCTTGCTTCCTATTGGTGGAATTCAATTGGCATTTCAATTTCATTAATTTGGGCATTGGATGGAGAGATTAGATGAGATTTGATAATTCTTTCGAGTCCATGCAATCTAATTGATGGATATGAAGGAGTAATTAAATAGAGTGAATAAAAAGGTAGACATCCATGTTGGAAGAAGAGAATTAAATGAAATTAAATATTTTTCAAGTCCATGAATCTAATTGCTGAAAATTAATTTAAGTGAAAGTCAAGTTAGTGGTCAACCTTTTCTACTAATTTGATAATTAAAATAAATCAAAAATCCTTGGATTTGGAGAGAGAGAGAGGGCCGGATTTGGTGAGATTTTGTGGAAATTTTTGTGGAGATTGCAAGTACACAAAAGATCCCTTAAAATGAGGAACTAAGTTTGACAAGGAAGGTACTAGCTTGGTCCAAATAGAACTAGATAGCAAATATATATATATTTATACAATGTGTATGTATAGGTTTGAAAGTCTATAAATACCCATTTTAGCTCATTTGATGAAAGGTTTTGGAAAACTTGCTTGAGAGAAAGGAAGCTTTAGTTTAGAGAGATAAAGTGAGAGATAGTTGAGATAAAGCTAGTATTCTTGTGAGAAAAACTAACAAAATCACCAAGAGGCTTCAAGGAGGGTGTCGGCTATTTCAAGGAAGTGGATATTGGTGAATATCATCTTCTTTTATCAACTAGTTTGGAAGGAGAAGGAGAATAGCTCAAAAGATCTTAAAGGTTGAAAAGTATTCTTGAAACCCTAACTTTTGATCCTATAGTTTATATAACTCATATATGTTATTTATGTGAGTTGTTGTTAGTTGATGTTAGATCTTTGATGAGTATGAAGTTGATGGTAGAAATGTGGGTAGATCACATAATGATGAAAGATTAGTGAAGAGATTAATAATCTAAAGTGTTTTAATGAAAACCCTAGGTTTGATTTTGTGATTTCATAGATAACCACCTTGTATGGTTGAGAATATTAAAGATACATGAGTTTACTCATAGATTTATAAATTAATAAAGTTGTATGTTAGTAAAGTTTAGTAGATCACATGTTGTGCTAGAAAAGTTAAGAAATCAAAAGATTGATGATGTTGTTTTAAAACCCTAATTGAACAGCCACTTTGGACATGTAACTGTTTCAAACCATAGCTCATTTTAAAAATCCAGCCACGCTGGGACCTAGATCTTCGAGTTCCGGAACTAACATGACTGGATTGACCAAATTCTGAGTTACGGTCTATTTTTAATGATTTTCCCCGTAAAACTGTCCAAAGCCGAAAAACACTAAAAACCTACTGTCCAGAAATTTAAGGAGACTGTTTCGGCCATTAAACAAGCTTTAAAAATTCCAAGATTATGGATTATGAAATTTTGTGTTGTAGCGAAGCTCCTGTCCAAAAATGAGCTCATTCTGACTCCGAGTGAGTTCGTAGTAGCTTAGCCAAGTTTTTGATTTGTAAAAATGAAACTATTATAAGTTGAAAAATATAGTTTTATACACTCTGAAATTTTTACAGGATTTAATATATGGTGTCCAGAAGCTGTCGGTCAAGGTTCAGATTTTTCTGATAATAATTTGAGTTTTAATAATTATTACCGTTTTGGACAGAAATGACATAATTAAAAATAGTAAACAAAGTTGAAAAATTAAAAGAAAATTTTCCTGTCTATGAGGAACAATATGCTACTGATTCCCAGAATATATAAAAATAATAAGTTAATTTCATATTTTTTGGAAAATATGTTTGTATCTTGAATAATTAAATGAGTAATTATGTAAAATCCGAATAAATTGTGAAGCATAATTTATTCGACCTAAAGGCATCAAAATGGCATAATGATTGTGTTATGTGATACATACGTGTAATATGTGATAATTATGTGATAATTGGATTAATTGGAGTTGGCACTAATTGCTAGTTAACCTATTAATGATTAAATTTTCGAGAGGAAAATATTTTTATTCGCGTAGCGTAATGTGCGACTAAGGCAAGTTCTCTAACTTACTCAAAGTTATTGATTGGTCATTCAATAGGCTATATTGAATTGTATAATGAATTGGAAATCCAATACGTTGAAAAGAAAAGTACGATTTGAATCCAGTTTGTTGGATTTTGAAAACAGTGTAGACGAAACGGAAACTAGTTTGTTGGTTATTTGTGAGAAACCACTCAACATACTATATTGAACACTGTTAAAAACTCGATGTGTGCTAGTCTTAGAATTATGAATACGTATGGTGTTAAGGTGCTAACTAATATTTGATTATGTGCTTAAATATTAGAAGTAGTGTTATAAGGTATAATAAGATATGGTAATTGAAAGATCAATTTTATAACTGATAGGCCTTTCATAAGAGGTTAAATTAGATTGTGTAGCAGTAATCGACGGGCAAGGCAAGCTCCTTAAACCCTACTCAATTTATATTAGAGCAGGATATATTATTTTATTGAGCAAGTTTCCTAACTCAAACTTAAGGTATTATGTTTCAAGCATGCTAGTGGTTTAATTCTTTATAATTATTCCACCTCTTTAAATTATTGATTCGCACATAGTGCATGTTGCATATGTTCATCCGGTATGAAAGGCTGATCACCTTCATTACCATAAGGTTCAGTTAAATTTGTTCATGGTCATTATTGGCACTCAACATTAATTGATTCAGTCATTCAATTATTGAAATTATGATTCGTACTCTTTCATAATTATTATATTGTTGAAAATCTGAAACCTTATTCTTTCTTTCAATCATGATATATCTTTATTGTATTTAAACTTGCTGAGCAAATTCGTTGCTCACCCTTGTTATATCATAATAACAAATTTCAGATTAATACAATTATTCGAGGAAAGACGGAGACAGAAGCAAATGACAAGATTATGGTGTTATGCTTGATAACTAATTTGTCATTTGATGTAAGTTAATTGTGTAAACCTTTTTGTGAATCTAATGGTATATATGTAAGTTAAGGTTAGAAACCTTGGGGCATGTTTAGATTACTCTAAAATAAACAATTTATGTTTATATATTCCGCATTAGTTATAGAACATGTATGAAGATGATGTATCGTGACATACCAAGTCCAAGGTTCAAGGTACATGGATTTGGGGGCGTTACAAGTTGGTATCAGAGCTGATAGGTTATAGTTCTTAGGTAGCAGTACCTTAGGCTATAATCGTGGAAATATATTGAAGACAGTGAAAGAATAAACTCATATGGAGTTTAAGCAATAAGAGTTGAATATATAAAATTCATAAAGAAAAAAATAAAGTATATATGAGGAGATTGAAAGAAGGATCTTCAAGGTTGAATTGAAAATGAATAAAATAAAATAAAAGAATCAGGGAATACTTGATTCAAGAATTTAAAAAGGAGGATCGTAAAGTAAAATGAGTAAAGACGAGTGAGAAGATGGTAGAATTAAACGATCCAAGAATAAACGAAAAATTGTAAAGTGAAATCAATTGTGATATAAGATCACGGTGATCATAGTAAAATCATGGAATGCCAGATGGTCTGTTAAATGATTAAGAGGTTGTGTGGATAGCATGGTGTTATAGCAATGAAGATACTGTGTAATAGTAATAAGTGAACTCTTGAAGTGTTGAATGTGATAAGGTATAAATTGAGAAAATTCATATCAAGTTAAGAAGAAGTTAGAGGTTAGTGGGATTTTCATTGAGGACTCATGGTAGTGACTGAGTGTGCACTTCCTTGGTATGGGATGGGGATTTGTACTTACTTAGCTTCCTATCGTGATAATCAGTGGAGATTCAGCGTCATGGTATCAATTATGTATGTTGAGAAGGTAATCCTTTTCTTCTATATGTGCCTGATACATAGGAAGAGAGAAAGAGTAAGATTAGTTGCGTGTTCTGAGAACCGACACGTATGGTAAGTTCGTGACTCATAGTCATGTGGTGGAGCCCCTCAGCGAATGGGCGACGTTAGCCTGACTAGGACAAGCTCCTCAAACCATATGATTGTGGTAAGTTCCTGAGCCCAAATACGTGGTAAATTTGATGAACAGTGAGTGTGGGTAGAGTTAAGTAGCAAGATTTAAGCTATAATAGATATAGTTATTAAGCTGGAAAAGATGAGAAATAAAATTGGTGATTATTTTGAGGTTTTAAGATATTCCAAATCTTCTAGCTATGCTAGACTTTGAAAATCTTAAAATCGTGCTTATGTACTTTTAAAAATACAAAAGTTTTCTGGTTATCATCAACACAATAATTTGAGGTGTGAAATGTCACATCTTTACTATTGTGGTATGATAAAAACAAAAGTAATTTTTCAAAATGTTTTGAAACGTTCAAATGAGAGTCTATGCTACTTGATTCAGCTAGACAAAATTGATTTTAAAATATCAAAATGTATTTACAAAATCATCTTACGCCATTGAATGCATGGTGTGGAGATGATGTATGACGGAATCCTCAATGTATCTTCTGTGAAGGTGCGGTATCATGAAGTCATAGTGATGACAGAATCCTCAACGCACTGTGCCAAAGATGCGGTATCATGAAGTCATAAAAGGATTTTTTATTTTCACTTAAAATAGTTTAAAAAGTTCTAAAGTTCATGGTGCATGAACGATTTAATTGTGGTAGTCTATGCCATTTGATTCGGCTAGATAACTTTTAATCTAAAGTGATGAACTTCAAAGTTTTATTTCATGAGTGAGCTCTTGAAAAGTTTTAAAGTTTCGATTAATATCTGAACTATTATTAGTCTAAGCCAATTGATTCGGCTAGACAAATGTTGAGGTATATTTATAAAATTCAAGTATTTTTGAGAATTTATGTCAAACCAAATTATTTTGTTGCGGAATTTTTTAGTAAGTCTGAGGTGAACAACTCTATAATGGGGGATATGTCAGAGCCATGAATAAAGAACCCATGAGGGGGTGCCCAAGAGTGGTGGCAGGCTGATATAAACAAAATATGGGTTGGTAAATCCAAAGAGTTCAACCCTGAGTGAAGTCGTTGTGCACAGCGCCAGCGTACAATAGATTGATCACCTAGCGTACAAAACAATAGAGGAATGTTTTCAGTCTTTATGATTGATAAACATTCTCGCAGATGTTCACGGTCTTTATGACCCCTCAGCATAGTATAAAAGTTTTAATGAATATTTTAATTTTCAATTTATTCTTCTGCAAGATATTCCATTGTTCTGGAATTGTAAGTTAGAAGTATGAACTTCCTAGAAAAGGGTGGTCATAGAATGTGATGAGTAAAGATATATTCTCAGAGATGAAAATCTGTAGAGATAAGTATGATAAAATTTCGGGGACGAAATTCTTAGAAGAATGGGTGAATGTAATATCCCGGATATTTAAAAGAATTAGAAAAAAGATTTCTATTATTTAATAAAGGTTAGTGTTTGATAACCTAATTGTGGAGATTATGATTGTGGAAAAACTGGATTAAATTAAATTTTTATTATGTGCTAGCAAGAACCAATATGGTTCAATATGTGTCATAGAGGCTTTTAGGAAGAAGGTCCTATGAAGTGTATGAAGAGATAAGATTTGATATTTATTGATAATGAGATTCTCATAATAGAAAAGGAGTCAAGAATCTAAAGAGATTATGAGGAATAATGTTATACATTTTGTCAAAGTGTTTTGGAGAAAACCACGCAGCTGAAGAGGTGACGTGGGAGTTTGAAGAAAGGATGAGAACGATTTATCCGTATATTTTTGAGTGACCTTAAGTGTAATTCCGGGGACGGAATTCTTATAAGGGGGGAAGAATGTAATAACCGCAAATATTATTAGCCTATTGTAAATTAAATTAGGAATTTATTTCCAATAGAATGAACCCTAATGAGTTTAATTAAATTATTATGTGACTATGTGAATTATTTGATTGGAAATTTTATTTAGTTAAAGGGAGTCCAATTATTTAAGATATTAAAATATTGGACTAACCTAAGAGTTTGTTATCAAGAAATTGATGAGTTAAGTTAAGTGAATATTCAAGTAATACTTGAATATGACAAGTTTAATTGGATTAAATAATTGAGTTAAGTGAAATGAATTATTATCGTGAGACTAGTTATTTAAGCTAGCTACCTTAAGCATCAAATTTCAAGTTGGCTCGTGAAGAGTTATTATGGTTCATTGTGTAATTAATTTGAGACTAGTTGGATTTATTTCTAGTGGCTTATTAAGTGAATTATTTGTATTTTAAATGAAGTCAACTAGTGGTCAATGATAAGGCCAATTTGATAATTAAGTGGAAAGCAAAAGTATTGTATATTTATGGAGATGTCATGGTCGGATGTGTGATGGAGAAATGATCCATGTGTTTTTTTTAGTGGCATAATGTGATTGATGGAATCCAAAAAGATTTCAAATTAATTAATGAAAAGGATATGCAGGAGGTAGATATTTTGTTGGTTAATTAATAATTAATTTAATGGATAAGGAAGGAAGGAGATCTTTTGTGAAGTTTATATAGATTTGATAATTTTTCAAGTCCATGAGAGATTAAAGGGAAATTGATAATTTTTCAAGTCCATGTTGGAATGAGAGATTAAAGAGGAATTGATAATTTTTCAAGTCCATGAGAGATTAAAAGGGAATTGATAATTTTTCAAGTCCATGTTGGAATGAGAGATTAAATAGGAATTGATAATTTTTAAGTCCATGTTGGAATGAGAGATTAAAAGGGAATTGATAATTTTTTTCAAGTCCATGTGACCCCACATGACATCATCACCTTGCTTCCTATTGGTGGAATTCAATTGGCATTTCAATTTCATTAATTTGGGCATTGGATGGAGAGATTAGATGAGATTTGATAATTCTTTCGAGTCCATGCAATCTAATTGGTGGATATGAAGGAGTAATTAAATAGAGTAAATAAAAAGGTAGACATCCGTGTTGGAAGAAGAGAATTAAATGAAATTAAATATTTTTCAAGTCCATGAATCTAATTGCTGAAAATTAATTTAAGTGAAAGTCAAGTTAGTGGTCAACCTTTTCTACTAATTTGATAATTAAAATAAATCAAAAATCCTTGGATTTGGAGAGAGAGAGAGGGCCGGATTTGGTGAGATTTTGTGGAAATTTTTGTGGAGATTGCAAGTACACAAAAGATCCCTTAAAATGAGGAACTAAGTTTGACAAGGAAGGTACTAGCTTGGTCCAAATAGAACTAGATAGCAAATATATATATATTTATACAATGTGTATGTATAGGTTTGAAAGTCTATAAATACCCATTTTAGCTCATTTGATGAAAGGTTTTGGAAAACTTGCTTGAGAGAAAGGAAGCTTTAGTTTAGAGAGATAAAGTGAGAGATAGTTGAGATAAAGCTAGTATTCTTGTGAGAAAAACTAACAAAATCACTAAGAGGCTTCAAGGAGGGTGTCGGCTATTTCAAGGAAGTGGAGATTGGTGAATATCATCTTCTTTTATCAACTAGTTTGGAAGGAGAAGGAGAATAGCTCAAAAGATCTTAAAGGTTGAAAAGTATTCTTGAAACCCTAACTTTTGATCCTATAGTTTATATAACTCATATATGTTATTTATGTGAGTTGTTGTTAGTTGATGTTAGATCTTTGATGAGTATGAAGTTGATGGTAGAAATGTGGGTAGATCACATAATGATGAAAGATTAGTGAAGAGATTAATAATCTAAAGTGTTTTAATGAAAACCCTAGGTTTGATTTTGTGATTTCATAGATAACCACCTTGTATGGTTGAGAATATTAAAGATACATGAGTTTACTCATAGATTTATAAATTAATAAAGTTGTATGTTAGTAAAGTTTAGTAGATCACATGTTGTGCTAGAAAAGTTAAGAAATCAAAAGATTGATGATGTTGTTTTAAAACCCTAATTGAACAGCCACTTTGGACATGTAACTGTTTCAAACCATAGCTCATTTTAAAAATCCAGCCACGCCGGGACCTAGATCTTCGAGTTCCGGAACTAACATGACTGGATTGACCAAATTCTGAGTTACGGTCTATTTTTAATGATTTTCCCCGTAAAACTGTCCAAAGCCGAAAAACACTAAAAACCTACTGTCCAGAAATTTAAGGAGACTGTTTCGGCCATTAAACAAGCTTTAAAAATTCCAAGATTATGGATTATGAAATTTTGTGTTGTAGCGAAGCTCCTGTCCAAAAATGAGCTCATTCTGACTCCGAGTGAGTTCGTAGTAGCTTAGCCAAGTTTTTGATTTGTAAAAATGAAACTTTTATAAGTTGAAAAATATAGTTTTATACACTCTGAAATTTTTACAGGATTTAATATATGGTGTCCAGAAGCTGTCGGTCAAGGTTCAGATTTTTCTGATAATAATTTGAGTTTTAATAATTATTACCGTTTTGGACAGAAATGACATAATTAAAAATAGTAAACAAAGTTGAAAAATTAAAAGAAAATTTTCCTGTCTATGAGGAACAATATGCTACTGATTCCCAGAATATATAAAAATAATAAGTTAATTTCATATTTTTTGGAAAATATGTTTGTATCTTGAATAATTAAATGAGTAATTATGTAAAATCCGAATAAATTGTGAAGCATAATTTATTCGACCTAAAGGCATCAAAATGGCATAATGATTGTGTTATGTGATACATACGTGTAATATGTGATAATTATGTGATAATTGGATTAATTGGAGTTGGCACTAATTGCTAGTTAACCTATTAATGATTAAATTTTCGAGAGGAAAATATTTTTATTCGCGTAGCGTAATGTGCGACTAAGGCAAGTTCTCTAACTTACTCAAAGTTATTGATTGGTCATTCAATAGGCTATATTGAATTGTATAATGAATTGGAAATCCAATACGTTGAAAAGAAAAGTACGATTTGAATCCAGTTTGTTGGATTTTGAAAACAGTGTAGACGAAACGAAAACTAGTTTGTTGGTTATTTGTGAGAAACCACTCAACATACTATATTGAACACTGTTAAAAACTCGATGTGTGCTAGTCTTAGAATTATGAATACGTATGGTGTTAAGGTGCTAACTAATATTTGATTATGTGCTTAAATATTAGAAGTAGTGTTATGAGGTATAATAAGATATGCTAATTGAAAGATCAATTTTATAACTGATAGGCCTTTCATAAGAGGTTAAATTAGATTATGTAGCAGTAATCGACGGGCAAGGCAAGCTCCTTAAACCCTACTCAATTTATATTAGAGCAGGATATATTATTTTATTGAGCAAGTTTCCTAACTCAAACTTAAGGTATTATGTTTCAAGCATGCTAGTGGTTTAATTCTTTATAATTATTCCACCTCTTTAAATTATTGATTCGCACATAGTGCATGTTGCATATGTTCATCCGGTATGAAAGGCTGATCACCTTCATTACCATAAGGTTCAGTTAAATTTGTTCATGGTCATTATTGGCACTCAACATTAATTGATTCAGTCATTCAATTATTGAAATTATGATTCGTACTCTTTCACAATTATTATATTGTTGAAAATCTGAAACCTTATTCTTTCTTTCAATCATGATATATCTTTATTGTATTTAAACTTGCTGAGCAAATTCGTTGCTCACCCTTGTTATATCATAATAACAAATTTCAGATTAATACAATTATTCGAGGAAAGACGGAGACAGAAGCAAATGACAAGATTATGGTGTTATGCTTGATAACTAATTTGTCATTTGATGTAAGTTAATTGTGTAAACCTTTTTGTGAATCTAATGGTATATATGTAAGTTAAGGTTAGAAACCTTGGGGCATGTTTAGATTACTCTAAAATAAACAATTTATGTTTATATATTCCGCATTAGTTATAGAACATGTATGAAGATGATGTATCGTGACATACCAAGTCCAAGGTTCAAGGTACATGGATTTGGGGGCGTTACAAGTTGGTATCAGAGCTGATAGGTTATAGTTCTTAGGTAGCAGTACCTTAGGCTATAATCGTGGAAATATATTGAAGACAGTGAAAGAATAAACTCATATGGAGTTTAAGCAATAAGAGTTGAATATATAAAATTCATAAAGAAAAAAATAAAGTATATATGAGGAGATTGAAAGAAGGATCTTCAAGGTTGAATTGAAAATGAATAAAATAAAATAAAAGAATCAGGGAATACTTGATTCAAGAATTTAAAAAGGAGGATCGTAAAGTAAAATGAGTAAAGACGAGTGAGAAGATGGTAGAATTAAACGATCCAAGAATAAACGAAAAATTGTAAAGTGAAATCAATTGTGATATAAGATCACGGTGATCATAGTAAAATCATGGAATGCCAGATGGTCTGTTAAATGATTAAGAGGTTGTGTGGATAGCATGGTGTTATAGCAATGAAGATACTGTGTAATAGTAATAAGTGAACTCTTGAAGTGTTGAATGTGATAAGGTATAAATTGAGAAAATTCATATCAAGTTAAGAAGAAGTTAGAGGTTAGTGGGATTTTCATTGAGGACTCATGGTAGTGACTGAGTGTGCACTTCCTTGGTATGGGATGGGGATTTGTACTTACTTAGCTTCCTATCGTGATAATCAGTGGAGATTCAGCGTCATGGTATCAATTATGTATGTTGAGAAGGTAATCCTTTTCTTCTATATGTGCCTGATACATAGGAAGAGAGAAAGAGTAAGATTAGTTGCGTGTTCTGAGAACCGACACGTATGGTAAGTTCGTGACTCATAGTCATGTGGTGGAGCCCCTCAGCGAATGGGCGACGTTAGCCTGACTAGGACAAGCTCCTCAAACCATATGATTGTGGTAAGTTCCTGAGCCCAAATACGTGGTAAATTTGATGAACAGTGAGTGTGGGTAGAGTTAAGTAGCAAGATTTAAGCTATAATAGATATAGTTATTAAGCTGGAAAAGATGAGAAATAAAATTGGTGATTATTTTGAGGTTTTAGGATATTCCAAATCTTCTAGCTATGCTAGACTTTGAAAATCTTAAAATCGTGCTTATGTACTTTTAAAAATACAAAAGTTTTCTGGTTATCATCAACACAATAATTTGAGGTGTGAAATGTCACATCTTTACTATTGTGGTATGATAAAAACAAAAGTAATTTTTCAAAATGTTTTGAAACGTTCAAATGAGAGTCTATGCTACTTGATTCAGCTAGACAAAATTGATTTTAAAATATCAAAATGTATTTACAAAATCATCTTACGCCATTGAATGCATGGTGTGGAGATGATGTATGACGGAATCCTCAATGTATCTTCTGTGAAGGTGCGGTATCATGAAGTCATAGTGATGACAGAATCCTCAACGCACTGTGCCAAAGATGCGGTATCATGAAGTCATAAAAGGATTTTTTATTTTCACTTAAAATAGTTTAAAAAGTTCTAAAGTTCATGGTGCATGAACGATTTAATTGTGGTAGTCTATGCCATTTGATTCGGCTAGATAACTTTTAATCTAAAGTGATGAACTTCAAAGTTTTATTTCATGAGTGAGCTCTTGAAAAGTTTTAAAGTTTCGATTAATATCTGAACTATTATTAGTCTAAGCCAATTGATTCGGCTAGACAAATGTTGAGGTATATTTATAAAATTCAAGTATTTTTGAGAATTTATGTCAAACCAAATTATTTTGTTGCGGAATTTTTTAGTAAGTCTGAGGTGAACAACTCTATAATGGGGGATATGTCAGAGCCATGAATAAAGAACCCATGAGGGGGTGCCCAAGAGTGGTGGCAGGCTGATATAAACAAAATATGGGTTGGTAAATCCAAAGAGTTCAACCCTGAGTGAAGTCGTTGTGCACAGCGCCAGCGTACAATAGATTGATCACCTAGCGTACAAAACAATAGAGGAATGTTTTCAGTCTTTATGATTGATAAACATTCTCGCAGATGTTCACGGTCTTTATGACCCCTCAGCATAGTATAAAAGTTTTAATGAATATTTTAATTTTCAATTTATTCTTTTGCAAGATATTCCATTGTTCTGGAATTGTAAGTTAGAAGTATGAACTTCCTAGAAAAGGGTGGTCATAGAATTTGATGAGTAAAGAGATATTCTCAGAGATGAAAATCTGTAGAGATAAGTATGATAAAATTTCGGGGACGAAATTCTTAGAAGAATGGGTGAATGTAATATCCCGGATATTTAAAAGAATTAGAAAAAAGATTTCTATTATTTAATAAAGGTTAGTGTTTGATAACCTAATTGTGGAGATTATGATTGTGGAAAAACTGGATTAAATTAAATTTTTATTATGTGCTAGCAAGAACCAATATGGTTCAATATGTGTCATAGAGGCTTTTAGGAAGAAGGTCCTATGAAGTGTATGAAGAGATAAGATTTGATATTTATTGATAATGAGATTCTCATAATAGAAAAGGAGTCAAGAATCTAAAGAGATTATGAGGAATAATGTTATACATTTTGTCAAAGTGTTTTGGAGAAAACCACGCAGCTGAAGAGGTGACGTGGGAGTTTGAAGAAAGGATGAGAACGATTTATCCGTATATTTTTGAGTGACCTTAAGTGTAATTCCGGGGACGGAATTCTTATAAGGGGGGAAGAATGTAATAACCGCAAATATTATTAGCCTATTGTAAATTAAATTAGGAATTTATTTCCAATAGAATGAACCCTAATGAGTTTAATTAAATTATTATGTGACTATGTGAATTATTTGATTGGAAATTTTATTTAGTTAAAGGGAGTCCAATTATTTAAGATATTAAAATATTGGACTAACCTAAGAGTTTGTTATCAAGAAATTGATGAGTTAAGTTAAGTGAATATTCAAGTAATACTTGAATATGACAAGTTTAATTGGATTAAATAATTGAGTTAAGTGAAATGAATTATTATCGTGAGACTAGTTATTTAAGCTAGCTACCTTAAGCATCAAATTTCAAGTTGGATCGTGAAGAGTTATTATGGTTCATTGTGTAATTAATTTGAGACTAGTTGGATTTATTTCTAGTGGCTTATTAAGTGAATTATTTGTATTTTAAATGAAGTCAACTAGTGGTCAATGATAAGGCCAATTTGATAATTAAGTGGAAAGCAAAAATATTGTATATTTATGGAGATGTCATGGCCGGATGTGTGATGGAGAAATGATCCATGTGTTTTTTTTAGTGGCATAATGTGATTGATGGAATCCAAAAAGATTTCAAATTAATTAATGAAAAGGATATGCAGGAGGTAGATATTTTGTTGGTTAATTAATAATTAATTTAATGGATAAGGAAGGAAGGAGATCTTTTGTGAAGTTTATATAGATTTGATAATTTTTCAAGTCCATGAGAGATTAAAGGGAAATTGATAATTTTTCAAGTCCATGTTGGAATGAGAGATTAAAGAGGAATTGATAATTTTTCAAGTCCATGAGAGATTAAAAGGGAATTGATAATTTTTCAAGTCCATGTTGGAATGAGAGATTAAATAGGAATTGATAATTTTTAAGTCCATGTTGGAATGAGAGATTAAAAGGGAATTGATAATTTTTTTCAAGTCCATGTGACCCCACATGACATCATCACCTTGCTTCCTATTGGTGGAATTCAATTGGCATTTCAATTTCATTAATTTGGGCATTGGATGGAGAGATTAGATGAGATTTGATAATTCTTTCGAGTCCATGCAATCTAATTGGTGGATATGAAGGAGTAATTAAATAGAGTAAATAAAAAGGTAGACATCCGTGTTGGAAGAAGAGAATTAAATGAAATTAAATATTTTTCAAGTCCATGAATCTAATTGCTGAAAATTAATTTAAGTGAAAGTCAAGTTAGTGGTCAACCTTTTCTACTAATTTGATAATTAAAATAAATCAAAAATCCTTGGATTTGGAGAGAGAGAGAGGGCCGGATTTGGTGAGATTTTGTGGAAATTTTTGTGGAGATTGCAAGTACACAAAAGATCCCTTAAAATGAGGAACTAAGTTTGACAAGGAAGGTACTAGCTTGGTCCAAATAGAACTAGATAGCAAATATATATATATTTATACAATGTGTATGTATAGGTTTGAAAGTCTATAAATACCCATTTTAGCTCATTTGATGAAAGGTTTTGGAAAACTTGCTTGAGAGAAAGGAAGCTTTAGTTTAGAGAGATAAAGTGAGAGATAGTTGAGATAAAGCTAGTATTCTTGTGAGAAAAACTAACAAAATCACCAAGAGGCTTCAAGGAGGGTGTCGGCTATTTCAAGGAAGTGGATATTGGTGAATATCATCTTCTTTTATCAACTAGTTTGGAAGGAGAAGGAGAATAGCTCAAAAGATCTTAAAGGTTGAAAAGTATTCTTGAAACCCTAACTTTTGATCCTATAGTTTATATAACTCATATATGTTATTTATGTGAGTTGTTGTTAGTTGATGTTAGATCTTTGATGAGTATGAAGTTGATGGTAGAAATGTGGGTAGATCACATAATGATGAAAGATTAGTGAAGAGATTAATAATCTAAAGTGTTTTAATGAAAACCCTAGGTTTGATTTTGTGATTTCATAGATAACCACCTTGTATGGTTGAGAATATTAAAGATACATGAGTTTACTCATAGATTTATAAATTAATAAAGTTGTATGTTAGTAAAGTTTAGTAGATCACATGTTGTGCTAGAAAAGTTAAGAAATCAAAAGATTGATGATGTTGTTTTAAAACCCTAATTGAACAGCCACTTTGGACATGTAACTGTTTCAAACCATAGCTCATTTTAAAAATCCAGCCACGCTGGGACCTAGATCTTCGAGTTCCGGAACTAACATGACTGGATTGACCAAATTCTGAGTTACGGTCTATTTTTAATGATTTTCCCCGTAAAACTGTCCAAAGCCGAAAAACACTAAAAACCTACTGTCCAGAAATTTAAGGAGACTGTTTCGGCCATTAAACAAGCTTTAAAAATTCCAAGATTATGGATTATGAAATTTTGTGTTGTAGCGAAGCTCCTGTCCAAAAATGAGCTCATTCTGACTCCGAGTGAGTTCGTAGTAGCTTAGCCAAGTTTTTGATTTGTAAAAATGAAACTATTATAAGTTGAAAAATATAGTTTTATACACTCTGAAATTTTTACAGGATTTAATATATGGTGTCCAGAAGCTGTCGGTCAAGGTTCAGATTTTTCTGATAATAATTTGAGTTTTAATAATTATTACCGTTTTGGACAGAAATGACATAATTAAAAATAGTAAACAAAGTTGAAAAATTAAAAGAAAATTTTCCTGTCTATGAGGAACAATATGCTACTGATTCCCAGAATATATAAAAATAATAAGTTAATTTCATATTTTTTGGAAAATATGTTTGTATCTTGAATAATTAAATGAGTAATTATGTAAAATCCGAATAAATTGTGAAGCATAATTTATTCGACCTAAAGGCATCAAAATGGCATAATGATTGTGTTATGTGATACATACGTGTAATATGTGATAATTATGTGATAATTGGATTAATTGGAGTTGGCACTAATTGCTAGTTAACCTATTAATGATTAAATTTTCGAGAGGAAAATATTTTTATTCGCGTAGCGTAATGTGCGACTAAGGCAAGTTCTCTAACTTACTCAAAGTTATTGATTGGTCATTCAATAGGCTATATTGAATTGTATAATGAATTGGAAATCCAATACGTTGAAAAGAAAAGTACGATTTGAATCCAGTTTGTTGGATTTTGAAAACAGTGTAGACGAAACGGAAACTAGTTTGTTGGTTATTTGTGAGAAACCACTCAACATACTATATTGAACACTGTTAAAAACTCGATGTGTGCTAGTCTTAGAATTATGAATACGTATGGTGTTAAGGTGCTAACTAATATTTGATTATGTGCTTAAATATTAGAAGTAGTGTTATGAGGTATAATAAGATATGCTAATTGAAAGATCAATTTTATAACTGATAGGCCTTTCATAAGAGGTTAAATTAGATTATGTAGCAGTAATCGATGGGCAAGGCAAGTTCCCTAAACCCTACTCAATTTATATTCGAGCAGGATATATTATTTTATTGAGCAAGTTTCCTAACTCAAACTCAAGGTATTATGTTTCAAGCATGCTAGTGGTTTAATTCTTTATAATTATTCCACCTCTTTAAATTATTGATTCGCACATAGTGCATGTTGCATATGTTCTTCCGGTATGAAAGGATGATCACTTTCATTACCATAAGGTTCAGTTAAATTTGTTCATAGTCATTATTGGCACTCAACATTAATATATTCAGTAATTCAATTATTGAAATTATGATTCGTACTCTTTCACAATTATTATATTGTTGAAAATCCGAAACCTTATTCTTTCTTTCAATCATGATCTATCTTTATTGTATTTAAACTTGCTGAGCAAATTCGTTGCTCACCCTTGCTATATCATGATAACAAATTTCAGATTAATACAATTATTCGAGGAAAGACGGAGACAGAAGCAAAGGACAAGATTATGGTGTTATGCATGATAACTATTTTGTCATTTGATGTAAGTTAATTGTGTAAACCTTTTTGTGAATCTAAAGGTATATATGTAAGTTCAAGTTAGAAACCTTGGGGCATGTATAAATTACTCTGAAATAAACAATTTATGTTTATATATTCCGTATTAGTTATAGAACATGTATGAAGATGATGTATCGTGACGTACCAAGTCCAAGGTTCAAGGTACATGGATTTGGGGGCGTTACAGTAGCGAGGCCTCCCCACTAAGTAGCGCGACTACCCTGCCTATGCAAAACTCTACTTGATCTCTGTGAGAGTAGCACGACCGCACCATAAAGTAGCGTGGCCAGCCCAGCCGGCGAGCAATTTTTATTACGCGAGTTTTTGGACTAGGCCAGGGGTTCTGCTAATCAGGAGTTCGTGGGAAGTTAGGAAAATCTATTAGGAGTATAAATAGAAGTATTATAACCCTAAGTGAAGGATATAATTTTCTCTTGCAGGCTTGGGCATCAAAGGTTGCAATTGGAGGCTAGTGCTTGGAAGCATACAACAAGAGGAGATCAAAACATTAGGATTGGGGAGATTAAAGAGTTTATTCTTACTTCTTCTCTATTATTTTTGTATTTGATACTCTTAGATGTTGAATACTTACATAACTATGGTTTTTAATTATTCTATGATGAACTAAATTCTCTTTTAAGATTACAACGGAACCCGATGCATAGTTTGAATTAAGTTTGTTCTTAGTTGCTTTATGTTAAATATATTTGGATTGTCTATCATATTTGTTCATATTTTTAATTACCTGGCCAGTAATTAGCGTGGTAATCTATATGAACTTAATGAACGGAGTGGAGATTTAGACCTTGGTACGACAACGTATGATTGTAATTTTTGTGTCGATGGGAATTATGATTTGTGAGTAGGATAGAGATATGCCTATTTTTTATATGTAATTGTGAAGAGAATCCGCACTTAAATCTTCTTTAATATAATTCACATAGAGATATAGTGTTTTAATTAATTTGGATGCTCTATGCAATTCTTTTCCTTAATTGGTATAATCGAGTGGAATTATTTATGTGTCATTGAGAGGTGCATATGAATATTATAAAGAATTTTTAACTAATAATCCAATGTATTTAATATGAAGTAACTAGAATTAATAATATTTAAATGAAACATTAGGGGAAATTGTAGTCTTAATTCTTTAAACATACTATTTGATCTTTGATAATTAGTCTTAGTTAATTTTAATTTATTTTTAATAGATCATAATCAATCCCAAGGTGTTAGTTTAGTGAAGATTAGTTTATTTGGAAAGTTAATTATTAACAGTTATCAAATATAATTTATGTGAGACGATACTCTTCTTGTCAGTTTACTACAATTTGACCACGCATACTTGCATGTTAAACCTAGGGTCAAAAATAGGCAACATTTACCCTCCTGCATCAACACAGCCCCAACTCCTGAATTACATGCATCAGTTTTTAGAACAAAGGTCTTATTGAAATCTAGTAATACAAGCACATGTGTGGTAGTCAAAGCTTCCTTCAGTTTATAGGAAGGCTTCTTTAGCCTCATAGTTCCATTTAGATGCCACCTTTTCAAGAAGGTTAGTCAATGGTTTAGTGATGATTACATAGTGTCTAACAAATCTTCTATAATATCCTGTGAGTCCTAGAAATCCCCTCAAAGCCTTTAGTGTTCTGGGAGTAGGCTACTATTTCATGGTTTCCACCTTAGTTTTGTCAGTTGATACCCATTCCTCATTGATTACATGCCCCAGATATTCCATTTTAGGTTGGTAGAAAGTGCACTTACATAGAATTGGTGCTCCCTCAATGTACTAAACACTTGTCTCAGTTGTAAAGTATGGTCCTCTAATGTTAAATTGTACACCAGGATGTCATCAAAGAAAACAAGTACAAATTTTCTCAAATAGGGGCTAAAAACTTCATTCATACTGCAGTGAAAGGTAGCTGGGGCATTGGTTAGCCCAAATGGTTTCGCCATAAATTCATAATGCCATTGATGTGTTTTGAAGGCAGCCTTATAAATATCTTCATCCTTGACTCTGATTTGATGATACCTACTTCTCAAGTCTAGTTTAGTAAATATTTTTCTTCCTCTAAGCTCTTCTAATAACTCTTCTATAATGGGAATTGGAATTTTTTTCTTCATAGTAATGTTATTTAGGGCTCTGCAATCTACAGAGAATCTTTAGGAATTATCCTTCTTTTTTATTAACAGCACAAGAGAAGCATATGGAAAAGTGTTATGCTTAATAATAACACTATTCAACATTTCCCTAACCATCATTTCAATTTCTTTTTTTTGAATATAAAGGTATCTGTATGTGTTGGATTTCACTAGATTACAACTTGGTATGATGGGCATATGGTGGTCTTGGTTCCATATTGGAGGTAATTCCTGAGGTTCCTTGAATATGTCCTCAAATTCTCCAAGTAGCTCATTGATTTCTGTAGGTAAGACTTGCCCTTCAGTAATTATGGTTGGCTCCTTGATATGTGTTTCTTCTATAGCATTCAGTTGAACTAGAAAGTAAGCTGTATCTTTAGGATTCCAATGAAATCTGTCATTTACTTGTATACTGTAGTTTTGTGGAATTTTATGTTGATACGCTAATGTTAACTTCATGCCCTTCCAATAGATTATAACTTTTATTTCTTCAAAATCAAAGGTTAGGGGACTGATAGTTGCCATCCACTGAATCCATATAACTGCATCATACCCCCTATGGGAATCACATACATTGGAGATTAAAATTTTCCTTGATTTATTTCCCATGTGAACCCTGAAATTATTCTATCACACTTTAAGGTTATTCCATTTGCAATGGTTACCTTGATTGGAGTACTTAGTTAAGTTGTAAGATGATATCTCTTGACCATAGTTTCTGAAATGAAATTATGGGTTAACCCACTATCCAGCAACAGACTGATTTGTTTATTCTTGACATGTCCTGCCAATTTGAGGGTATAGATCCCACGTGTCTAGTAATAGCACAAATAGATACTCCACAATTTTCTTTTACTCAAGAACTTCCCTTTTTTCCCCTTGCATTATCATTGCCAGTTCTGGGTTTGTTTCCTCCCCTTACTGTGAAATCTCTCCTTCTTCCTTTTATGTAATCATGATATAAATATGCTTATTTTTGCATCTATGTTATGGTGTATACACCTCATCATAATGGTGACATAATCCCTTTTCCCTCTGAGCTGTCATCTTAATCACAATAAGTCTTTTTTATAGGATATGATTTATGGTTCGCACCTCCCTTGTTTATAGGTGGTGTATCCTTGATTGCAAGCATTGCTGACTTGCGATAGGCCATAACACTGTTATTCCCAGCCTTGGATGAATGCTAGTGCCTTTTGTCCTGTGATTCCAAATACAACTCATGCCTCTAGCTTAATTGATGGCATCCCTGAAGGTAATAGATTTTAAAACATAGAGGGTTGTAGCAATCTCATCTTTTGGTCCACTAAGGAAACTCTCAATGAAATATTCCTCAGTGTAATTTCTATTATGAGATATCATTTATGACTTCAGTTCCTCAAACTTCCTAATATAGTCATCTACCTTACCCCTTAATGTTAGCTTGTTAAACTGTCCAGTCAGGTTCTTATGTCCCCCCCGAGGCAAACCTGTTACAAATATGCAGGATAAATTCATCCCACATTAACCAAAGATGCTTCTCCTAGAATGATTGATACCACACATTAGCTTCTCCTTCCAAATGCAAGGCGACATCTAGGACCTTTGACCTTGGATCTAGGAGTGGATTTAATTGAAAAAAAAATTCACAGTTCTTAAACCAACCTCTGCGATCCTTACCTTCAAATTTTGGGAAGTCCATTTTAGGCATGGGAAAGGGTAAACATGGTGAGTGTGGTCTGAATTGACCCCCTTCATTGGTGGCACATCAGGAGTAGTGGCTGTTTGTTGTTGGGTATTGGCCATGTAGCATATAAGAGGTAGTAGGACTAGGATGAGATGGAAATAAGGTACTGGAAGTGTTTAATCCAGTAGTGGACATGGTTGCTCCAAAGATGTGGGCAGCTTCGGTGTAGGGATTCCATGGAGCACTAACAGGAGGATACCTTGAGTTAACAGTAAGGGTAGTAGGATTAGGATTCATTATATGAAGTCGTGTGTATGGATCTATGATTGAAGAATTAATAGATATATGACTAGACATTTGTACTGGATTAGGAATTATTAACTGCGGAGAAGATTTGTGCATAGTATTAGGTACAATTCCATAAATATGAGTGGTGGTTAGGGGTATAGCAGTAGTCCCAAATTGGATATGAGGAGCAGTCAAGGGATTTTGAACGAGACGTTGTGTAGATACTAAAGGAAGGGGCAAAAAAGTAGGGGTAGTCTGTTGCAAAGGAATTGAGCTATTAGAAGTTGGTATAGGATTTGCACTTACCTCCTTTAGTATTAATCTATTATAAATGGCCTCCAGTACTTTGGTTAATTTCTTAGAAAGCTCATTGTTGGAGGATTGCAATTTTTAAGTAATGATAGTTATCTAATCAAATTAATCCTTATTTTGCTCGAAGTTCTTCTCCATCGTAGCTTGCATCTGATCCATCATATTCTCCATTATTCTGAGTTCTCTTTCATGTTTTTGTAGACTGGCCTTGGTGCTGGGATCTGCCATTTCTACTGCCCCAAGGGTTGCTCTGATACCACTTTGTTATGGTAAAATTAACAAACTTAAGCAACTTGCAGGAAAAGAAAGAAAATGCAAGAAATGAAAATGCATAAATCGAATTTCATTGAGTTATCATACATCTCCTTCATTACAATTGTGCTGATTTATAACCACGTTAGCTAACCGACTCTGGACAAATCCTACCACCTCTAACAACTTAAAACCTGATAAATAAATAAAAACAAGGACTCCATATCAAAACGATGCGTTTTGATTATTGCTACTTTAGTACGAGACTTAACTAATTTTAACTAAATGTAATTAAGTTTATGGGCTCCTATATTCTGACAACGATTAGGGAGTTGTTGAAGCCATTAAAGACCAACAAGATATTCAAAATACGAAGTATTGCTTATTAAAAGCAGAAGCCCTAATTTTTTGCTTGCAAAAAACATCAACGAAACGGGAGGAACACGAGGAACGGGAGGAACAGGAACCCTAATTCTGTAAATTGGGGTAAGTTCTTGATATATATCATGTGTTTGAGTCACATACATAGCATGCTCCTTATTTATCCCGCCCAAACCTAGTTGGATTGGCCATGTAATTTCTCTGTCATTATTTTTTATCCAAGTCATTTACTTAATTTCTTATTTTGTGTAAAATTGTCACATAAACGATAATTTAACGTGTGTCAAATTAATTTGACAGAATTGACCAAATTACAAAATTTTAATTAGTGAGCAATCACATAAATTAAAATTTGAGTAAGCTATTGAACAAAAGTGGTCAATTACAGTGGCATAACTATTAGTTTTATCCTCTTCAAAATAATACTCTTATTAAAAGTATGACTCTTCTTTTTCAGAATAATAATTTTTTAAAATAAAATTCAAAAAGTTTCCCAACATTTTTTAGTTTTTCATGTACATAATAAGAGAAAATTTTAATTGATTCAAGTAGGAATCATTTGGTGTAATTTTATCAAAGTCTAAAGTGAGAAATTTGATAAAGTAAAAGTTGTTTGAAAAAAACTAGTATGCATTCAATCACATACAGAGAAAAAGTTAAAGGCTACGACTACTACATACCCAATAATTACTACTTACTTGATACACGCAATTGTGTGTGTAAAATAAAAATTAAAAAATTAAAAATAAAAAATTAGTTTGCGAAAAAAGTTGAGGGTGATGAATAATGAGGGTGGAACTCAAGAGTGCAAAATTAATCACTCCTATTTGCTCTCCCTAAATAATACTCGCTCTTTTTCAGTATATAAAATTATTATTGCTTTTTTAGAGTTAGTTAAAGATATTTTTAAATTTAAAATTAACATAAATATGATTATTTTAATTTTAGTCAATACAATAATGAATATTGTAAACTATTTCAAAAATACTACTCATTGTAAGATTTTTTTTTCCTATAATTTTGAATGAATCATTTTAATTTTAAATTTAAAAATATATTAAATTAATTTTTAAAAATTAAAAATAATCTTATAATTTAAAACGGAGAGAATATAAATTAGTTACGTAATCTCTTAGTCGTGAATAAAAGAGAGGACATGGATCATTACCTCATGGAGCCGTGCACCGCGAGGGCCAGGGCTAGAGAGTGATCATGTTACAAAGTTGCGTTGATCCTTAGAACGCACGCCAATGTTTTCAAATTAAATTATCATTTTTTAGTGTTATAAAGGTGAGTATAATATTTAGTAAAGTCTTGTAGAAAAATACATGAATTTTCCATCATTCTCATATAATTTTCTAGAAAAGCACCTACTGTCACAAAGTAGCATCACTTGGAACTTTTGTAAATTGCTTTCATTTATATTTTCTAGACTTAAATATCATAAAGAGTGTATCACCTGCAACTCTTAACAATCCATCTGTTGTAGAGGGATAATCACCTTAAAGACAAACTACCCGTGTCAATTTCTTGGTTTGATTTTGAGGAATATTACAGTTGAAACCTCCTCAATTCCTAACAATTTTCATGCGGAGTAAGTTTTGCTATAAAGTGCTCAAGGGTAGAATTGTCTTCTTGTATGTACTTATGCTACTATTGAAATTCTAACATTTTGGCTACTATTGAAATTCTAACATACCATCAGGACTGATCATTCAGTTATAAATGAACCGAATAAACTATTTGGTTATAACCAAAAACTAGAATTGATAAAAATTTAATATCTAAACAACTAACTGAATTATCAAATTACTGAATAAGCGAAAATCGAATAACCGAATTTCGTATTCAGTTATTTTGAATAATAACCAAAATTAAATTCTATTTTTATTATAAAAAAAAATCATTTCAATTTTTCAATAATAATGCTTCCAATCAACACTAAATAGTTAATAACAGTCAACAACTATAATAATTCTTAATCTTAACAAAGTTTAATGGTTTAAAATTAACAATACATAAGTTGTCTTTGCTTAGAGCATCTCCAGTAGCTAGACTATCTCATAGACTATATTTAGTCCATATGACATCAGCAAATGTTGTTTAGTCTTCAATCTTTTCAGCAGATGGACTATCCCGTTAACTAAAATATAAAAAAGATTAAAATAATCAATGAATTAAAAAAAACTCCAATCATCATTCCACTCTCCAATTTAAATATAATTAAAATTATACTCCATGGACTATCAAGTTCTTTGATTTAGTCTTTTTGGTGCTTTAAATATAATTCGAGACTATATTTAGTCTATCTGTTGGAGAGAAAAAATGAATCCTAAACTATATTTAGTTTAGGATTGTGCTGCTGGAGAATCTTAACTACCTCTTAAGAGACCATTGTCTAATTCGATAAGAGACAGTTGTCGTTTGGTAAAAAAGTCTTTCTTCTTAATAAATAACTCTAAATCGATAAGAGATAAAATTAATTTCAAATTTTTTAATAATTTTTTTTATATAAATACATTCAACAATATTATTCACTCTTTTTTATTAAATTGAATATTTAAAATTATTAAATAAATTTTTTTGACAACTTATAAGGTTAAAATGATAAAATAGTATCATTATGATGTTTTATATTTTTTAGTTATCAAACAATTTTTAAAATTCATATATTATTTTATTTAAATAATTTAATTTATTATAATATATTAACCATTTAAATTTAAATTATTTAATTTTATTAAACACCGCTATAATTATGCATTATGCATCCACCAGAGAGCATAGCAGCTTGCAGCGCACCAGCACTCCAGCAGACCAGCTGCAAGCCTGCACCAGCAGGTCCAGCTACAAGCCTGCACCATCAAGGAGGCATTAATATTTTGACCACTTAAAGACCGACCAAACTGAATTACCTGAATCAATTATTATACAAACTTTCGTGCTTTTTATATCATCTGATTAAATAAATGTTCACCAGTCTGTTCCATTACGAGTATAGTTAGTTAAAGGCATTGGATATGAAAATATCTACAAAATATCTAGCACTCCACATCTACAAGATCTAGTGAGAGGTCAAAATCAATGGAAGAGAAAAGAGGATCAATACAATTCTTTTTATTAAATAAAAAATGGATATATATGTGTTTTGCTAATACCAAAAATAAACGCATACAAAAACATTCATTTTGAACAGCTATGACCAACCAGTCACCCAAGTAAAAGCTTTATAGAACAATAATACAGAAACTGGATAGAAACTCATAACAGGCTTTGACATGATATAGTGATATACCACCAACTAGCGACTACCTAGTATAATTCTATTTGTTCCTATAAAATAAGATATAACCTTATTCAAAAATGGTATATAATTTTTCAATAAATAGTTAGTTTCTCAAAGTTGCAATTATACTTTGAACTATTACATCTACACAGATAGAAGAAATGAATAATCAAAATGTTTTATAACCTCAAACTTTTGAAAGGAGATCCCTATTTTGAAGCATTTCAACTAAAAAGAAGAGACTTTTAATAGGCTCAAGAAGAGTGGAACACAACAAGGGTTCCAGAGTAAGCGAGTGTTCCAGAGTAACCGAATGACACAATATTATTAAAAAACAATCAAATCTCAAAGTATAATCTTGAGACAGAACTATAAAGACATTACACGGTTCTATACTCCGGAAACAATAATCATTTTATATAATTTATTATGGCCATAAATACATTTATTGAACAGGTATCTCCCAATTTATCAACAGACTGAAGTACATTATCTGTTACAACATTTACCACCGAGTACCCAAAAGCAATGTTACATAGATTCAAAGAGACGGGGAACTAATTATCAAAAAAAAAAAGAAAGAGATGGGGAACTGAATTGAAGGGCTACAGGCGCTACTTTCATAGGCTCAGCAAATCAAGCTATTAACTTCACTAATCAGCAGCCTTCAATAGATAATATGTAGTTATAAAAAACAAATACAAACTTCCATGCAGACAGAAATGCACACTTCCTAATGCATTGATGGACTCACCTCAAGTGCAGTTCATTAAGTTAATCAAGTTGAGTCACATAAACATTGACATGGTTATTAGTAAGGTTCAAATTGGACATTGTTGAAAATGAGACAACATATTATAAACACATTATTTTTATAAATTACTTTACTAATTCAATAATAAAAAATAAAAAAACATTACCACACTCAAGTTTATCAGCAAAGTCACTATCCTCCTCCACATCAACATGATTCTTCATTTTAGTCCAATCTTGAGCACATATGAGAACTTCCACCATATTAGGAGACAATCAACTCCTAAATGCATCAAGAATGCAACCCCGTGCTAAATGCGGACTCCGACGCAAAGGCAAAAATGGGAATAGCCATGGACAATACGTGCAAGGATAGGGAATCTTGCACTATTAACTTTCCACCACCCTAAAATATCAAAAGTATCATCGGCTTCTTCTACATCTTCATTTAAATACTTGTCCAATTCTGATTTGTCTCCAAATATTCCTTCGGTTCGACGCTTTTTGAACTTATCCACAAGTCTATTTATATTTTGGGATTCCATTGCATTAAGACCTTGGAATGACATATTACTTAAACTTGATTTTTTGTTTTCTTGAGTTGAATATTTTTTTGTACTCGATAAACAAATCCTCCATTGCTCTCTTCACACCATCGGCAATTAATCTCTATCCCCGTGGCCTTGTCACTTGCTTGATCTAAATCTCTCTTTATTATCAGTATCAAAATGAATATCAACTTCCATGCTCTCCAACGGATCTTCAGCTTCAATCTCACCATCTACATACATTTGTTCTAAATTAAATTAAACAAAACTCAACTTGTACCGAGAATCAATCACAACGGGAATATACAACATGTTCATCTTTGTAATATTTTCTCAATATTTATCATATTTTCTCTTCATTGTACGTCTTGACCATTTTTTGTAGTTCGCTATCATTACTTCTTTTCCACTCACCCAAAATAACTCATTTTTTGAAATGCACTATTTTATATAACATTTTATAAGAAAATCACAAACAATTTAGTCCTATTCCAATCCGAGTCTGTTGGAATATTTTTTCCCCGTCTCTTTTTTAAAACCACAATCTTCTAATCCGAATCGATTAAAAACTTCTTTGTACTTTAAGGCTAAACTTAACATCCTATAAGTAGAGTTGCATCTAGTTGGGAAATCTAGACTTAACCCTTTCTTTCCTTCAAGACCACAATAATCAATACAATCCTTAAATAACTTAACCCTAGACCGTTTTGCATACTTCACTTCACACCTAATTGTCTTAATGGATTTCTCAATCAACTTCAACCCATCATTCACAACAACATTAATAATATGAGTTATATATCTCATGTGAATGAATTTGACACTCAAGACATTGGTTTTCCAAGATGCACATCTATATCTAAGGTAAGTCGTCGTGGTATAATTTGAAATAGCATAATCTACTATAAGTGTCATAACCTTAGAAAATCCCCAATCTTTTAGACAAGACTCAACCATTTCCCTAAAGTCTTTCCCCTTATGACTTGTGATGGTTTGAAAATTTAAGATTTTCTTATGCAATTTCCAATTATTATCAATAAAATTTGCAGTAACGCACATATAATTCAAGTGTTGATTGGAAATCCAAGAATCAGTTGTGAGGCAAACACGTTCACAATTTTTTCTTTGCATTATTTTCAACTTAATCTTCTTATTATCATACAAATGAATGCAATCTCTAGCAAATGTAAAATGTGAAGACAATTGAAGCCTAGGACATACAACTTGCATAAGTCGTTTAAATCCCTTTTCCTCAACATGTTTAAAAGGAAGCTCATCTATGATGAGATGGTAGGTCATGGCTGCCCTAATAGCTTCTTGGTCAAACCTCTAAGAGGTGAGTGTACCCTCACTTGCCTCGCCATCCAATTCTTTAATCCCTACAAGTTGGGGTTAATCTTTATCCTTATTATTGAGATTTTTTTTTACAAATTTCTAAAGTGATTTCTTAAAGCAGTAGTATCATTAGAAAATGTAACAACAATCAATTATTTTTCACAATAAGTGCACTCACTTGTCTCTCCCTTCCCCAAAATGGATGAGGTATGGCCAAAAATGGCCCAACTTTTTTGGGTTGGAATTATGAAGTCGTGGGCCATTTAATTAATTAATTTTTTTATGATTACATTTATGACAAATAATTTGAAATGAAAAAAAAAATTAGATGCCAAAGAAGGTTATGTAAGTTTTGAAATTCTAGTATTTGAAATTATATTTTGATATAATAATTTATGATTATTATTATAACTGTGATAATTAAAATTATATTAATTTTGATTCTTCAATTTTCACAAAATATATGAAGTTGTTTCTAACGACTTGATCACCTGTAGGTTAAGATTAGGT
The DNA here is from genome assembly GCA_947179155.2 of Hedera helix. NCBI lineage: Eukaryota > Viridiplantae > Streptophyta > Magnoliopsida > Apiales > Araliaceae > Hedera > Hedera helix. The sequence continues at coordinate 31,293,913 of OX359274.1, read as the reverse complement.
AGGTTAAGATTAGGTGTATTAATACATACGTGGCTTGGATTTATGCATGCGGTTTCCAATTAAGGAGAACAAATAATTAAGTGTGTGATTTTGAGGATGACATTTTACATTCATAATAATCAGGTAATGTCCAGCCACCTAGTCTTTATTTTTATTTTTATATTAAATTAATGTTTCGTACATTAACAACATCAATTGTTTAAGTAAATTACTACTACGTACTATATTAATTTTTCGTAAAGGAATGATGTCCATGTGAACATGCTAGCTATCAAGTATGAAAGGAGAATGCTTTTGTGTTTGTTACTTATGGTTAGGTTAATGATTAATGTGACGCCCCTAAATCTGGGCCTACATAGCCCAATTTGAGACATTATAAAATTCACGGCAACTAAAACAAACAGTACATAGAATAGAAATATAGAGCTCAATAATACACAACTAAGTCTTCACAATTATTGTCATACTATATACAATATGTGAAGACTACTACAACTATCTCTCGGACCTTTACTCCATTCCCCGACTAGACCCAGCTATTCTCTCATTCCCTAAAGAACAATGGAACAAAAAAGAAATGGTGAGCTCAAATAGCCTAATAAGAAATATCATGACTAAGATAACAATGAATAAATTATCATTAGCCTTCAATAGTTGAGTTCTTGATAGAATATAATAAACAACAAGTTTTAGATCAATAATAGTAGGGGAATGAGCAATCCATTAGAAGAATCATGTAGACTATGACGTCTACCAGCTTCTCTTTTTAAGAAAAATATCATCAACTTTTACTATCTTAATCACCACTAGTCATGATGATATAAATTCACAGTTCCTGATTATAATCATGCAAGTCAACAGTTCATCTTTGCACTACGGGTCAAAGATATTCAAATATAACACCAATGGTTATTATTATACCAGTCTTCAGCCTTTGGTCATAATCATACCAAACAACAGTTCTTCTTTGCCCCAGGCCAAAGAGAACATTCACCACGTGCCCTAAAAGACACAACAATTATATCGCCTTTATCCTATCATCTGTGCCCCAAGCCACAGATATTCACAGCAACATGATTCTTGAATATTAGAATAACAACAGTGATATAATGAACAGAAGAAACAAGATGATCAATAAATATCGAAAGTTTATGATTTTACTTTGTGCATATTCCAATCATGTCCAAATTGTAAACATGATGTGGACTCAAATTTGGTGTGATGTCGCAAGCACCCAAAAATAAAATCTTACTTTGGAAAAATATTAATGTAGTAGTGCAAGTAAGAGTCGATCCCACAAAGAATGATTATTTAATTTTATGTTTTCGCAAACAAAAATTTGGGAATTTTTAATTAAAGAAATAATTTAAATAAAACTAATTAAAATAAATATGCAAGTAATTTAATGTAATAAATAAGAAGAAAAAGCCTTGGTTTAAGTTAACATTCACCATCAAGAATTTACAACTGATCACTGATGCAAAAATAAATCAATTAATATTTTGAACATTCACCGTAGAAATAACTAGTCGCAGGTGGAATAATTTTTCTCCTCTCTCCTTAATTTTAGTTAAGTAGACACACGTGTTCTAAATTACCCTTACTACTAAACAACTTCTGACACGTGCTAAAGATTAGATTTAATAGCAGCTTTAAGAATTAGAGAGATCGTTGAACTAAATAACACAAGCCACGCGTTTGCATTTAATTTAGATGAACATTCTTCCTAAGATAAAATAATCTTTTGATCTGCAAAACAATTATTAAACTTAGTTGCTTCACAAATAGCAATAGATTAATGTGAATAATAAACTAGTAGCGCTCCTAGCAATTAAACAAACTAATAATAAAATTAAGCACAGAAAAATATTGAATACTCAAAATATAAATTGAACAATTAAAATAAATTAGATCTTACAGTGTGTTGAATGTTGTTTGATTTGATGATGATGACTGTTGTGCAAAAATGATTATGGTAAATGTGCTTACATGGTTGATTGTCAATGTGTATATGACAATGTGCTTATGTGTTAATGTGCTTATGTGCTTACTTGATTATGTGCGTAGATGTTCTAAAAGTGCTTATGTGGTTTATTGACAAAGTGATTATATGTTAATCAAATTATGTGCCTACTTGATCATGCGTGTATGATATATATTACCTATTTCAAATACTATGACACACTTGTATAACACAAATTTGATCTTGTTGAAAACTATGTGGTGCTTATAAAAGAGAATGAAAGTTATTTGGTTCAAATGTTGTTAAGTCCTTTTAAAAGATATATGTGTTCAAAGGACTTAGATTTTAAAGATCAGAACTGTTAGGTTGATCTTTCTGTAGGAATCACTCTGCATAAAAGATGCATGATGTAAGCAAAGTAGCATAAGAATGAATCATTGTTGTATTTATGTATGACAGAGTCTGTAAAGTCCTTTCATAATATAATGATGTAATAATGTAAGAAAGGACTTAGTTAGAAAAGATCAAATCTGTTAGGTTGATCTTATGTTAGATCTGATCAGTCTATATGATTGTAGAACGGACTCTACGATTTCGAGCAAAGAAGACTCAACAATTTAGTATAATTCGTAGAGTGAAATATACGACTCCTTACCAGGATAACTCTACGATCATCAAAGAGAGACAGATGTGCAAGAGGTCTACAAAATATACAAGCTAAATTAACTGATCAAGAACAAATCGTAGAGCAGAACTCTACGATCGTCGAACAGACAGCTAAGCAAGCCAGCAGTTAACGCAGAATCAGAGAATAAACGTATTGTACGATACACTCAATCTAGCAAGATCTAGAGTAAACTTGAAGAACAAGCACATACGAGAACTATACGATTTGCACAGTTAGAAGAAATCATAGAGTGAAACCGGATGTCAAAGACAATACAGAAGACTGTTCTACACATGGAACAATCGTTGAGTAGAAATAAAGGATGTGCCAACTAAGACAACAACTCAACGATTCCACTGAAAAGCACTGCAGTCAGCAACTTCACGACTTACGCAGAAGGACAAGCTAAGTAGAACGGAATCATAACGCAAAGCACTGCAGACAAACTCTACGATTTGAACAAAACGGGCAAGATCGCAGAGTAAAAGAGAAGATCGCCCCAACTCAACAAGCAAGGAGCCAAGTCTGTTGGACTTGAAGAGGGCAGTTATGTCCTTGTCTTTGTGACTAAACTAGCCAAACCTGCTGGGTTTGAAGGGTTCTTAGTGAACCAGAGTTTCCAGGCCTGATGTGCTTGAAGGGTTCTGTATGAACCATTCTTAGTGGATTTCCTACTCGTTGCAGTAGAAGAGTGGAGTAGTAGTTATTCAATCTTTGAACCACTTAAAACTCTCTGGTGTTATTTACATTCAGTCATTTACATTCTGTTATATATACATATATAAATATAACTGCTAAAACTGGTTAACTTGACAACTGGCTATCTTCAATACATTCGTAACTAAAAGGAGAAATTTTACTAATCTTTAAGGGGAGCTTTCAAACTAATATTCCGCTGTGCAAACAAATCTTGATTAAATGAATTAATTGGTAATAAAATTTTGAAGTTAAGTAAAAAGCTTTAAGAGATCTATTCAACCCCCCCTTCTAGACCACTTGTGTGCCTTCGGGAACTAACAATTGGTATCAGAGCAGGTTCTCTCGAACATAAAAAGCTCACGCTTTGAGTAGATCCTATGGCACTAGTAAAACTCTATTTGTGATTTTAAGAATTGAAGTGAACCATTATTTATGAACAAGCTTACATGTTAATGTGTCTTTTCATGCAGGTACAAATAAGAATTTTGATTGTTGATACTCTGTCAGATGCTGTATACTCATTGTCGTTAATCCTTCTAAGACAAATTCAGATGATCTCAGCAAGGAATCTATCGAGTGAATTTTCTAAATTAAACTGATGCAGCAAGATTAAGAAATCAAAAGGATGTTCTGTTGATAAGAATTATTAATTGATTCACTCGAAGAATGCAATAACTTATTTTTCTGCCTTCAAATAAATTGGGAAGTTCAAATCTTGATGCCAAGGACACCGGATCCTATTCTTCTCAAAGGAAGCATCACTGTGCCAAGCACTAACAAAATTACTTCTCACTGGTTCGAAGGTTTATAGCAGAAGAAAGTCCAACATAAATCTATGCTTTAAAGTGTAAAATGATTTTCTATATACCAAACGTCAGCAGCTGGAATCAGTCTCTAATCTAAGTATTCACTCGATGGGCTCAACATTAAGCTTTACGATAAGCCCAGTGACTTAAATTCAAAGGATATTATCTGAAGATGAGTGGCAAAGGAAGTGCTTCACTTTTTTAAAAACAGTATTAGGAGTTCTGTCAAGCTACAGCATATGGTAATCAATGATGGAATCCTCGAGAAGCATTGCTTTCCTTCTTCAAGTAAATGATCTCGAGCTTGATTAATTTTTTAAAAGAATCTAATTCAAAAATCTTCAATGGTCTTCTGAAACTACTTCTCTGTAATTGGGAGGTAGATCTTATTGAAAATTTACAGATGATTACCTCTCTGCAATGTCCTTGGTGATGAATATCAAAGTCTTTTTCCTAAATCACAGATACCAGGCCCAAGACCTGAAAATCAACTCAGCACAAATGAATGGATATATATATATATATACATATATATATATATATGTATGTATGTATGTATTTCTATGATCACCGGATCTAAGATTCATTCTGTCGATCATTAAAGTTCAAAAAGAGTTGAAGAAACTCATTCATGTGCAAAACAGCTCATTCAATGAAGAAGTTCATACAAGGCACACCCTGTGTACGTGCTCAATTTTAACAGATAAATGCTCTCAATGTCAAATTTCTTCAAAACCATCTATGAATGAGAAGGGTGAGAAGATCAAGGCAATAAGGAGCAATCATGAATGAATTACTCTAAGTTTAAGAAATCACCTTTCAATCGGTGAGAAAAGGAAAAGTTCATCTCAAGAAAATTTCACGCTCTTAGCCATTGGCAGTAGGCTCTCCATCAATGCATCAAAAGAAGCTCTATGCTTGAGATGATTGAAGAAATATCTGCTTGACATTCTATGAAAAAGTCAGATCTAAAATGCTAAACAGGAAGTCTCTTGATAGTGTACATCCTCACAAATCATTCTGGATAGAGATGACCAAAGGAAAACAACAGGAAGGAAACAATGCTATAGTCTCAAGGGAAAATTATACTGAGACTCAAGGATGAATATCGTAGAGTTCTTTACTCAACAAAATTTGCTAGATACCTCAAGGAAGTTAATCTATGAAAGATTGAATGAAGTCTGTATACTAATGCAAGAAGAAGACTTGATTCTTGGAATTCTCTAGAAGAGAAAGAAGCTGGTTATAAAAGGAAGGCATCTGTTAATCGTTGACCTCACCTATTGATTTAATGAATCAGGTCGGATCTGTTGTCACTAATATCTTGGTAAGTGAAAAGAAGGATTGTAGAGTCTGTCAGGCAATCGCAGAATAAGGCTTGGCAGATTGACGTGTCTCTTCGGAAGATCGTAGAGTTGTCTCCTCCTCAAAAAGCTAACTCTCGAGATCGTAGAATCAATGCAGACAGTCACTCTACGACTCTCAAAATCCAGTCTACGAACCAAGCAGAGTCTAAGAGCAACCTCTACTTGAGCAGTCAGAGTCATGACAACGATCCTTACAAAGTCCATCCAGAAAGTTGTCCTTGAGCTGACAAACAAGCTGAACAAAGATCTCTGAGTTCATCTAAAGCTTCTAGTCTTAACAGAGATCGTAGAGCAACTCATATCTTAACTCTACGATTGCACGTCAGGCAAGATCATAAAATAGCAAAGCCAAGTCGTAGAGTAAGAAAGCAAGCTAAGAAGTACAAAATTCATCAGAAGACAAAATTTGAGGAAAATTATTGATGAATGATCGTTACAGTCAACTCTGTATCTTCAGAAGGCAGCTGAAGGTAAATTTTATTCTTCAATGGACTACTTTTCACATTCTAGTCACAAAGTCCCAAAACAATGTGATTGATGAACCAAATGCACTTATCTCTCCTGTCGTAATCTCTAAATTCTACAACTGATAAACAAAACTAGCCTTATCATCCCAAATCGTAGAGTCACTTCCTGATCGTAGAGCATATTGAGTCTACGTTTGCACTTCATACAAATTTCTTGCCCATAAACGCCTTCATAGCTATTTACCAGCCTAAAATTCATGACATCAATAATCAAGGTCATCTATTGAAAGGATGATGGTTGAGTGACTAGCAGCCAACTCTACGAACTGTTCAAGTTTACTCAAACAGGGAAGGTGAACTTCATGCCCTCTAAACTCAAGTGGGTTAGAATACTTGATGTGCTTCAGTTATGAAAAATGCAAAAGTTAAGGCCACGTTTTACAAATAAGTATCTGACACGTGTCATCTGCAAAAATAAGAGGGAACTAGCATAAGTCAATTTTTAAAAACTGACGGTGGTCATTTCCTATCAGTTGTCAATACCCATTCTCCCAAAACTCATCAAAACCCTAGAAATCGAAAATTCTTCAGAAAGCGAAATCTTTCTCCCTGTGCTATTCTCAAATCTGTTTTAATCTCATGGCATCTCTTCAAGTTATTCCTGGAAATCTTGTTTGTTTTGAAAAATTTGGAGATGCAGAGCAGAAATTCAAAGATATTCTTCATCTGGTCAAGAATGCTGGATTCACCATGTGTTTGGAAACCAGCACCAGGATTTTCTCTACAATTATGAAAGAATTCTATTCAAACGCTGATTATCGAGGAAATACCCTTATCACAAAGGTTAAGGAAATCTCATTTGTGACACCCCAGGATTTTTCAGAAATGGTAAATAAGGATTATGGATAATTAAGTGAAGGTTATAAAACAAAACCTAGTTAAAATAATTAAATGAGATTATTATGTGATTAAGTTGATTTAGTAAGTGATAAATTTGATGAATGTGACCTATGTGGTCGAATATAGAGAGATGAATTAAGCCAGAGAATTAGGAAAATGAGAAATTATAAAGAAAATGAATTTTGATGGTTATGTAATGGATTTGAGCTAAATGAGTTATTGTAATATCTATAATAAAGTAATTTGGGAAGAATTATTGTAAGACACGATATTATGTGTCAGCAGGATTATAGATTTAATACAGGTATATGTGTATATGTATATGTGATTGATTATAGAAAGCTAGACAATATTGGAAATGAAGAAATAGTATGTAAATTGATCGTAAGTTATGAGAATTAAAAATGAGATTAAGGAATGGGCCTAGAGAGGCGAGGGGTCAGAAATGGAAGACTAAGATAAGGCAGTGTGTACAAGAAGAAGTAACCGTTTAACCTAACCGACATATTAGGAATTAACGGGATATTAAATGAATGATATATGGATATTTGAAAGTTATTATGAAATTATGTTAATTGATGGTTATAAGATAGTCGATAATTCGATTCGTGAATACAGAATGTAATACCCCGAGAATGAGTAGAGATCATGATAGATGCAAGGATGGTGAGAATTGGCGTTATATGTGAAGTGAAAATAAGTAAAACGACGCAAAAGTAGTAAAGCGGCAAAATAAGTTTAAAGGAATTAAGGACGACGAATTTGGTAATCCGGTCAAGATTCGCTTCTCGAGGAAGCGATTTATGAATAAGTGAGCAAGTCGATTTTATTGGAATGTTGGAATTTAATTTGATTAGATAAGGAACCGAGAAGGTTTGAAAACGAAATAACATACAATTGTGGCAAATATTACAAGTTAAGGAGTTATTAAAGAAATTCAAGTTTTCAAGTGTGACAAGTAATTTGGGACAAACCAATTGGACACTATTTGATGAAGAAATAAAATTCAAGCATGATGGAGCAAATTTGGATTAAAAAGGGTTTGATTTGGATAAGAAATGAGCAAAGAATGAATGGAGGGGGAAAATATATGAAAGTTTAGTTACGAGGGGGAAAGTTGCAAGAAATGAAAGTTTAGTCAATTTGATAAATTACCAAAATGCCCCTCAACAAATTAAATAATTACCATTGTGTCCTAAAGGGTCAAATGACCAAAATATCCTTGACAATTTAGATAATGACATATGTGTCCAAAGTGATAAAATGACGAAAATACCCTTTTACTTATATTGTGAAATGACCAAAACGCCCTTGGAGGAGTTAACCATGATTATTTGCTTAACCAAGCTTAGTTAATTCTCATATAAGTGAGCCAAGCAAACAAGAGCTTTCATTTTATACACTTTGCTGGAAAATAAGAGAGATATCAACCTAAGAGAGAGAAAGAGAAGGAAGCCATGGAAGCTATGATAAAAGCTTGAAGATTTGGAGTTAGAAAGTTCAAATGATTAAGGAACAAGAAGAAAAGAGAAAGAGCTCATCATGACAAAGCTCTACATGTCAAGAAATTTGTCATCAAGTGAGGTATAATCATGTTCAAACTCTAGAACTTAGAATTTATGAGTTTAAATGGAAGTTTAAGTATGACCATGCATGTATCTTTCAAATACATGGTTTGATTATGGAGTTTATGTGAGTTACATGCTATATGTTTAATAAGTCATGAAACCCTAGGCTTGAAGGTTGGTAGAACAAAGTTGATAGACTTTTCATACATATTTTCAAAGCTAAAAACCATGATTTAAGGATAATCATGTGTTAAAAGTTGATGGAAGTGATAAAAACCTAGTTGGAAAGGATGATTATATGTGAAATATGAGAAATTTTATACTAAATGATTTTAAAGATTCATAATGGAAGAGAAGTATGATTTATTTGAAGAAATGATAATACTAGGCTATACTTTGTGTATAGATTTCGTTTTAATCTGTAAAGTACATTATAGTGTGCGGTTAGAAGTTATGTGGACTTACAATGTAGTTGAATATGTTTGTAATAGCGCATGTGGTGCTTGGAGATTAAAGGGTCAAGTAAGTTTAAGTTTTGAATTTGAAAAGTTTGGAAATTTTCATGGAAATGTCGTCAAGGTGTGATTTTGGCAATTTTGAGAAATTAAAGGTAAAATAAAGTCACATAACTTGTTTTCATGTTATTACACGTGTCTAAGTTGATTTGGCGATCAACGGAATCAAATTTGAGCGAAATGGCGATTCAAACGATCGAAATCGATCGTTTCGAATCGAAATGGATTTTTACGGACAAAAGTCGCCTCGTGCGAAATTTTATGATTTTGAAAGTTTGGACATGTCACATATAGGTTATGTGAGCTATGTCAAGTGTTGAAATGGAATTTGGAAGCAAATGGTCAAAAATAACCAAGTTGGGATTTGAGTTTTTGGAAATCTAAAAATTTGGCTAAGTCTGAAAATGGTTTAAACAGCCCTCCTAGGGGCTAGTGTATCTCTACTTTTAAGAAGCCAAATGTGGCAAGTAGTATTTTTGTAAAATACTAGGTAGTAAGGTCTAGATGTGGTCCAAATTTCAGCTCAATTGGAGTTAAGATGAAGAAATTAAAAATCGGCAAAGGTAGTGCAAAAATCAGATTTCCAGATTTTGAACATGGCGCCCCCGCGCCATGTTTTGTACTAAAAGTGGCGCCCCGGCGCCATGTTACTGTTCATCGACCGAGAAGATTTCGCGGCCAGCGAGCTCTGGCGGCGCCGGGGCGGAGTTACTGTTCATTTGAAATTTTTTTAAGCTTCCAAAAAGCTATATTTTGATATGGAATGATATAAATGAGTTATATAAACCCTAAAAGTAATAATTATGGTTAAATTAAAGGGTGTTAAGTTATAATGAAATGACAAATGGCATAATATAACATGCCTAAAGCTAAGCCAAAACATGTTATAAGTTATGGAAAAGGTCGAAAGCAAGTTAGGGTGTATTATAAACCTACATAAGGTGTAATACATCAAACGTGAAGTGATGGAGATGATAGTCATGTATTATGGATTAAGTCTATTAGTATATATAAGTTAATGATCCTATATTGATAAATATAGATTGTATGTTTACAGATAACGCTCGATGTAGCGAACCGATGCGAAGAAGGATAGAATGGCCAAACGAGGTGGTAAAAGGTTAAGCTAAATAAATGCGGTACAGGCAAGTGTTCAGACTATAAGGTGCTATGTTCTAGGCGAACTGTGTGTTAGTAAAACATTTGAAATGTGCCTTACGTGCAACTATATGATTTAATTGTTAAGTGTAATACGTGGCATTCATGTATAACATGATTAAGTAGAGGCATAACGCATAAATAAACTGTGAGCATGAAATGTGTTATCTGAATTACTTGCTGAGCCTATGTACTCACCCCTGCTATGAACTAACATTTCAGGTAAATATAAGAAGGCCGGAGGTTCCGGTGACGCTAAGGTAAAGAATGTGAATGCATGGAGATTCTTGAAGAGATTTGTAAATTGTGTCTGTGAGATATTTATGTGAAGCAAATATATGTAAATTTGTATAAATGCAGGCTATGTAATAATCAAGTTTAAATGTTAAACCTAGATAGTAGAAAGGAATGTATGATTTGCTAATTTGTATTATCAGAGAATAACTAGTGCATGTATATATTATCCAGGGATAGTGAAAAGGTGATACATGTGATAAACTTGTATGGGTATTACAGGAATACGTAGATATGATATGTGTGATATAAATGAATGAATGTAAACAGGTATAAGCAAACAGGAACAGGAATACATATAGACAAGGCCATATATACAGAAAGTTCGTGGCGAAATTTTATTTAAAGATTATGTTAAATCATAAAAATATATTTGATTATGGAAATTATATATCATAGGTCACAATTGATAAAATGCGGACCTAAGTTTAATAAAAGATAACGTGAACGTTGCGATCCTGAGACTAGTAAGGAATGTAAGTTAAATAAGTTTTTTAAAAAAAAAAAATATGGACCAAATTTAAGGTCAACTCAATGGGTTTAAAGGTCAAAGGTATAAAGTTTAACGCACGGGGTCTCGGTTAACAAGGTTTTAAGTTAATCGCTATGTAATCCAGATATAATTGGACTTAATTAAGGAAGGTGGGATCTCGGGGCGTTTCATCATTGCAAATAGGGGTTTCTAAAATCAATCTCAGTCTAGGTATTCCAATCGGAGGAATTACTTCTCTTGACAAGATTAATATTGAGCTTGGACTGGAGCTTATGGGCTATGAGAAGAAGTCTCCTGTAAAAGGAATCAAGAAGAAAGATTTCCCTCAGCAGTACGAGTTTCTGGCTGACATTGTTGGGAAGAGCATTCTGTGTAAAGACACTGCATATGATACTATCAGTGAAGATCAATTAAGGCTTATTACTACTACTGCTCAAAGAAAGAAAATCAACTTCGGAGCAGTTCTCTTAGGATGGATAAAGAGATGGATAGATGATGCCAAGACAAGAGCTAAAGCAGGAAAGCCCTATCCCAAAATGCTCTATGGAAGATTCATAAGCATCATTTTGAAGAAATTACTGGCAAATGCAATTGGGAAAGATGAAGGAGAAATTCTAAACTGTAACAAAAGAATTACTCCAAGATTGTTTGAAGATTGGAAAAAGAACCCTCATGCCAATAAGGGTAAGAAGGCTCAAGGATCGAGAAGCATCAGCAAAAAGATGGAGGAAAAATCTAAAGAAAAAGGAAAAAGGGAAATGGAAGAAATGACAGAGGAAAAATTACAGGAGGCTAATGAGCAGTCTAGAAACAAAACTCTTGTGATATATGATTGTCAGGAATTAAAGAAGAAAAGAAAACTCAATGAAGCAGAGAAGACTGCAGAAGAGAAAGATGTCAGTACAGGGAAAGCTAAGAAGGTGAAGATAAATCCCAAAGGGTCTGAAATTAAGAAGAAGAAGACAGAAAAGAAAATTAATCACACTGTTCCAAGGAGAAGTTGGAGAATTAGAGAACAGTGGAGAAGTTCAATCACTACAGGACCACCTCAGGTTATAGAAATTGATGATGATGAAGAAAATTCAAATTCTGGGGAAAGAACATCTGATAGTTCAAAAGAAGAAGCTTCTATAGATTCTTCAAAGAAGAAATCAGAATGTCATAAAAATAGTCTGTCTGAAAAAGAAGTCATATTGGGTTCTGATCAGGAAGTTGAACTAGTTGTAAAAGACTCAGCACCTGAGATCAATGAAGATGATAATGTTGTTGTACCAGGGGAACAATTCTCAGAAAATTCTGAAGCTGAAAAGACTAAATCAGTTGAGAAAGGAGACTGTCAAGAAACTGTGATGAAAGAAGATAGACACCTTCAAGAAGAGACCAACACTTATGAATTAGAAGAATCAAAAGAAAAGTCAAGAAGGTCAAATAGAGGAAGAGGATTAAGTGGCTTTATGAAGAAAATAGGCAGGAGTTCAAGTACAAGTCATAAGGAGAGACAAATAAGGATGAAAGTTGAAAAGAAGCTGAAGAAAGTGAGACTACTGAGGAAACTAGAAAAGTAGCAATATGAAGCATATCGACTGAAGCAGATCAAAAGGAGACGTAGAGAAAGAAGGAAGCATGCAAGTCAGATGGAAAAATTTTCTATTTCATGGGATCGTGATCATCTATTCAGTTTCATTCCCATACTACAACTTCTAAGGGCTATAGTCATGAATGATCAAAGGTCTATCAGCTGGAGCTACTCAACATTTCCAAATCTTTCGTTTGTCGCCCAACATTTCTTAAAGGCAATGACCATTGCAACCACACTGATAAGCAGTGAGCCTTTCTATCCTCACTACCATAGTTGCCAAGAAATATCCATCTGGAATCTGACCGGCTCTCAATCATCCAGCCAGTCTGTGGGGAATCAAAATGTAGAAATCAGAAAGTTCTCTCTTGTGACTCACGAAGCTCTCAGTCACCCAGCACCACCTCCCTATTCGTAGAGTCCCAAAACTTTGCAAACATTTTTCAAAATACCAACTTTCCAGTAATAGAGTCCCAACATTCTATGGACCATGAAAATGTACTTATTCTCAGTCTCATAGAGTCTCAAAACTCTATGTTGGATCTCAACATATCCTTCTAAACTAGCATTGGCACAGTCAGCTCCATACAATATCTAATTTGATGATGTCAAAAAGGGGGAGAGAATATAAGGAATTAAGGGGGAGCAACATGAAAAAGGAGAATCAATCAACTAAGGGGGAGACAGCAAACAGCCAGCAAACTGTGTGAGAGAAAAGTAAAACATGGAGAGAAGATGTAGAGTATAAGGAACTAAGGGGGAGCAACATGAAGAAGGAGAATCAGCCAACTAAGGGGGAGACAACAAACAGCCAGCAAACTGAGTGAGAGAAAAGTAAAATATGGAGAGCAGCTGTAAGTATGTATAACCTTTTTGTAAAAATGCTCATTTAATGAAATCATTCCTTTGCACTAGTCATAGAGTATTTCACTATATCGTAAGACATAATTTACCTGTCAAGTAGATGCATTATATGAATGTCATATCAATAAGTCTATTAGTTTTGACATCATCAAATAGGGGGAGATTGTTGAAGGTTGTTTCATTTGATGATGATGACTGTTGTGCAAAAATGATTATGGTAAATGTGCTTACATGGTTGATTGTCAATGTGTATATGACAATGTGCTTACGTGTTAATGTGCTTATGTGCTTACTTGATTATGTGCGTAAATGTTCTAAAAGTGCTTATGTGGTTTATTGACAAAGCGATTATATGTTAATCAAATTATGTGCCTACTTGATCATATGTGTATGATATATATTACCTATTTCAAATACTGTGACACACTTGTATAACACAAATTTGATCTTGTTGAAAACTATTTGGTGCGTATAAAAGAGAATGAAAGTTATCTGGTTCAAATGTTGTTAAGTCCTTTTAAAAGATATATGTGTTCAAATGACTTAGATTTTAAAGATCAGAACTGTTAGGTTGATCTTTCTGTAGGAATCACTCTGCATAAAAGATGCATGATGTAAGCAGAGTAGCATAAGAATCAATCATTGTTGTATTTATGTATGACAGAGTTTGTAAAGTCCTTTCAATATATAATGATGTAATAATGTAAGAAAGGACTTAGTTAGAAAAGATCAAATCTGTTAGGTTGATCTTATGTTAGATCTGATCAGTCTATATGATCGTAGAACGGACTCTACGATTTCGAGCAAAGAAGACTCAACGATTCAGTATAATTCGTAGAGTGAAATATACGACTCCTTACCAGGATAACTCTACGATCATCAAAGAGAGATAGATGTGCAAGAGGTCTACAAAATATACAAGCTAAATTAACTGATCAAGTACAAATCGTAGAGCAGAACTCTACGATCGTCGAACAGACAGCTAAGCAAGCCAGCAGTTAACGCAGAATCAGAGAATAAACGTACTCTACGATACACTCAATCTAGCAAGATCGTAGAGTAAACTTGAAGAACAAGAACATACGAGAACTATACGATTTGCACAGGTAGAAGAAATCATAGAGTGAAACCGGATGTCAAAGACAATACAGAAGACTGTTCTACACATGGAACAATCGTTGAGTAGAAATAAAGGATGTGCCAACTAAGACAACAACTCAACGATTCCACTGAAAAGCACTGCAGTCAGCAACTTCACGACTTACGCAGAAGGACAAGCTAAGTAGAACGGAATCATAACGCAAAGCACTGCAGACAAACTCTACGATTTGAACAAAACAGCAAGATCGCAGAGTAAAAGAGAAGATCGCCCCAACTCAACCTTTTACCCGACATACTTCAAGTAACGAGTGGAGCTAAATTCGTAGAGTCTGAATGGGTAGACAATCACTCTACAAATTCAATATAAGAAGCAGCAAAGGAACATAACTGCAATATGGTGCGAGAGGAGAGAGTATATTTCTCTTCCAGATTCGAAAGAGATCAAGTGCTTTTGAGATACAGATGCATGTCAAAGTCACAGAAGACTTTGTGCCTAAACGACTATAAGTCAGGACCCACTGCTCAGGAAAAAGGTGAATAAAGTCAGACTAAAGGGACATCTCTAAATGCATCAGAACAGCTGGTTCTAAAAGTCAAGAAAGGTATTTATTGATGGATCAAAAGATTAATTAGCAAAGAATATAGTAATCTTTGCTGAACAACTCTGTGAGTACAACGGCTATAAATTCAGAGAGAGCTAAGCTACAGTTTGATATATCAGAACATGTCAGAAAAGGGAAAAAGCACTGACACAAGCAACAGAAAGTCAACATCAAAGATATCAAGGATCTGCACAAAGCCAAAGAAACCCAACGGATCTTTCAATGATAAAATATGCACAAAGATATAAAGGCTTTAATAATTCACAGAAAAGAGTTGTTGTTAAAAAAAAAGAAACAAGAAAGGATGGTGGACAACAACAGATCGTAGAGTGAAATAGAAAATAAATATGCTGAAGAACTCCACGATCCATCAGAACACTAATACTGAATTGAGAGAGAAATAGAGAGAAAGAACTCTATTATAAGAGAAATGTTCAGAGCTGCTATGCACGTGGTACAGAGAAGCTTACACACCAACTTGATACAGACATGGAAACAACTGAGTACCAAAAGGAAAGAGCATTATAGTCATCTCAGAAGCCCATCTCGAGAAGCTATAAACAGTCTATGATAAGAAGGAACAACTGAGTATCGAAAGGAAGGAGCTTCACAGTCATCTCAGGAGTTCGTCTCGAGAAGTTATCAAGTAACAAAGGAGCTGAAGTACAAAAGCCTAAAAGCACAATGGGTGATCACAAGAAGATATTGAGCATATAAAGAAGCCAAGCATCATTGCCGAACTCAATATCATTTCAAGAATGATCACATCCTGCTACTGAATGTTTAAAGTCAATGGAACTTAAAGTACAAACTCAGTAGCAACTCCAACATCTATCAACAAGCAAGGAGCCAAGTCTGTTAGACTTGAAGAGGGCAGTTATGTCCTTGTCTTTGTGACTAAACTAGCCAAACCTGCTGGGTTTGAAGGGTTCTTAGTGAACCAGAGTTTCCAGGCCTGATGTGCTTGAAGGGTTTTGTATGAACCATTCTTAGTGGATTTCCTACTCGTTGCAGTAGAAGAGTGGAGTATGAGTTATTCAATCTCCGAACCACTTAAAACTCTTTGGTGTTATTTACATTCAGTCATTTACATTCTGTCATATATACATATATAAATATAACTGCTAAAACTAGTTAACTTGACAACTGGCTATCTTCAATACAGTCTTAACTCAAAGGAGAAGTTTTACTAATCTTTAAGGGGAGCTTTCAAACTAATATTCCACTGTGCAAACAAATCTTGATTAAATGAATTAATTGGTAATAAACTTTTGAAGTTAAGTAAAAAGCTATAAGAGATCTATTCAACCCCCCCTTCTAGATCACTTGTGTGCCTCCGGGAACTAATACAGTGTATAAATCTTGATGGCTTCAATCACTTAAACCAAGAAAAATAATTTAGCTACTTATAGTTGTAGAGAGCACCAAAGAATAAAAGAGAGAATTTTTCTAATGAAAGTTGTTTCTTACATTGGGTCTCAAGCCCTCTTTTTATATGCTTCATAAACCTCCTAACCCTAATAGGATTATAATTAAAAACAAAATAAAATAAAATAATTATTATCCTAACCATAATTGGAAGTCTAAATAAAATATTAAAAATAAAATAAAGAATTATTGCTTCCTTTTCCAAATTAAAATCGAACTTTCATTCTACTGATTTGTTGCATTGAAGTGTAGAAAATCCAAAATAAGGAAGGAAAAGGAACAATGTCTGCCAGCCGCCTTCTTCTTCTTTTTTTTACCGTTGACACGTGTAAGACACGCGCTTGTAACATTATTTAGCCCACCGCGCATGGCGCGTGTTTCTTCACCCTGAGACCGACCGCGCATTGCGCGGGATGCTTTCCATTAAACTGCCAAACGGCGTCTTCTGCTTCGCGCCTGCTGTTGATGTTTCTGCGCCTTGCGCGAACTCCTTTTAGCATATTATTAACAAAAATGCCCTCAGCTTTAATTTTTCTACAAAAATAAATATAAATTAATTTTAAAATACTAATAATAATAATAATGCATTAATTTAAATAAATTACCTAAAACACTAAAAATACTTAAAAACTCACAAATAATTAAGTATAAAATACGTAATAAATTGATATAAAATCAAGTTATTAAATACCCCCACACTTAACTCTTTACTTTACCTCAAGCAAAACAAGAACAAAAATGATAAATAATAAAACTAATAACCAAATAACTTACTCGAGCAACAGATTAATATATATTTTAACATTAGCCTTAAAGATTTTTTAAATGATAACTCAAAGAAAATTTCAAAACTATGCAAAATCTAGAACTTCAACATATTTATCAATTTTACTTTACTCAAGACCTTTTGTACGTGTGTGAATCCAAATGTATCAAACTAATCAAAACTCAGATAAGTTTAAGTTAGTAATTACCTTATAAAAGACATATAGCAAAACTCAATATATTTATTTTTCACATTACTCTTTACTAATATAGATAAATATAAACCAGAAGATCAAAAAGTTTCAAACAATTAGGCATACTAGGATTATTAATATCAATTTTTCAAATTTTTTTCTAATTTTTTTCTTTTAATGGTTGCATTTTATGCTCCATCCTATTTTCTTTCTTTTTTTTTCTTTTCTTTTTTAGTGAGTGCATTTTATGCTTCATCACTTTTTCATGTGTTTATGAGTGAGTGCGTTTTACGCTTCATCTCAACCCACCATATAATTTTTTCTTCAATAATAATCCTAGAAAAATTACCTAAATCATCTCTTCCAAATTATATTTTGCCTTATATTTCACTTCGAATAATGATTAAATAAGATATATAGCTCAAAAATATCTTTAATAAGCATTTAACCATATAAACTTTCTCTAAATTAAAACTAGCTCAAACAAATACATATAAGTGCATAAAATTTAAAGATCTCAAACAAAGTAATTATCAATAATAAGTCAAAATTCAGACTAAGCAAAAATTTATCCCTTTTCCAAAAGTTATAAAACAAAAATCAAGATTTTATCATTGGCTAAATATTTAAAATCCAATTAACTCATTGCTCAAGTAACACATCATAAAAATAAAATAAAAAACTACCCCATTTTCGTAGGACACACGGTTACACTTAGCATGAGCAACAAGCCTTTAAATCCCAAGTGGACGAGTTTTGTCTCGTGATGGTTTGCAGTGAATATACCCACAAAATTCAAAATTTTAAAATTTTAAAATTCCCTAATTTTTTCAAAATATGGCCTAAAATTAACAAAAATCCTAAATCCCTTCCCCCACACTTAAAATTTACATTGTCCCAAATGTAAAGTAAAATGCAAAGAAAAAGGCATAAATAACTAAAATTAAAACGCAAAAATAAAAAGAAAGAAAATTATACTCTCCTTCGGTTGCCTCCCAAGCAGCGCCTTTGTTTATCGTCATTGGCTCGACAACATGATAAATCATCACGTCACTCCAATTTCATGAATTTTGAGTACCCCATCCATCACATTATTCTTCATTGGTAGATTCAATCTCCCTTGTACTTGACATGAATGTTCAACTCCCTTTTCAAGTAATAAATAACTATGAAGATTCTTTAAATTCAGAATGGGATCCTGCAAAATAAGAGATAAAAATTTGTTATGAGTAACAGACAATGGAATGGAAATAATTGCATTATTATCAAAAATCATTAGCAAAGAATTTAAAGGAGTTTCATTCTCCTTCAAATCTTGTTTAAGCTCAATTGCTTCTTTTCCCTTTAACTCCAAATTGTTGGTAATTGCAACCTCTAACTTTTCCTTGTTTATTTCCTCAACAACTTTCGTCACCTTAGGCATGTCATCATAAAAAATAACATCATTGTCTATATTAACATTGTCTGCTTCATTGATGTTGTTTGCTTTCTCTTGCTTCGGTGATGGAGGGACTGTCATTTCTGGATCTTCCATATCGTTACCACCTCTTAACACTTATGCACTTGTATTCTCCGTTAGATTATCCATCGTTTGAGAAGGTACTTGCTTAAAACCTTGCTCCTCCAATTGATTAATTGCGGTTGTCATTTGTCCCATTTGTTTTTCCAAATTCTGTATATTTGTCTTCGTTTCCTGTTGAAATTGCAAAGTGTTAGTGCTAAGTTGTTTAACTATATCCTCTAAAAACATATCAGAATTAAATGATTGGCCATGTTGTTGTTGGGGATATGACTGCATGTATTGTTGCTAACTTGGGAAATTCTGATTTGTAGACAGATTCATTTGTGGATTCTCATAGCCAAAATTAGGATGATCCTTCAATCCCGAATTGTACGCGTTTGAATAAGGATTATATCTCCATTGGGGTTGACCAGGAAAACCAATTGCTATATTGACGTGTTCATATAACTCCTCTCGAAGAATGGGGCACATATTAGTTGGATGTCCTACCACCGAACAAATCCTACAAGCTTCCATTGGTTGTGCATTACCTGCAGTCAATTGATAAACAAGAGCAGTTAGAGCATTAATTTGTTACTCAAGAGAAGAAATAGTTACCTCATTGACATAATCATGCAAGACTTCCATCATGAACCTGCACAACTAAATTAAATTATGAAAAACTAGAAAAATAAAATTTAAGAAAAATTACTAAATTAAATAAATATTTACAAAAGTATAAAATTAAATTAAAATCATTCCCCGGCAATGGCGCCAAAATTTGGTGTGATGTCACAAGCACCCAAAAATAAAATCTTACTTTGGAAAAATATTAATGTAGTAGTGCAAGTAAGAGTAGATCCCACAGAGAATGATTATTTAATTTTATGTTTTCGCAAATAAAAATTTGGGGATTTTTAATTAAATAAATAATTTAAATAAAAATAATTAAAATAAATATGCAAGTAATTTAATAAAATAAATGAGAAGAAAAAGCCTTGGTTTAAGTTAACATTCACCATCAAGAATTTACAACTAATCACTGATACAAAAATAAATCAATTAATATTTTGAACATTCACCGTAGAAAGAACTACTCGCAGGTGAAATAATTTTTCTCCTCTCTCCTTAATTTTAGTTAAGTAGACACACGCGTTCTAAATTACCCTTACTACTAAACAACCTCCGACACGTGCTAAAGATTTGATTTAATAGCAGTTTTAAGAATTAGAGAGATCGTTGAACTAAACAACACAAGCCACGCGTTTGCATTTAATTTAGATGAACATTCTTCCTAAGATAAAATAATATTTTGATCTTCAAAATAATTATTAAACTTAGTTGCTTCACAAATAGCAGTAGATTAATGTGAATAATAAACTAGTAGCGCTCCTAGCAATTAAACAAACCAATCATAAAATTAAGCATAGAAAAATATTCAATACCCAAAATATAAATTGAACAATTAAAATAAATTAGATCTCACAGTGTGTAAATCTTGATCGCTTCAATCACTTAAACCAAGAAAAATAATTTAGCTACTCATAGTTATAGAGAACACCAAAGAATAAAAGAGAGAATTTTTCTAATGAAAGTTGTTTCTTACATTGGGTCTCAAGCCCTCTTTTTATAGGCTTTATAAACCTCCTAACCCTAATAGGATTTACAATTAAAAATAAAATAATTTTTATTCTAACCCTAATTAGAAGTCTAAATAAAATATTAAAAATAAAATAAAGAATTATTGCTTCCTTTTTCAAATTAAAATCAAACTTTTATTCTACTGATTTGTTGCATTGTAGTGTAGAAAATCCAAAATAAGGAAGGAAAAGGAACAAAGTCTGCCAACCATCTTTTTTTTTTTTTTTTTTTTACCGTTGGGGCGTGTAAGACATGCGCTTGTAACATTATTTAGCCCACCGCGCATGGCGCGCGTTTCTTCACCCTGAGACCGACCGCGCATTGCGCGGGCTGCTTTCCATTAAAACGTCAAACAACGTCGTATGCTCCGCACCTACTGCTAATGTTTTCGTGCCTTACGCGAACTCCTTTTAGCAGATTATTTACAGAAATGCCCTCAACTTTAATTTTCGTACAAAAATAAATATAAATTAATTAAAAATAATATAAAAATAATAATAATGCATTAATTTAAATAAATTACCTAAAACACTAAAAATACTTAAAAACTCACAAATAATTAAGTATAAAATACCTAATAAATTGATATAAAATCTGCTTATCAAAATTTAAGAAAAATATTCAAGATCCGCAATTCAGAATAACGATTAAAGTTCAATAGAAGAATTTAGAAAAATAGGAAGGTTCAATTGAAATGATATTAGATGAAGCGCAAACTATTAAAGAACATATAATCATTTCTACCAAATAGTATTTGCCATAGTAAGTTAAGAGTATGAAAAGAATGATATCCCTTACCTTAACACGTGACTAGATATGAAGTTGATCAACCTATATATTTATAATTTAATTAGTAACTACCACATATAATTTCATGGTGTATACCAATTCGTATGAAATCATCAAAAGTGATTTGATAGAATAAAGTAGAATAACTTCAATATAGTTTTTGAAAGAAAATAATATTTCAAAATAAATCTTCTAAAGAAAAATTTTCAAAATAAATCTTCTAAATGTAGAGTCTTCTAAAGAAAGATTTATAAACACCGTATGACGTGTGTGGTTGCTTATATAACCTTTATAAAAAGACTTACTTGAACAAAACTCGTACACTTACAGATCTTCACAAATACTCAAGATGGTTTTAGCATACTCAAAGAAAACTTATACAAAATAATATTTAGAAAGTTAAAGAAAGAATAAACAAGGAAATTTTTATGAAAAATTCTTAAGTTAAGCCCTCTATATATAGCCAAAAAATCTTATCATAATCCAAGATTTTCTAATTTAATTCAAACCGTATAATTCAAGATAATGTTTAATACATACCACTCATTTCATCTTTGAAGATTTCTTTAATCTAAACCATTCATTTAAAGATCATCTTTAATCTATACCATTTATTTCAAATTCTTTAATTATTATATTATCTACCATACACAGTAACACACATACATGTTAAGGTTACAAAACTGAAGCTCGACTGACCTTGTTTTTCTCCCCACTCTTTCCCCAGTAAAACTGTTATCCATCTACTAACAATTACCAACCCCACACGTATGCCTAATTTCTGAATTTCCCCCCAAAGAGTCTATCCATTTTCACTTCTCACCCTCAATAGCAAAATTCAGTAATTCACCACCTCTTAATACCAAAAAGGCAAAAGCTGGGTATTTTTTTCCAAATGCACTCATTAACACTTAAATGGTTTAATGGGTGCACCTAAAGTCAAAATTGTGAATCTTATGTTTTATATATATATATATATATATATATATTCTTAATCTCAAATAAGGTTCAAAGCTGAAAAGGCAATTGGACCCCTTTATTATGTTGATGATGCACCTGTACGTACCTTTCTTACTTTGTAGATTGATTTCTCTATATTGTTTTTAGCTTTGCGCAGATGCCATATAATTCTAGTTCTGTGTACTTGCTCTATCTATATAGATTCTCCCCACCATTTTCAAACCACACTCAACATTTTCTGTAAACAACTAAACATCCTTAAAAATACCCTGTACAAAGATTTTAATTATATACTGAATCCATGGCCCAAAGTGCTTCTTTGGAGTCTTGAACTCAAGAGTCAAAGCTGCCTTAGCAAGGCACTTGTTTAGTACCAATGTGGGGTTAAAATAAGTCATGTCCAAAAGAAAAAAAATATGCAGAAATGAGCAGAACAGACTATATAATATGGTTTAAAAGGCAACAGACTTTAAAAGAAAAGATATTATCTACTAATTCGGTTTTGAATATATAATATGCAGAACAAACTTTAAAAGGTAGTAAAAAAATATGATGTTTCCAGGCACATAAGCTAAACTGCAGAATTTGATTTAAGGTGTTGCAGTAAAGGTAGTGGTAAAGATTTGTTTAGTTATTTAACAAGTAGACACTGGTAAGTGATCTGGTATAAAGATATGACATGTACTTTTTACAGAATTGAAACTTTCAAAGAGGAGAATGTTTAAGCTAACACAAATAATTGAAATCTTTCTACAAATGAATGGGGCAGAAATAAAAAGACAGCAAACCGAGACTAAAAACAAAAACCTTCTCCACAAGTACAGCTTCAATGAAAGTTAACTAATGGCAAGACCAAAAAAAGAACCCGAATTCAGAAGAAGCATTCAAGCATATCCCAACAGAGACCAACCTACTTCTTAACTCTTAAGCAACTAAATAGGTTTTGGAATGGAAAATAATGTAAATTAGAAGGCATGGAAAGTATTCTTCTCATCGAGACTCTTACATTGGACAAGCGAACCACAAAGGTCAAAGATCTGCAACTAGGCAACTTCAACAAAACAAAACATTAGGCGTGAAGAGAGGAGGAAAAGGCGTAGCTAGGGTAGAGACGAGGAAGTTAAGAGGAAGGAACTGCTGAACTGGGAAATGGGAATGATTTTAGGGCTGTGTATATAATATGTTATATATAAAACTCAAAACGACGTAGTTTTTTTTAGGGGCCAGCCATTAGGTGCAGTTCGGTTTTACAGGGGCGGTTTGGACCAAAAACCGCACCCAACCCGCAATTTCGGTTTCTTACCCACTTTAAAACCGTCGTACACGCCGCAACCGTTGGTTCGGTTTTAATTGGTGCAGTTTATGCGGTTTTCGTTTCGGTTTTGGGGGAAAATCAGTTTTCTGCTCCACCCTAGTATCCTAAGTGAATTTCCTACTCGTAGAGTATGAGTTGTTCTGTCTCCGAACCACTTAAAATTTATCGTCGCATTTAAATTTTTGCACTTACTTTATGTCTATTATTTATTGTGATCGTGTGTGATTTATTTATTTAGTTCCAAACTTCCAAAACTGTGATTTATTTTTACTCATCTATAAAGAGGGATTTTTTAAAATCATATTCCGTTGTATTTAAACAATATTGATTTGTAAACCATCCGGTAAACAATTTAAATAATAAAAACAAAGTTTCAAAAGATCTATTCAACCCTCATTCTAGATCTCTTGCGTGCCTCTAGGATACAACAAGTGGTATCAGAGCAGGTTCTCACTAACATAAATGCTTATACTTTGAGTTGATGTATGACACTTAATAAAACCAGTTCTGAGCTTAGAGGTGGAAATAAACCACCACTTTCAAATAGAGACAAATTTGCTAATTGAAAAGTTCATATGTAGACCTATATGGATGAAATAATGATGAACTGTTCAACACTATCATCAATGATCTTTATATCCCAACAAAGTTATCTTCAACTATAGATGATCTCAATAAATTAACAGTCAAGCTTAGATTAGAGTGGACTAAGAATGATAAAACGTTAGTACAACTAGATAAAAGGGCCAAAAACATTCTGTTCATGGCTTTGGAAGATGAACTCTTTGAAAATGTGGTAAATTATGCTACGGGAAAGGAAGTTTGGGAAGCTATGTTAGTGATGCGCGAAGGTACTGAAGAAGTAAGGGAAAACAAGCAATCTCTCTTAACTCAACAATATGATATGGTCACTTATGTACCTGGAGAAAACATCATAACTACCTATAAAAGGTTCAATATACTTCTCAACAATTTAATAGCATATGGTAAGGTCTATCCTAACAAAGACCTTAACATAAAGTTCATGAGGGCTCTACCAAGTAAATGGGTTGCAAAGACTATGATAATTTAAGAGTCAAAGAGCTTGCATGAGATGACTGGTACAAAAGCTCTACGGTAATCTACTTACCTACGAGCTTAAACTCAATTAAAGAGTATAAACAATTTTAAAAGGAAAAAGAAAAGATAAAGTCGCTGCTCTCAAAGTATCTGAAGCTGCAACAGAAGAAGTCTCATATGATGAAAATGAAGAAGAAATTGATGATGATGACTTAGCTCTTCTGGCAAAGAAATTAAGGAAATTCATGAGTAAAACTACAGTAGAAGATTAAGAAAGGTTTACATCAACAAAGGAAATAATAGCAAATATCAAGAGGAAGATCTGTGTTACAACTGTAAGAAATTAGGTCATTATATGACAAATTCACAAAGCTTCTATGATAATAACAAAAGAAAGACAGAAGAAAATCCTACTCAAAGAAGGAAGTTAAGAGCTATAAGAAGTAACATAAGAAGGGTAAAGGATTTGTAGTAGTAGAATCATGGAATGATTATGAAGATGCCATCAGTGCAGAATTCAATGATGATGAAGAACCACAAGTGGCTAACCTCTGTTTGATGGGAATATAAGAGAAATCTAGCAACACTACTTATCGTAAAGAAATCGATATCAATGAGGTATTTAATTTTAATTCACCTGATAATAGTATTGATGATCTAAGAGTTACATTGCATGTCATTACATTATATTTACATCAGTATATGTAGTGGTTCAGGGTTCTATTAAAGGATTATTCTTTTCTTTAAGAGGAGAAAGGGAAAATGCAATTTAAGCTTTAAAGTAACTCTACGAAGCACTACATCTCCATCTAAACTTGAAGTTGATAATGCTCACTTGAAGCAAATAACTGACACTAATGCACAAAGAGAGTCTTTTCTAGCTTCTCAGATTAAGGAATTAGAAAAAAATAATATCAATGTGGTACAGATCTACCTCATATATGAATTGTCGAATCACAAGTCAAAGGGTTAATTGATATGACTATTATCAACCCAAAATCAAGAAGATTTAGGTCCCCAAGAAAACTGACAAAGCTGGACCCAAACAAGTTTGGGTACCAAAATAAATGATGATCTTTTATTCAGGTACCAAAATCTGCTGAATCTATATGGTACCTTGATAGTGGATGCTCAAGACATATGATTAGCGATAAATCTTTTATGTCTGACTTCAAATCTAAAGATGGGCCAACAGTTGTTTTTGGTGAAAACAACTCTAGGAAAACCATAAGTTATGGATTGATGTTAGAAATGGTGTTGTCTCGTTTAACAAAGTAGCCTATATTAAAGGATTAAGGCATAATCTGCTGAGCATAAGTTAACTCTATGATAAGGGTTATCATGTCATATTTCTCAACAATCAATGTCAAGTCCGGGATCTGGAAACCAATTCTCTAAAGCTAAATGGATCGAGAGAAGGCAATGTATATGTGGTCAATCTCTTTGAGCTTAATTCCTCAGCTACAGCTTGCTTCTTTGCAAAAGCTTCAAAGGATATCAGTTAGTTGTAGCATAAGAGATTATCTCATCTAAACTTCAAGTGTATGTCTAAATTAGCCTATAAAGATCTAATCAAAGGATTGCCCAAGCTAGACTTCGTTAAAGAAAGAACTTGCAAATCATGTCAACTTGGGAAGTAGACTAAAAGCTCATTTAGAATCAATGAAACAAATTCAAATAAAAGACCTTTATAGCTACTGCACATGGATTTATTTGGACCAATTTCAACAGTTAGCCTTGGAGAAAAATGGAACACATCGGTGGTAGTTGATGACTATACCAGATTTACATGGGTATTCTTTTTGACATCTAAGGATGAAACCAGCATACAACTAATCAATCTCTTCAAGCTAGTTATGAATGATAAGGGCAAGAAAATTAAGTCAATAAAAAAGTGATCATAGAAGAGAATTTGATTATTTTGAGATGAATTTGTTATGTGAAGAAAATAGAATTAATCATAATTCTTCAGCTCCAAGAACTCCACAGCAAAATGAAGTAGCTGAAAGAAGGAATATAACTTTAATAGAAGCAGGAAGGACACTTTTTGCAGTTGAACATCTTCCTGAATACTTTTGGGCTGAAGCAATCAACACTGCCAACTACATTCAGAATAGATCTCTAATTTACTCTGTGTACACGAAGATGCCCTACGAATTGTGGAAGGGAAAGAAGCCTAATATCAACTACTTTCATGTATTTGATTGTACATGTTATATTCTCATTAATGGCAAAAGGCATCTAACAAAGTTTCAACCCAAGACAGATGAAGGAATCTTTATTGGATACTCTATGGAAAGGAAAGCTTATAGAGTGTTCAATAAGAATTCACTAATGGTTAAAGTTCCCATCCATGTCATTTTTGATGAAACTGACCAATAAGAATCGGACAAAGCTACTCAACTTGATGAAACTATAAAGCTTGATGGTTGTTGAGCTGGAGAGCCACGTGATCGCAAAAGATGAACTTATAGTTCCAGAACCAATGATCGTAGTGCTAGATTAGGATATCATAGAATCTCTGACTCCTCATATGGAAACTTTACAAATCAATGAAGCTGATGATCAGGAACCAAATCTTGAATAATTCAGACAAGAAGGCACAAGGACTAATATTCCATCAGAAAGTATATGGTAAGAGATTATACTTAAGATCTAATCATTAGAGGTCCAAATGCTAGAGTAAAAATAAGATATGCTTCTCAAAACGAATGTCTACATCTGAGCTTTCTTTCTCAAATGGAACCCAAAAAGATAGAAGAAGCATTAGAGGATTCAAGATGGATTGAAGCTATGCAAGAAGAACTGAATCAATTTGAAAGAAGTAAGGTCTGGAGACAAGTTCCAAGACATGAAAATCATCTAGTCATTGGCACTAAATAGGGATTTAGAAACAAGATGAATGAAGCTGGTATAATCACAAGAAATAAGGCTAGATTGATAGCCAAAGGATATTCATAAAAGGAAGGAACCGACTATGACGAGTCCTTTGCACCTATTACAAGATTGGAAGCTATTAGGATGTTTCTAGCCTATGCAACCCATATGAAGTTCATAGTCTTTCAAATGGATGTCAAGAGTGTATTCTTAAATGGAGAACTTTAAGAAGAAGTTTATGTGGAACAACCTCCAAGTTTTATCATTCCAACTCTTTCTGATTATGTCTATTAGTTACATAGAGCACTGTATGGTATAAAACAAGCACCCATAGCATTGTATGAGACTCTAACTAATTTTTTTATATTAAAAATAGATTCACTGGAGGAAGGGTAGACACAACTCTATTCCTTAAAAAACACAAAGATAAGAGCTTATTAGTCTAAATCTATGTAGATGACATTATATTTGGTTTTACTGATGCAAAATTATGTGAGAGATTTGTCAAGTTAATGCAGAGTAAATTTGAGATAAGCATGATGGGAGAGTTAAACTACTTTCTTGGACTACAGGTAAAATAGACTGACGAGGGAATCTTCAAAAGTCAATCCAAGTATATCAAATATCTACTATAGAAGTATGGTTTAGAATTAGTTACTCCTGTGAAAACTCCTATGGCCTCTACAACAAAATTAGACAAGGATGAAAAAGGTAAAAGTATTGTTGTAACTCAATACAGGGGTATAATTGGATATCTCCTGTACTTAATAGCTAATAGACTAGATATTTTATTCTCTATTGACATTTGTGCTAGATTTCAAGCTAATACTAAGGAATCTCATCTTATTGTTATTAAAAGAATTTTCATAAATCTCAATGGTACTCCATATTTGGGACTATAGTATCCCAAAGAGTCTCCATTTGATCTAATTTGATATTTAGATGTATTCTTTATAGGATGCAAGATTGACAGGAAAAGTACTAGTGGGGCATGCCAATTGATAGGAAACAAGCTTGTCTCTTGGTTTAGTAAAAAGCAGAATTCAGTGTCTACTTTAACTACAGAAGCTGAGTACATTACTGTTGACAACTGTTGTGCTTAAATGTTGTGGATGAAAAATTAACTAGTTGATTATGGGTTTGATTTCAAATCTATTCCTATATTCTATGAAAATACAAGTGCTATTTTAATTACTCATAATCTTTTCATACATTTAAGAAATAAAAATATAGACACCGAATATTATTTCATAAAGGATCATGTACAAAATGAAAACATATCTTTACATTTTATACCAACTAAAAATCAGCTTGCAGATGTGTTTACAAAACCTTTGGATGAACTCAGATTTAATAAATTAATCAGTGAGTTAGGAATGCTGAATTTGCATCCTTTTGTACTATGTTTTGGGAATCACTAATAGTGTAGATAAGATTCGCAAATCAAGATGATCGTAAAGAAATAATCATTTCATATAATACAAGTATGATTGTATAGTATGAAGACCTAAATATTAGAATGCATAATTAAAAGAGGAATAGTATACGATAAGAATAACTTAAGGCTGTTAATCTTAAAATACGTGATATTCACGAATAAGAAAAGCATGTGAAAAGGCACATTTATTGTGTTACAGCTCTTAAATCACAGACCCGATGTCACGCTTAACCACTCACATTTTTTATTAGCTTTATATTATTTTTATTTATTTAAAATTTTATTTAGCAGGAAAAATAAAGAAAATAAAGGTTGATGGCAATTATGTACTTATAGTATGAAGGAGTGGCAACGCATGGCGTGAGTTAAGTATCAGCAGTAGAGTATGAAGCGTATGATGTCCTTCATAATAAGAAGGATGGACGACTGCGTAATGCGTAGAGGGGGAGAAACTGGCTTCAATAGAACACCTTTTGGCGATGCGGTCAGCAACAGAAAGGGGTACACGCGCCATGCGCGGGAGCTCTTTAAGATGCGTTTGGCTGCGTGGCTGCACCAAGTGATCAGATTGTTACGCGATTTTTGCCAATTTTAAGTCTTTTAAATGTAATTTAAATCCTATTAAGGTTTGAAAATTTTGTAAAACCTATAAAAATATTACTTAGAGGTCAGATTCCATAACACAGACATAATTATACACAATTAAATATTAGAAGTAAGGATTTCATCATATGTGAATAAGAATTCAACAAGGGATTGTAAGGATTAAAGACAGAGATTGGAGATTGTACTTCAAATTATATTTTTTTCTCTAACTCTTTTATTTTATTTTTGTATTTTTGAGATGATATCTAAATTTATGATGAATTATATTATTTAGTTATAAACTAAATTCTTAATTAAGATTGTAATGACACCCAATGTGTAGTTTAAATTAATTATCCTTCTTTTTGATTATATATGAATTATTTATCATATTTTGGGTGTTCAAGTATTAATTTTATGCAGTAATTAAGGTGACAATCTATATGAAATTGACGAATGGATTATAGATTTAGGTCTAAATATTTTGTGCGTTCATGAATTAATTAATTATAGATAATCATTGGGATAATTTATATGAAATTGAGAGATAGATTATAAATTTAGATTTGAATATGATAGCATATGATTGTGTATTCTACATGGGATGGAATATATGATTTGCGTATAGGATAGAGATATACATATATGTCATATGTGACCTTAAAAAGAATCTGATCTTCAATTCCTTGTTAATTTAATTCATATAGAGATATAGTAATTTATTTAACTAGGATGTTCCTTCCAATTCTGTTGTCATAGCATCGAATTTAGGAAGGATTTTTTATATATCATTGATAGATGCATATAAATACTATAAAGAGTTCTCAATTAACAATTCCATATAATTATTTAATTAAAAAAGGAAGTGAAGAGATTTTTGTAAAACATTGGGAGAAATTGTAATCTTAAATATTTTAAATCTGATTTCAATTTTTGTTTTGAGATTAATTTAGTCGTTAATTTAATTAGATTTTATTTTATAGTTTTAAGTCAATGTTTTAAATAAAATTAGTAATTGGTAATAATTATTTTTAATTCTCTGTGGCAACGATACTCTTCTTGTCGTTATATTATGAGTCAATCGCGTATACTTGGTGTATTTCCTAAGTAGTAAATTAGGCAAACAAGTTTTTGGCACCGATGTCAAAAAATTAATTTAATAATATTAGTAAATATTAATTTCAATTAAATTAGTCTTAATTTAAACGTGTATATTTTTATTTATTTTATTTTAATTTAATTTTTGTTTTGCTTTTTTACTTCCTTTTCAGGTAGAATGGCGAACGACGATCGAAAATTACTTCGATATTATTGATAAGTGAATTTTATTCCTATTTATTAGATATTTTTAGGTTTAGTTATTTGTGATTTTTTTTTAGTATTTTAGGTATTTTATTTATTATTATGCATTTTTATTATTTTTGTTGGAAAAATATAAGGAATGGCAGGATTGTAAATACTTAGCTGTTTGGATGGCAAAGTGGTAAATAAATAAGGCTGGATGGCATAACTGTAATTACGCAGACAAGGACGGCTGGTGTGCCATGCGCGCATGGTTTAACTAGGAGAAGGTGCGACGTCATTTGGACTTGGTATTGAAGGCAGTAGGTTGGGAACCAACAATGTCAATCGATGAAGCACAATTAAAAACATCTGCGCCACGCATTTATGGTTAGGCTTGGGTGCTCTGGGGCATCAGAAGATGTCTTTTCATCAAAAACCAAGAGGATGCATGCACCATGCTCGCGGTTGATCCGAGTGAGGTTGACCTAGTTAAGGGGTTGTTTAGCTATGTAGAAATTGCCAGAAATGGATTTTTTTTTTATTATTATTTTGGTTCCTAATAGTTTATAATTTCACTTTTGCTTAGAATTTTTATTGTAAATATAAATACACTATGAGAGTTAGATTTTCAACATATTAACATAGAATTAGAGTATATTATGAGTAAAATAAAACAAAATTAGAAGCTTGGATTTTTATCAGATCTAAAGGAGAATTCAACACGAAGAATTGCATGGCGCTTTAACTACAGATTTTATTCTCTAAACTATTCTCTTTAATTTTTGTAATTTGTGTTTAATGGTTTATTTTATGAATTTGATTTCTTTTCCAGTTATAGGCTAATTTTATTTTAAGATTGCAATAGAACTTAATGTGTAGTTTAAATTATTATTTTTTTTAATAATTATTATGGATTATATATTAATTATTTATTGTATTTTGTGTGTTCATGTATTAATTATTTATGCAGTAATTAATGAGATAATCTATATGAAATTGGGAGATGGAGTATAGGTTTAGATCTGAATATAATAGCATATGTTCATATATTCTGCATGGGATGGGATTTATGATTAGTACGAAGTATCTTAGCAACCTCCACCACAACGAGAGAGAAAAGTCAAAGTTAGAGGAGATTATTACCAATTATATATAGCAGAATGAAAGAAGACAACGAGAAGATGAAGAATCCAAATTATAAAAGCTTCTTACTGAATTTATAGAGCGAACTGAGACAGAGATGAAAAGTTAAGAACCATAATTGCGAAACCTTGAAAATCAATTGGGACAACTTGTCAATACTATTAATGTTGGTTTGCAAAAATTCATAGACATAGAATCAAATTGTCAATACAATTAATGAGCGAAAGTATGGTAAAATCAGATTTTAAAATTTTACAAACCATATATAGGATTGACCTTTATACGCAATTATTAATCAAACAAGAAGAATTTAGAGAGTTATACCCTTGTAGAATCTATGCTTAAACAGGTACGAGTTCACCTCCAATTCGTTCGCGTTCCTCTTTAAATCCACCGATTAGATTTCTTAGATCAACGTTAGCTACCCAAGTGTATAGCCACTAGAGATGATCCACC
Organism: Hedera helix; assembly: GCA_947179155.2. Classification (NCBI taxonomy): domain Eukaryota; kingdom Viridiplantae; phylum Streptophyta; class Magnoliopsida; order Apiales; family Araliaceae; genus Hedera; species Hedera helix. The sequence goes on along the minus strand of OX359274.1, from coordinate 31,261,438 downwards.
AAGAAAAATATGAATTTAAGAAGTGAATGGTGGCAAACTCTAATTTGTTATCTCTTCTAATTCCTTAGATGTGGAGAATAATCTGAGTAACCTTAACTCATAATAACACTTCTCTTATTTATAGATTTGACAAACCATCCTAGACTCTTTGGGAATAGGGTTTTAATTTAACTCCTAATCTAATTAGGAACTAAATTAATTTAATATAATAATTATAATTCTTAAATCATTTTGGAGCTTAATTATTTATTATGATAGTACTCTTATTAATTAATTTTAAAATCATTTAGGAACTAAATGATAATAATAATAATAATAATAATAATAATAATAATAATAATAATAATAATAATAATAATAATAATAATAATAATAATAATAATAATAATAATAATAATAGTAATAATAATAATAATAATAATAATAATAATAATAATAATAATAATAATAATAATAATAATAATAATAATAATAATAATAATAATAATAATAATAATAATAATAATAATAATAATAATAATAATAGTAATAATAGTAATACTAATAATAATAATAATAATAATAATAATAATAATAATAATAATAATAATAATAATAATAATAATAATAATAATAATAATAATAATAATAATAATAGTAATAATAATAATACTAATAATAATAATAATAATAATAATAATAATAATAATAATAATAATAATAATAATAAAAAGACTCCTCTTATAAATTTATAATTACTATTTCTAAAATACTAAATTATTAAAAATTAAGTTATTTAATTTATTCTATCACTATAGTATAAATTAAATATACTTAATTTATTATTACGATTACGCCACTTCTAAAATATTTATTTCTCTTTTATGGTATGATTCTTTAGGTTCTCCATATTAAACTGGTTGTAGAATAAATTAATTCAAACCATTCTAATCTTATTTATATAAATAAATTAAATTATTTAATTTATTTAAATAAAGAATATTTATTCCACAAGAAGAGTAAGCCCCCTTAGCGATTAACGACTTTTCAGATAATATGAATTTTAACATTTGATCATAAAAGAATATTTCTGTGAATAGTTACCGAACAATTCAATCATTCTACCAAAGAATATCCCGATCAAATACAAGACATATAATTATTGTAAAATCTTATTTTATTTGATCATATGCATTTTGATTCTCAAATGTACAACTCTAAATAATGCAAATTAGAAACGTCATTCTAATTTTATTCTAGCTTGGCCAAGGACTACTAAGTTGTCATTTATAGAATCAAATAGGACATTCTCTCTTTTTATTAGAAGTGGTAGGTTCTTTGTTGATCATTCATTTATCTCCATGCACAACTTATTATACCCGAACACACCCTTTGTTATACCCTAAAGGTTTTAAGAAATATGTCAAAGTATAACTCATCATACATAAGATAGTACGATACTCTCAAGTCTAAGGATCACTTGTACTACTATCGCATCAGGAACTCCTATTGACAGACAAGTAAAACTCCATTAGGTGTTCAATGAGCGAGTCACATTCAGTGAACTTATTCTCTAAAAAGCACTTACATACTTGCTTTAATGTCTCCACACAAATGATTATAAGATCAATCATCATCTTCATAAGAGCAAGAATAGTATGTACTAATCTATATTTTAGTGATCCAACGATTAGAAACAATTTTAATTTTGAGCTATCTAGAATTTAGATCTCATTAGCATGATCATCATCATGATTCTAAAAGCATTGCATAAAAACTATGGGTTTATCACAATTAATTTAACAATTAAATATGGATAAAGCAAATGCCTTTGAATAAATAAATTCTTTTATTAATAAATGAATAAGATTACAAAGTATATGCTACATCATATCTAATGTGGCTGGCTTGTGTATATACTATTTTCAATTAACAGTCATCCTCAAGGGACTTTACCTAGCGATCCAGAGACAAATCATAAGAGTGAAGGTGAAGAGTATTGTGAAGTTATAATAAGCAGTGACAAGGAGTTACACAAAGGGGATGAAGGAAAGCTTAAAAGGTCACATCCTGATGGGAAAGAAGATTGTGATGATGGAAATAAAAGGAGCAAGGTTGAGGTTAAGGAAAATGAAGATGAGGGTGATCAAGCCTTAGAGTTTAATGGTGTTAAACAAACTTCGATGGTGCCACATGTGTCGTTTACGAAGCAATTTCAGATTTCGGAGGAACACTATCAAGTCTATGTAGTTGAAGGCAACATAACCAATTTGGATGAAGATAATTTTAAGGGTTATCTTCAATCTTTCAAGAATGTCGAGGAGTTCAAAGAAAAGACAAAGAGGAGGTATGAAATGACAAATTTTGTAACTGAGCCTGATTGAAAGAAAATAGCATAGTCATGTTGAGACAATATAACAAGCGTTTATTGGGAGACAACCTAAGTTTTAATTTTATTTTTAATTTTTAGTAGATTTCTTAATAGTAGATTTTAGTTCTTTAGATATTTGTTTTTGTTTTTGTTTTATTTAAAGTTTTTCATGCCAATACACTCTAGACTTAGCATATAATGAGAAAAATGTTACATATCTAGGGGAGTCTTCATGTTACAAAAATGTTTGTTTTAAGTTTGGGGGTATCGGTAAAAATTTAAAAAAAAATTCTAGGTTTTATTTTATTTTAGAATTTTGTGGGCAAATTCACTACAAACCCTCACAAAACACAATTTGCCCACTTGGGATAACTATGGGGTTTAAAGACTTGTTGCATATGCCAAGTGCAATTGTGTTTTTCTACGAAAATTGGGTAGTTTATTAATTAACATATTTTATTTTTTTTAAAGATTAGTCACTTGGGCAATGAGTTAATTTGGATTCCAAATTTCTGGCTAATGATAAAATTTTAATTTTTATTTAATAATTTTTGGAAAAAGAATAAATTATTACTTAATTTAAATTTTGGTTATTTGTTAGTTATTATTTTATTTGAGATATTTAATTATTTTTATGCAGATATCCATTTATTTTGAGCTAGTTTTAATTTTAGAGAATGTTTGTTTAGTTAGATGCTTATGAAATATATTTTTGAATTATATATCTAAATATAATATTGGGGGAAATAATGAAGGTAATATTTTTAGGATTGTTAAATTAAAATATGTGAAAAATAAAAAATATGAAAGTTATGTGGTGAGTTGAGATGGAGCATAAAACGCACTTACTTGAGGGAAAAAAAAGTGAGATAGAGCATAAAATGCATTCACTTAAAAGAAAAAAAGAACAAATGAAAATAATATTTGAAAAAATTGTTATTATTAATTATAGTGTGCTTAATTGTTTAAGACCTTTTGATTCTCTAATTTATATTCGCCTTTATTAGCAGAGAGTGGTGTGAAAATAAGCATATAGAGTTTTATTGTATATCTTTTACGATATAATTAATGACCTAAACTAATATAAGTTTTGATTAGTTTGATACATTTGGAATTCACACACTCACGAAAGGGTCTTGAGTAAAGTATGACTAATAAATATGTTATTTTTTAGGTTTTGGATGATTTTGAAAATTTCTCTGAGTTATCATTTAAAAATTATTTGAGGCCAATTTTAAATTTTATATTGATTCGTTGCTCAAGTTAGTCAAGTAAAATAGTTGGTTTATTTAGTAGAGTCTTAGTTTAGTTTTTGTTTTGCTTGAAGGCAAGCAAAGAGTTAAGTTTGAAGGTATTTGATAAGTACATTTTATTCCTATTTATTTATTTATTATTATTGTTATTATTATTATTATTATTTTAATTAAAAATGTAAGGAATGGCAGGATTATAAATAAGCAGTTGTTTGGATGGCAAAGTGGTAAATAAATACGGCTGGATGGCATAACTGTAATTACACAAACAAGGATGACTGGCACGCCATGCACGCATGGTTTAATTAGGAGAAGGTGCGACGTCGTTTGGGCATAATATTAAAGGCAGCAGGCTGGGAGCGAACGACATCGTTCGATGAAGAATAATCAGCAGCATCTGTGCCATGTGCAGACAATTAAGCTTGGGTGCTACGGGGTGCCAGATGATGCATGCATCATGCGCGTGGTTGATCTGAGCGTGGATTGATCTGGTCAAAAGGTTGTTTGGCTATGTAGAAATTGCCTGAAACAGATTTTTTTGTGATTATTTTGATTCCTAATTAGTTTATAATTCCACTTTTGCTTAGGATTTTTATTGTAACTATAAATACACTATGAGAGACATATTTTCAACATATTAACATATAATTAACATAGAATTAGAGTAGAGTAGATTAGATTAGGAGCATAATAAAATAAAATTAAGAGCTTGATTTTTTATCAGATCTGAAGAAGAATTCAATGTGAAGAATTACAAGGATTGAAGGAAGAATTGGAGAACGTGCTTCAATTACAGATTTTATTCTCTAAACTTTTCTCTTTAATTTTTGTAATTTGTGCTTAATGGTTTAGTTTATGGGTTTGATTTCTTTTTCTATTATGGGCTAATTTTATTTTAAGATTGCAATATAATCCAATGTGTAGTTTAAATTAATTTATTTTCTTTTCAATTATTACGGAATATATATGAATTGTTTATCATATTTTGTGCATTCATGTATTAATTATTTGGGCAGTAATTAATGGGATAATCTATATAAAATTGAGAGATGGAGTATATGTTTAGATATGACTATGATAGCATATGTTCATATATTCTATATGGGATGAGATATATGATTAGTATATTGGATAACAATATACCTAAGTATCTTATGTAACCTTAAAGAGAATCTGATCTTAAAATCAATGTTAACATATTTCGCATTGAAATAAAGTGATTTAATTAATTAGGTTGTTCCTCTCAAGTACTGTTGTCTTAGGGTCAGATTTAGAAGGATTTGTTTAACTGATCATTGGAATATGCATATAAATATAATAAAGAATTATTGGTTAATAATTTTATATAATTAATTAATTAAAAAATGATTAGGGGAAATTGTTATATTATGTCTTTAAAATCTGATTTTTATTATTGTCATTAAATTAATTTAGGTGTTAATTTTAATTAGATTTTATTTTATTGTTTTAAATCAATTATTTAAATAAAATTAATTTGATATAAAATTAGTAATTGGTAATAATTATTTTAATTCTCTGTGAGAACGATACATTGCTTGCCATTGTATTGTTATTTGATCGCATATACTTGCGTGTGAAATCCTAAGTTAAAAATAGGCAAACAATTATGCAACGTCGCTAGTCACGAAAATTCAATCAAGCATCCATAGGCTAGCAATTCATGCTAAAAAAAATTAAACCAAGTTGGGAATGATTCAGATGATCCAAAATTCGGTGCAGTTTGGGAGTTTACCTAACAATGACCCAAATGAACATTTGGTGAGTCTCTTGGAGATATATGACACATTCAAGTATAATGGAGTCACTGATGATTTTGATCCCATTCACTCTTAGGGACAAAGCGAAGAGATGATTACACTCACTTTCACCGGGTTTGATCACCATATGGAATAATCTAGCTCAAAAATTTCTAGCAAAATTCTTTCTGCCAACTAAGACTGTAAAAATGAGGAACGACATTACTTCTTTCATGTAACATGATTCTGAGTCTTTGTATGAGGCATGTGAGCGCTTTAAGGACTTACTGCAAATATGCCCACATTATGGTATATCTAATTGGATGTAAGTACAAACAGTTTATAATGGATTATTCAGCTCTACGAAGGCAAGTATTGATGCAGGTGCGGGTGGTGCTTTGATGGAAAAGAGCTTTGATGAGGCTTACAACTACAACTTGTTGGATACCATGTCTGCAAATAACTATCAATGGCTTACTACAAGAATAACACAACCAAGAGCGGCAGGAAGCATTGATAGTGATGTATTTTTCGTCTTAGCGACACTCACAAAGAGACTTGATACTTTAATGGTGCAGCCTGTTCAAAATGTGGCAATGATTTATGATCTTTATGCGGGCATACATTCTGTTAATCAATGCCTAATCAATGAAGAATTGGTTCAGTACCTGGCCAGTTACAATCAGCATTAACAGCCCAGTAATTTGAGTTACAATCACCTGGGAGTGAGGAATCCTCTTAATCAATCATGGATCAATAATCAAGCTTAATCCTATGCTCCAAAATCATCACATTAGTCGAGTTTTCAAAACCAACCTTCACCGCGGCTAGAAAATACATCAAATTTTGAGAAAATCATTACAAAATATATATCGCATAATGAGGTTAGAATGAATAGTCTAGAATCATCAATTCGGAACCTCGAGAATCAAGTGGGGCAGATTGCAAATGTCATAAATAGCTGACCTCAAGGTGCTTTACCAAGCGATATAGTGGTAAATCCAATAAGGGAAGGCAAAAAATAATGCAATGTTGTGAGCTTAAGGAATGGTAAGGAATCACATGAGGTTGATGATGGAAATTTGAACAACGTAATTCTAGATATGGAAGAGGATGATAGTGTGGCTAAAAAGATGAAGATTCGGAATGGGTTGCTTGAAAATAAAGATGAAGAGCGAGCTGTGAATTCTAAGCAGAGTCAGTTTGTGCCACCGGTGCCGTTCTCTCAAAGACTTCAAGAAAAATAAGCTTGACAAATAGAAATTTTTGGAGGTATTTAAGAAGTTTCACATTAATATCCCATTCACAGCCACACAAAAACAGATGCCTAACCACTTAAAGTTCATTAAGAAAATCTTGCCTAAGAAGAAGAAGCTAGGTGACTGTGAGACCGTGACTTTTATGGAGGAATGCAGGGCTATATTACAAAAGAAACTACCATTAAAGCTGAAAGATCCATGTTGTTTCACAATTTCATGCACTATAGGGAGCCAATTTTCAATCAATGCTTATGTGATTTGGGAGCAAGCATAAATTTGATGCCTCTATCCGTGTATAAGAGGCTTGGTTTGAAGGAGGCTAAGCCCACCCATGTTACGTTGTAGTTGGCAGATAGGTCATTTACTTATTCAAAGGGGATTGTTGAAGATGTGCTAGTTGAGGTGGATAAGTTTATTTTCCCTATAGATTTCACTGTGCTTGATTTTAAGGAAGATAAAAACATACCTATTATTCTTGGGCATCCATTTTTAACTACGGGTAGAGCTTTGATTGATGTGAAGAAAATTGAGCTAACGTTGAGAGTTCAAGATGACGAGGTGACCTTCAAAGTATTCAGTGCAATGGAATTTCCAAGTGGTCAAGAGGAATGCTTTCGGGTTAATGCATTGGGATTGTAAGGTATATTTCAGTGGAAAAAGAAGGATGAACTTAAGCTTGATGGTTGTCAAGGGAAAGCTAAATAAATGATTAAAAGATGGCTGCCAAAGCAATTTATCAAGCATAAATTTGATCTAAGCTAGAGAAAAAGGTCTGAGACTTTAAAACAATCTCTTATTGGGAGGCAACCCAAGTTTTAATTTTTAGTTTTAATTTTTATATTTAGTAGATTTGTTTCAGGTTTTTGCAATACACTCCAGACTTAGCAGATGGAGAGAAAAATGTTACATCTTTAGGGGAGTCTTCAATTTTTAAAATTTTTTATTTTATACATTGAGAACAATGTCTGTTTTAAGTTTGGAGGTGTTATAAAAAAAAATAATTTTTTTTAATAGGTTTTATTTTTATTTTGAATTTTGTGGATATATTCACTACAAACTTTCATGTTACGCAACTCGTCCACTAGGGGTAACATTGGGGTCTAAAGGCGTGCAATCTTGTTTCTTACGAAAATGGGGTAAATTTTTTTTTAGGATAGGTGACTTGAGTAGTGAATTAATTGAATTAAATATAATGGCCATTGATAAAAAAAATTGATTTTTATTTAATAACTCTTGAGAAAGTGAAAGATTTTTGCTTATTCTAAATTTTAGTCGTTTATTAGTTACTACTTTATTTGAAATCCTATATTCTTATTTGCATATATCCAATTGTATTGAATTATTTTTAACTTAGTGAAAGTTTATCTGGTTAATTGCTTATGATGGATATTTATGAACTCTAGATTTTGTTGGATCATAACTTGAAGTGAACTATGAGGCAGATTATAATTTGGGGAAAATGATTTAGATACTTTTTCTAGGATTGTTTGATTAATTAATCCTTTTTGAGATGAATCTGTAGGGTTTCGACACATAAACGTAACGGAATTTCAAAATTTTTTCGAAACCCTAAAATAAGATCCATGCGAAAACATAGAAATTCAGAAGTTTAGATATTTTTTTACCGATTATCCGAGCTTGAATGGAGACGATGAAATTATGGAACGACTTCAAATCTTCAACGCAATCCAACGGAATTGCGTCTCTACGGTATCCACACGAACGCCTCTGCGAATCGTCCCATGATCTACTAACCGCCAAGATCTGGATCTGGATTGAATTTTCTGAGTTTTTCTCTCTAGCCTCTTTTTCAAAGTGGCTAGGGTTTTGGCTTTTAGTTTCACGTACTTTAAAACAGCTGATATATCATGTATATATAGTAGTTAAAAGTATTAACCAAAAACTAATTAGAAAAATAAAATCCGAATTTATGTATATTATATTTTAATTAAGTTTTACTTAATTAATATACATATATACAAATTATCCTATTAATTTAAATTCGTAATTTAAATACTATCAATCATATTGACATATTTAAATCCTAACAATTTAAATTAATTCCCTTTTAATTACGTTCTATGTGTGTGACCCTATAGGTTATTATTATATTGGCAGTAATTTTAAAATCATATTATAAAATTATAAACCGTGAGCGGCATCTAGTAATACATCACTGCTACCCAAATAATAATAAGATCGATGATTCGATGCAACCTTTTCGTGACCAATGTTTCAATATAATTTAATCCTTTTAACCTTGATATCCTAGATTAAACTCAAGGTATGGAATGTGTCATACTCTTCATAATTTAATCTGAGTTTTCTTGATCAATAAGTATACTATATGAAACAAATCACTATTTGAGCATGGCCATGCATTTCATAGTCCTACTCAATCAAGAGGCATGGATATCACCCCTAATATATAGGAGGGTTAAATTCCATCTAGACCATTCATATTTCGCACACGATTCATGATGTACCCAATAATCACCTTTATTGTTCACCCTATTAAAGGTGACCTTTGATGATATCAAAGTATATAAATTCTCAGGTAATAATATAGTGATTTCAGGTCGGAGGATCATTACATCATTGTCACTATGAGAATTTCTTATGACACTTTGCATAATGCTCAACGTAGAATTCTCATGGTGGGTAAGTCCAGTACATTGTTCTCTAACACGTACCTATGCATTGACTCAATATCTCATATATTTATGACCAATGAGATTTGGCCATCAGTCAATCTACATACTAGTCTCAATGCATCATTGTTGTTCAATTAACAATGATACTCGACTAGGGACATTTAAGAGCAATGATACTAATTGTAATTATATAATCTCATGTTCAAGTCACATACTTGAAGCTATATATAATTCGTATCACTATTCTAAGAACTTTTATTATGCTAACATTTATATAACGCAGTAAATAAAATAATAATAAAATAATTCATTTATTTAATCAAATATAATATCAAAAATGTTAAGCAATTACATCAAATAATTGGCCTCTAAGGCATGAACTCTAACATAATCAACAATCATATAGTGAGTTGAGATGGAACGTAAACCGCACTCACTCATAATTACATGGATAAAGCGAGATGGAGTGTAAAACGCACTCGCTGGGTAAAGAAAAGAGTGAGATGGAGCATAAAATGTATTCATCTATGATGAATTAAATAATAATATAATAAAACCCTTGGGTAAAAATGTAGTGAATTTAATAATAATGATCTTAATGTAATTAAAGAAAAAACCTTTTCATCCTCTAATTTTTGTGTTGTTTGCATTAGCTTTGAGTTATGTAAAATTAAGTGTATAGAGCGTTAAGTATCTTCTTTGTGGCATTTGATTATCTGAATTTTGATTAGTTTGATACTTGTGAATTCACACACACAAAGGATCATGAGTAAAATAAGATTGATAAATATATGAAAAATTTTGGCTTTTCATAATTTTAAAATTTTCGGGAATTATTATTTGTGAAAATCTTTGAAGGTAATGTGTAATTCATATTGATTCATTGCTTGGGTTAGTAGAGTCTTAGTTTTTATTTTTGGTTTGCTTGAGGCAAGCAAAGAGTTAAGTTTGAGGATATTTGATAAGTGCATTTTATTATTATTTATTGAATATTGTTAGGCTTAATAATTTGTGATTTTTAAGTATTTTAGGTAGTTTATATGTTATTATGTGTTATTATTATTATTTTTATTAGTTTTATATTATTTTTAATTTTATTTTGTAGGAAAAATAAAGGAAATAAAGGTTGATGGCAATTATGTAATTATGGTATGAAGGAGTGGCAGCGCATGACACGAGTTGAGTAGTAGCAGAGCATGAAGCGTATGGCGTCATTTGTAATAAGCAGCATACGCGACCGCACAATGCGCGGAGGGGAGAAATTGGCTTCACTGCGACCCCGTTTAGCAATGCAGTCAACAAGACAAATGAGCACACATGCCATGCGCGGGAGATCTTTAGAGCGTGTTTGGCTGTGTGACCACGCTAAGTGATCAGATTGTTACGTGTTTTTTGTCAGTTTTGAGTCTTTTAAATGTAATTTAAATTCTATTATGGTTTGGAAAATTTGTAAAACCTATAAATATATTACTTAGAGGTTAGATTCCATAAATTCAACATAATTAGACACAATTAAAAATTAGGAACAAGGATTTCATCATATCTGAATGAGAATTCAAGAAGGAATTGCAAGGATAAAAAAGCAAAGATTGGAGATTGTGCTTTAAATCAAATTTTTCTTTCTATCTCATTTCTTTTATTTTTGTATTCTTGGGATGATATCTAAATTTATGAGGAATTCTTTTTATTCAATTATGAACTAAATTCTTAATTAAGATGGCAATGAAACTCAATGTGTAGTTTAAATTAATTCTATTTCTTTTTTATTATATATGAATTTATCATATTTTGGGCATTCAAGTATTAATTATCTGCAGTAATTAAGGTGATAATCTATATGAAGTTGACGAATAAATTATAGATGTAATGTCTTAGAATTTTCACGTCATTATTAATTAAATTATTAATTTAATTTCTAACGAGTTAGTTTTACGAGATTATTTAAATCTTTTTATATGATTAATTGTTAGAGTTAATTAAAAGGAGTCACTAATATGTTAATTAAATTAGTGAACAAACCCTAAAGTATTAATATCAGAATAATTGATAAGTTTCCTATTAATTAAATATTCAATTAAATTGAATATAATGAGTTAATTAAATATAATAAATTAATTAATATGATTATTAATTAATGTAAATAATGTGAAATATTAATAAATATATTTATTAGTCCATTTAGTAATTTAATACTAATGGGTTAGAATATTTAATTATTTATTCAATCTAATTATTTATTTAATCATGGATTGAATAATTAATGTGTAAATTATTGAATTAGCCCAACATGGATCAATTAATAGCCCAAGTGAAAAATAATAAAATTTGGCAAACTAGTAGCCCAAACAATTGAATAAGAGCCCAATTGGTATTTTAAATAAAGTACAAAGCATGAGCCCACTTGGAATTAATTGTGTAATTTATAAACCTGTCGTGGAATAGGAGGAGAGAGAATAGCTAATTGAGTGTATGGGTTGTTGGGTAGTTAAGTCAGTATATTATCCCAAATCAGAGATGACCCAGCATGGGGTCCTTTACTGTTAAACGGCTAATCTAATATTTTATCTTTGCGTGTGTGTATAATCTGCCGAGCTCAGTCAACAACCATACTCTGCAGAGTACAACCTGAAGTGGTGATTTCTGGGTATGGCTGAAAGGTGGGTTGGTAAAGTTTTCACTTAAACCTCAGTAACCAACGACTAATAATTTCCTATAAATAGAGACCATTTTTCTCTTGGAAAAGCTTGCTGAGTTATTCAATATTGATACAAGAGAGTCATTGTGAGCTCCGAAGTATAGAGGGAGTGTAGTGAGTGAGAGAGATAGCAAGGAAGCCCTCGAAAGTTGTGATTAAAGTATCCAGTGGTGGTAACGGTGAAGTAGATGTCCTTGGATAACATCACCTAATTCGGGAGAAGAAGGAGAACAACAACTAGGAACCCATTTCGTTTCAAACCAGCTTTAAGGTATAAATAATTCTGTTTAATATCTTAAGGAAGTTAATTATTGTTCCATATTATGTTAAAATGGGTGGTTGTGGTTATTTGCTGTTGGGAGGAATTTGTTATGAAGAACCATGACGATTCCAATATATATAAGTTGTATAATGGATGTGAAGTAGCTTGTGTTCATGTCAAACTATTAAAGAAACTAGTAGAATCACCAAGTAAGGATAAACTGTCTAAAAGAATCAGAAGGATAAATATGTTCATTATTGTGTTTAAAACTGAAATCTGAGAGCCTTCGGCTATCGTAGAGTAGCCTTCGGCCAGAGCCTTCGGCTATCGTAGAGTGGCCTTCGGCCAAAGCCTTCAGCTATCCAGAGCCTTCGGCTATCGTAGAGTGGCCTTCGGCCAGAGCCTTCGGCTATCGTAGAGTAGCCTTCGGCCAGAGCCTTCGGCTATCGTAGAGTGGCCTTCGGCCAGAACCTTCGGCTATCCAGAGCCTTCGGCTATCGTAGAGTCGCCTTCAGCCAGAGCCTTCGACTATCGTAGAGTAGCCTTCGGCCAAAGTCTTCGGCTATCGTAAAACTGCCTCGGCCAAAGCCTTCGGCTATCGTAGGGTAGCATTGGCCAGGTATCGGCCATTACAGAGTGATCGTAAGTTGAAATCACTCTGGTCGTAGAACTGATTTTGATCAGCGACTAAGTTGCTGAGGCAAACCATTGGATTCGTGACGTAAGTCTGCTAAGGCAGACTGTACAAATCATTGAGTGACTATTCACCCCTTTAGATTTTGGTTATCAATGATAATCGAAAATAAATAAGATTTATCTTTTAATTAATTGTCATATTACCATTAAATAATAAGTAAGAACAATTAGTTATTATTTATTTTAAATAATAACTAAAATAAATTAATTAATTTCTATTCAATCAAGATTAAATAGTAATTAAATAGAGATTTAGTCAATAAAATAATTTGAATTTAATTATGATTTAATTAAACAATTGTAATAAGTTGTTTAAGGGTTTAATAAGTGTCTAACACTTAAGAAAAATATTTTCTAACTTATTAAATTATTAACCTAATATGATTGAGGGTCTATAAGGTTAATAATATTGTTTTGACTAATGTAAATTATGTGTTGGTACTTATGTGATAGATAAGTTCCTTAGTGAGTGTATAGTTGTGCAAATACGCCGTACTAATTATTAGACCAACTTTATTAATGTTAGGTCTTTCAAAGCCAGTTAGTTAAAGCTAGACATTTCTTGTAGCTGAGCAGACAGGCAAGTTCCTTATCTCTAAACTCATTTCATTGAGCAAATTATTTATTTAAGCTTGAACTGTTAATTCCAAGCATGCTTTGAGTGGTTTAATTACTTTACAATTATTCCACATCGATATTATTGTTATTCGCACTTGTTGCACTTGAGATTGTACAATCATTAACTTGTACTTAATTACTGTTCTACTGTTTAAAGAACTGTTCAAAGTAGGTCTAAGCCATTGTTCGGCTAGACATTTATGTTAAAGGTTTTAAAAGCTATCCAAATCATTGAAGATGCGAATTCTTAGACTATTATGAACACCCCTTTATTATAGGGGAGTACCCTGTATCTAATATCAGGTACAAAAATACGGAAATTAAATGTTATGCATACACATATTGTACTGAGGCTGATCCCCTCGGGTATATATTTCTGGTAGTAACCATTGGGTCAACATGCTATTGACTCCAGTGGATATTTATAGTTCATAGTCTATTTGACTATCCTAATTTTAAAAGCAAATTATTATTCTTGCTTATGTTATTCACATTATGGAATCGTTCAGCTATTCCCTTTCATTCATGATATATTGTTTCTTGTTGTTATTTAAACTTGCTGAGAAAACTAGTTGCTCACTCTTGCTATATCATGAAACCTTATTGCAGTGCAACCCGAGGCTTCGGGAAAGAATAAGGGTAAAGGAAAGATGAAGTAATAGACTTCGAGATGCAGCCCTGTAGTTAATTAAATTAACTGTTATGTAATATAAACCCTAAGTATTTTATTAAGGGTATTTGTATACTTTTGTGTAAGGTTATCGTATCTTGGGACTAGTAACATCTTTTGAATGAACAACATATGTTTATTATTCCGCATTTAGTTATTGTATGTTGTTTAGAGGTGAATGTTTGTATTGGATCGTGATGACCGGATCCGGGTATTTGGAACCCGAATTTGGGGGCGTCACAATAGATTTATGTCTAAATATTTTGTGCATTCATGAATTAATTAATTATAGATAATGATTGGGATAATTTATATGAAATTGAGAGATAGATTATAAATTTAGATCTGAATATAATAGCATATGATTGTGTATTCTGCATGAAATATATGATTTGTGTATAGGATAGAGATATATGATTTGTGTATAGGATAGAGATATACACATATATGTCATATGTAACCTTAAAGATAATTCGATCTTCAATTCCTTGTTAATTTAATTCACATAGAGATATAATAATTTATTTAACTATGATGTTTCTTCCAATTCTGTTGTCATAGTGTCGGATTTAAGAAGAATTTGTTTATATGTCATTGAGAGATGTGTATAAATACTATAAAGAATTATATGTTAACAATTTTATATAATTACTTAATTAAAAAAAAAATGAAGAGATTTAAATGAAATATTGGGAAAAATTATAATAATAAGTATTTTAAATCAGATTTTAATCCTTGTTTTTAAATTAATTTAGTTTTTAATTTAATTACATTTTATTTTATAATTTAAAATCAATTGTTTAAATAAAATTAATTTGATATAAAATTAGTAACTGGTAATAATTAATTTTAATTTTATGTAGGAACAAAACTCTTCTTGCCATTATATTACTAGTCGATCGTGTATACTTGTGTGTATATTTTAAGTAGTAAATTAGGCAAACAGTTTGCAGTGGTTGATCTTCTTAGGGTCCTTCTCTCTATCTTTCCATGGGTGGTCATTGAGGTTCGTGGTAAATGACTCGTGTACTCTCTCCTTATGTCCCTATTGTTTTGTACCCTTTTGTTTTTCTCTTTATCTCTCTCTCCCTCTCTCTCTCTCTTAGCCAACTACCTTGGTCTAATTCTCACATTTTATTAGGCTATGTGGCCCTTCCCTCGTGGTCCCAATCTCCTCTCTATGGCAAGTTCATTTCAAGCTTTGTTCCAAATCCCCTTTCTATTAACTAAGATACCTACGGATATCTTTTATTAAGATATTTTCCTCCCCAATAAGCCTTCATATGTATGAGCTTAGGGGACAAGTGTAATGACCAAGGAAAATGTAATTTTATTTTAATGAAAAAGAAATTATTTATTTACATACATGTGTGTGAAATTAATTCAATTAATTTAAATTAAGCATGTGTCAAGAAGGAATCAAGTGAGATTATTGAAATTAAGGAATGCTGATGTTAAAGTTTATGTTATAAGTAACTAAACTTAAGTGATGTGCTTTGTGTGATAAAGTGATAATTTAAAATTAATGAGAAAGGATAAATGATTAATTATGTGATTAGTGGATTATTGTATCAAGGGCCATTAATTATTAGTCAATGTGAGTAATAGAGTGGACATATAATGTAGCCTAATATATTGTGAAGGAATTATAAAGCTTAATTCCAAGATAGGAGTTAAATACATACCCAAATAGGGTTTAATGTATGTCCAATTAGTTAAGGCTTGTTTGTACCTAAATCAAATTATAATTTGTAAAGTGTTTTGAAAGGTGCATGTAGAAGCTACACATGCACACAAAGTTACTAAATGAGTATGTGTTGACATATATGTGCATGGTGTGCAAGAATCCAAAGTTGGTTTATGAATGAAGTTTTTACAAAGTTCGTATAATGCAACCAATGTGTAATTTTGGCCATTTTGTGTGATTGAAGGTCAAATGAGACCAAACATGTAAGTTTAATGTATATACACATGTTAGAATCGAATTGGAAGTCATTTGATTTGTATGGCGACAACTGTCCATTTTATACGTTTTAAAACGTTTGCCAACGTCCAAAATGAAATCTTTGAAAAAATAAGGCCAAATCATGATCTTTAAATGTTTTAAAGGCTCATGCATGTCAAATACATGTTATATGTGTTATATGAAATATTGGAACCAGGTTTTACAAAAA
This sequence comes from Hedera helix, assembly GCA_947179155.2. NCBI lineage: Eukaryota > Viridiplantae > Streptophyta > Magnoliopsida > Apiales > Araliaceae > Hedera > Hedera helix. Next base: position 31,245,050 of record OX359274.1, on the reverse strand, counting down.
GGGCCAAAAATAACAAGGATTTTTTAAAGAAAATTTTTTCAGGAAAATCAGTATTGCGCCGAGGCGCAGTATTTTACTCGTGGAACTGCGCCGAGGCGCAGTGGTGCTGGGAAGACCTCGCCGAGGCGTAAGCAGAGCGAGCCGGGGCGCGGTCTGGCCAAGCCAATCTCGCGGCCAGCGCAGTGTTAAGAAGGAAACATGGCACCGAAGCGTCATGTACTGAAATTTTAAAAATATTTTATTTTGTTTCCAAAATGCAATGTTTTGATATTAAATGATATAAACATGTATGTAAGCCATAATTTGATAAAAATGATCAATGTGATAGATGTTAAGGACAAATGAGCAATGTGTTATACGTTAGAGGTTATGTAAAGACAAAAGGTAGCTTATATAACAAGTTATCGCATGCATGTAAATGTAACTAATGCATGAACCCATATTATGGTCATGTAGGTTATAAACGGGGTAATATTTTGCCAGTTGTGATAGACGAGAATACATGCAAGTGTTTTATTTGAACTCTTAATTGCAGTTCCTTAAACAGTTATTCATGATATGCATTCACGTGTTCATGTACAGTTCATTCATCATTGAACTACTCTGAAAAAGGTCGATGCCAATCTTGATTCCGGCTAGACATATATGATGATACATGTTGTAATCAAAGGTTTATTGTTATGTGCCCCAACCCACATTGCTGTGGTGCGGATTCTATGATATGCTGTAACAGAACAACCCTGATAAAGGGGAGTAAAGTATAAAGCAAAATAATTTTATGGCGTGGTTGTGTCGCTAGATGTTTATGTTGTACACAATATAAAAGTACGATGGGCTGATCACCCAGAGTACACATCTAAATTGAACAGCAGTCTTATGACTATCTTGGGCAATATCAGTCTTTATGATTGGTATTGTTCTTAACGAGTTCTAGGTCTTGTGACCGTACAGCAAGCAAGCTTCATGTTTTCAACTAATCATGTAAAGTTATGCATGTTCTCATGTTCATACATTGAACTGATATTGGTCAGCTATTGGAAATGATCCATTACATTGTTTGGTTCAGCTTACTGTAAACGACTCATACTCATTGTAAATGATTTTCATTCACTATTCTGAGATATCATGTCATCATTGTTTATATACTTGCTGAGCTATTTGATGCTCACTCTTGCTTTTAAACATGATATTTCAGCTAAACCTGAGCAGGTCGAGGGGTCGGGTACAGACAAGGGAAGAGGAAAAGTCAGCAAATAGTTGATGTACAGTGATAGGGTCTTGTATATGTAAACTGTATCTTTTTGTACTATGTCAGGTACAGATGTATGTATATTTAAAGGTATGTAGAACCTGGGATAGTTATGAATGAATGTAATTAAGTTTTATTATTATTCTGAATGAATGAATATGTTGACAGGGTAGAATAGTATCGTGAGCATCAAACTCGTGGTTCAAGGGACCCGAATTTGGGGGCGTTACATTTGCTCTTATGAAGAGGATGATTGATCTCATAATCATTTGTGTGGAGACACTAAAGCAAGTATATAGGTGCTTATTAGAGAATAAGCTCACTGAATGTGACTCGCTAAAGGAACACCTAATGGAGTTTTACTTGACTGTCAATAAAAGTTCTTAATGTGATAGTAGTACAAGTGATCCTTGGACCTGAGATTATCATAGTATCTTATGTATGATGAGTTATACTTTGACATATTGTTTAAGACTATATGGGTATAACAAAGGGCTTTCTTGAGTATAATAAGTTATACATAGAGATAAGTGCATGATTAATAAATGATCTACCACTTCCAATAATGGGAGAGAATGTCATATGTAATTCGATAAATGACAACTTAGAAATCCTTGGCCAAGGTGGAATAAAATATTAGAAAGTAATTTCTAATTTACATTAGAGTTACGCACTTAAGAATTGAAATACATATAATCAAATAAAATAAGACTTAATAGAAATTTAATATCTTATATTTGATTGAGACATTGTGTGGTATCATGATTGAATTGTGCGGTAACTATTCGCAGAATAGGTTCTTTGTGATCAAATGTTGAAATTCATATTATTTGGAAAGTCGTTGATCTCTAAGGGGAATTACCTAGAATTTAGTTTGTACTTTTTTTAAAATATGATTTATGCATGCTTCCATTGCGTTATACAATTAGATTATATGTACACCTAATTTTTACAAACCAATAGTGGCATCAAGGGCCTAACTTATGCAAATTATTCATTGTTTTGATTCTGTATATATATGGGTATGTGTTTAGAATAATTTATTGGGCATAATTTATTGTATAAAATCATGGATTTTGAAAACAATTGCAAAAAATCATGTTTTCGATTAAAAAAAATAGATCAAAATCGCGACTGCAAGAAAAATCACGAAAGTTATCGCCGAGGCTGAATGCATTGGCACTCAAGCTTCTATTTTGAACGTCGGGGCATTCAGCTGAGTGCGCTCAGTCCGTTTTCTGTCTGAATTTTATTTTTGTTAAGCTTTTTCAAAAATTAAAATAAAAGGTTATTTTACATGATTTTCTAATTAAAATAAAAATTTTATTTTAAACTTCAAATTGAATACTATGTTTAATTCACTAACACTGCATAACATATTGGATGCTAATGAATTAATCGAACTGAATTGTTCAGATTGATTAAAGAAACTTGAGAATAGTTCTCAAAGCTGAAAAGCTAACATATGTCCTTAATTTACATGTCACTTTAAATGTTGCAGACAATACCTTTGAAGAAGATATTACTACTTATGAAGTGGCAAGATGATATAACTATAGCTCATTGCATCATGCTCGCATCCATGAGTACTGAGTTATAGCGACGACACGAGAAAATGGATGCACCTACTATATTGTTACATCTTCATGAATTGTATGATGAGCAAAGTAGGTTAGCTAGATATAAAATATCTAAAGAGCTCTTTCGATCTATAAAGACCAATGACACTATAGAAAAGACTCATGCTTTGAAAAACGATCAATTGGATTGATTAATTGAGTTTAGTTAAGGATGGAGAGGTGAGTCAAGATTTGATCTTGTAGACACTCACTGACTCCTTCTCATAATTTGTTATGAACTTCAACAAAAATAAGTTAGACGTCAGTTTAACTGATTTGCTTAACATGTTGAAGAGTTTTGAGAGTCACTTTCCTTCCAAGAAAGACCAAGTCTTACTAGTAGATAAATCTTTTAAGTAGAGAAAAATGGCCAAAGGTGTTTATGAGTAGTCAAAAAATATATAAGGTAAAATAAAAGCAATAAATAAAGGACATAAATAAAAGTGATCCCGAGGGCAAAGGAGTTTGATTTTATTACTATAAGTTGGGACACTGGAAGAGAGACTTAGGTATAGTCTACAACAAATATAGATTTATTCAAAATAAAATAGAACTTTCTATAATTTAAGTTCTACTTTGTTATTAGATACCGTCTAGTTTTCTCACATATGCAAATCATTGTAGAGACTAAGCAGAAGTAAAAGGCTAAGTAAAGGACAAGTAATCCTGTACATGAGGAATGGAGCAAATGTTGCTACATTAGTCATATGAACTTACAGTTTAGCATTGCCTACGGATAAGTCAATTAAGTTAGTAAGTTGTTACTATGTTCTAGTTCTTAAAAATATTATATCTATTCTATGTGCTGACAAGGAAGGTTTTGGCATTATAATAAAAAATAATCGTTACTCTATTTATAATGATAATGTTTTGTTTAGAAATGGTTGATTACTTGATGTATACTTGACTTATATGGAAAAAAAATCAAATTGAATAAACTAAAGAAATGAGACTATATGAATCATACCATCATATGGCACCGTATACTCGGTTATATTAATGAAACAAGACTAGAAAATTGTATAAAGATGGGCGTTTAGAGCCTTTTGATTATGAATCAAATACAACTTGTGAATCTTTTCTCAAGGGTAGTATGACCAAATCTCCATTTAGTTGACATGGAGAGTAAGTGACAAAGTTGTTAGAGATAGTACACACAGTTGTGTGTGGGACCTATGATAACACATGCAAAAGGAGGATATTCATTTATTACTTTTATGGATGATTATTCTAGATTTGGATATGTGTATTTGATGAAATACAAATTCGAATCGTTTAAAAGGTTCAAAGAATTCAGAAGTGAAGTAGGAAAACAAGCTGACAAAATTATTAAAGTTCTTCGATAAGATTGAGAAGTGAATACTTACGCAGTGTGTTTCTAGATCGACTAAAAGAGAATTATATTCTCTCACAAGAGACATGATGATGATCCATAATGAGCTTTTACTAATCTTCCAGTATCCTTCTAGTGTTATGCTCTAGAAACGACAGCATATCTACTAAATAAAAAACCTTCAAATTCCATCCCTAAGACTCTATATGAGTTATAGACAGGGAAAAAACTAAGTCTTAAGTATGTTAAGATTTAGATTGTCTAGCTTATGTCAAAAGGTTTGAAAAAGGATAAGCTTGGAACAAGATCTGACAAGTATAAATTTGTGGGATATCCTAAAGAAAATTTAGGGTATCACTTCTATAATCCTACTAATTAAAAGGTGTTTGTAGAAACATGTTACCTTATAGGAAAAAGAGTTTATCCTTTAAAGGGTTAGTGGGAGTAAAATAGATCTTGAAGAAGTTCAAGAACCACAAAATACTACAGATTAAGTGAAGAAATATGTTCAAGTAGATAAAACCTATTATACCACAACCGAGTCATAAATTTAGAATAATGTCGAAGATACTTGAAATGTTTGAATTCATTATAAATAATGATGATGAGGTATGCATCATAGTTTATGATGATTCAATTATATACAATAAGGTATAAGTAGTAGAGACTCGAGAGAAATGGATATTGACCATGAAATCTAAAATAAACTCCATGAATAAGAACCAACTATGGACTTGGAACACTTGGGTTCCTCTACCATAAGGCATTTGGCCTAGAGGGTGTAAATAGGTCTTTAAGACTAACGCATATGGCAAGGTGGAGACCTGTAAGACCTAATTAGTGGCAAAAAAGTTTTAAACAAGGTTAAAGAGTTGACTATAATAAAACTTTTCACTGGTAGAAATACTTAAGTCCATTCAAATTTTACTTGCAGTTGTAGCTTACTATACGAGATCTGGCATATGGATGTGTAGACGCCCTTCCTCGATAGAGGACATATGTATGATACAGCCAGAGGGATTTGTCTCAAAGATAGAGCAAATCAAGTATATAAGCTACAACAATCCATTTATAGATTAAAGCAAGTTTCTCAAAGATGGAACATCCATTTTGATGAGATAATCAAAAGAATTTGATTTTATAAAAAATAAGGATGAACCGAGTTTGTACAAAAGGTCAGTGGGAGCACTGTGACATTCTTAATATTATATATTGATATACTACTGATAAGGAATGACATTCAAATGCTACAATCAGTAAAGATATAGTTGTCTAAACACTTCTCCATGAAGGACATGGGAGAAGCATCTTACTATTGGAGTCTATAAAGATAGATCGTAAAGGATGTTCGGCTTGACCAAGGAATGTACATTGATTCAATATTAAAGATGTTTAGCATAGTAAAACTCCAAAAGGTCTTATTTTGATGAGTCAGGGAGTAAATCTCTCCTAGAAAATGTCCTTAAAGACACCAAAAAGAGATATTGTATGAATAAGATACCTTATACCTCGGCAATAAGATCTATCATTTATGGGACGACATGTACTAGACCTGATATTGCTTATGTTTGATAAGTAATTATCAGTTCAATCCTGAAAAATAATATTATAAAGGAGTTTTTAATGGTGGATCTGATTTAAAACTAAAGGATTTTACAAACTTACGTTTTTCAGACTAACCAAGACGACAACAAATCTATTTTCAACTTATATGATTACCTTAAACGGTGGTGCAGTGAGTTGAAAGAGTTCAAAGCAGCAGAGAGTTATTGATTTAGTGACAAATGTATAGTATATAGCTATAAACGAAGTTGCAAAGGAGATTGTTTAGATGAACAAGTTCATTACATAACTTGGTATGGTTCCTAGCATTAAAGGAGTTTAATTCGACAAGTAACCTAGATCTCATATGAAATCCGAACATGTGTTGTAGCACTTTCGTTTGATTAGTGGAATCATTAAAAGAGGTGATGATACCATAGAGATGGTAGAATCTCAAAATAATATTACAGATCCATTAACAAAAGCATTTACTTAGCAATTCAGTACAATCTTAACTTAGAGAAGATAGATGTAATATCCCGGATATTTGACAAGACCTTTAAATAAGATCTTAGATGATGAAATAAAGGTTGAAGTTAAAACCTAGAATTCGGAGAAGTAAAAGGTTTAGAAATTGAGTAAACATTTTACCCTAATATTTGTGTTAAGATTTAAATGTGAGTAAATTTGGGTTTTTAAATTTTAAAACCTACCATTTTATTAATATGCATACTTGGAGGTATATTAAGAGTAAGGTAATATGATACTTTTAAAACTCGATGAACTATTCGACAAATAAGATTATATAAGAAATTTTATAATGAAGTATGTGGGAAATTTAACAAGTAAATAAATTTCAAATGGAGAAGTTATTGATATGAAATTTTATGTATAATGATATGAGTATATTTAATGAGGGTTATCAAGCAGTTAATTTTATTAATTTAAATTAACTAAATGATGAAAATGAAAAACAAGATAAAACTATGTTATAAATTAATATGTCTTGAAAGTTGACATTAAATGGTGAATAAGAAGATTGATAATTATAAAATAAATAAAGAATTATCATGACAAACATGGAATATAATTAATTTATTTAATTATATTTGTATAAGGTTAAATTATTTAACTAATGTGAATGATAGCCTTGATGGGCTAAATTATATATTTATTTAAGTGAGTAACTTGATTAATGTGTTAAGGAATAATATTAATTATTATTGGATAAACAACCTAAGTTATTTAGTTAACAAGAGGTTGTGTATAATGTGAGATTATACAAGTAATTTAAATTACTTTATGGTATAATCTAAATTATTGTAATATTACAATAATATTAGATAATTAAAGGATTAATCACTCATGAATTAGTTAATAGAGAGTTGTGTTCTCGAGTCACGTGAAAGTCATAGAGAGTTGTGTCCTCGAGCCACGTGAAAGTTATAGAGAGTTGTGTCTTCGAGCTACGTGAAAGTCATGAACAGTTATGCTCTCGAGCCACGTGTTCCTTAATTATGTAATGCCTAGAGCTTTGTGTTCATTGGGTAATGTGATATATATATATATATATATATATATATATATATATATATATATATATATATGCTAAATAAATTGAGGTATGTGTTAATAAACTAGCTATGGTTAATATAACCATACTTGGGTTAACTGTAGGAGTTAAGAGAAAGAGAAGTGATGTGACCTTAAGGTATAATTAATCATGAAGTGATGGTTGCATTGGTATAAGCAAAAAGGTAATGGAAGTGACTAGTTGGTGATGTATGTAAGTGGTGTAAGAGATGTGAATGCTATGAAGTTATGATTAATGGCTATGTTGTAGCTTATGTAGGAGAAATAAAGCATTGATAAGAGTTAACCATTTTGTGATTTAAATGGTAGAAAGTTAATCCAACATGAGTTAAGTGTTGGAGAAATGATTGAGAAAATAGCTAGGTTGGCACAAAGCTCCAAGCATTTTTCTAGAAAATTCAAATCCCTAATTTTCTCCCATGCAATGTCATTTCCCCTAAATTCCTCCTATGTTGTCCTTATTTCCTCATTTTAAGGGGCCATGTTTTCTAGGTGGATTAGGCTTAATTTAACCAAGATTGGATGGATAAAGGAAGTTGATCACACTTATGCTCACTATATAAATAAGAACATTCACCAAGTGTGCAAGAGTTGGTTCATTTGTGTCTAGCATCCAAGAGATAAAAGGGAGAGAAAACTAGAGAGCATTGAGAGCAAATGTGAGAATACTTAAAAGTTCTTGTTAGTTAATCAAACGAATACCAAGAGGGCTTGAAGGGGGAGTACTCAGCAGGCATTAGTGTGTTCTTGGATGTTGTCGACGCCGGAAAAAGTCATTTCATTTTTTATAATTGCCCTTTCCAATTTTAGCCTTTGGATTAAGATGTGATTTTGAAAAGGGTCGGCTTGAGTGTCGATGGGGTTTTTGAAAGATCGATTTTTATGATGAGCCAATTGACCAGAGCTGCCAGTTGGTATAATTGAAATGGATGTACCAACTCATCCGAGTTTCGTTTTCGTAATCGCAGTGGCTCATATGTGACTCCAAATTAATTGGTCTGCAAACCGAGATTCATAGAGTTCGGGGGCTTGCTTAAGCGAGGGGAAGGTGTTAGGCACCCCCCGACTTCCGTGAAAACACGGTTACCGTAATCTTGATGTTTCCCTATCCTTTTAAATCCTAAAATGTGTGTGTGCGCATGTGTATGCATATGTGCCTATGAAGATCGTTGGAATGCTTTATTTCTCGGAAGTACTTCTGAAATCTCGTTGACCCTATGCATGAAGGATTCGATTCGTTTTGAAAAGTTCATTTTAGCTTTCATTTTGATAACAAAATCTTTAATGATGACATTTATAAAACAAGGTTTTTGAATCCTTCATCAAATAGGAAAGGAGCTCATCCGATACTTCCGATTTTATTTTTAGCCTACGAGTGATCTAATATCCTACTTTGATTGATTTTATGAAAATCTTTATCATTTCATTCCAAAATCATTTTCTCGCGTGAAAAGGAAAACCAAGCATTAAAATGGCGTTGAAGTTATTCATGGGCATGTGAGCCATCCAAATAACCCCAAACGCCCACAATCGCACATTTCACTATCACGGGGCCTTAAACCCGATTTTCGACTCGATGTCGTTTTAAGGCCCAAAATTTACATATTTACAATAAGAAATGCTTTGTCGTGATTTACATATTTTCAAACGTCCATCTTTGGAATTTGGTCAGGATAACCTCGTTCCTAGGCTCACAACCCCAACAAATCACAAGGCAAAACAATAACAATAAATCTAACGGGGAAACATAATAAACTAGTTTAACACCCAAAATGATAATAAACGATAATGGAAATCTAAACTAACAATAGATCCCAAATGACGCCAAATGGACATCCTCGGGCGATTAGGATGGAACATCGTTCATTAGGAAACCTCGCTAATCACCCTAATCCAAGGATTTATGCCAACATGCTAAGAAAACTATGTTTAATCTATCCAATAGCAACAAAATCAATATTAGGAAAGCACAATAAAATGCTATAAAATGGAATTTTAACCTTGCAAAACTCTCAAGAACTCTTGGATATTTCAATAACAATGCAATACACAATATGTGGGATAGATTGGAGTAACAAGGAAGACAGAATCAAGCTATTTTGTTGCTACCCGTAGCTTTCTCTCTCTAAAACCTCGCCCTTTTCGCTCTAATCTTTTTATTTTTCTTTTCTTCTTTTTGCTCTCAGGTGAAAACTTGCAATGTATAGCGTTCCGCAAGGGGCTTTTTTCGATTTCTGTGCCACGCGGTCTTAAATCATCATTTTTGCTGCATTATTTCGGTAATGGCCATTAGTCGTCTTTTGTAATCAAATCAGGTTCTTCTGGATCAGCTATTTGCCTTGCCTCAAGTAACATGATGCTCGTTGTTTGTTATGACAGCTTTGACCGTAAGTCGTTGGGGTGGCTTTGTGTTAGGGTCCACCTTCCTTTTCGCATGTCGGGTCAAGTGACGATTTTTCCCTCCTGTCAGGGTTAGTACAAAAGTGCAAAATTTGGGTGTCTATAGATGTCTAACAACTTCATCTCTTATCTTGGAAAGCAAAGAAGGAGAGTCATCAAGAGCTAGAGGTATAAAAAAACACCTTTAATCCTAGTTTTGAAGCTTCTATTGTGTAATATATTATTTCTATGGTAGAAAATTATTTTCAAAACTCTCTATACTTAAATCCATGTTATATTAGTAGATCTATGGTTAAATGGGTTTAGCATGGGTAGTTATATGCTTTTATGTTGAAAAAGTTTGACAAAAACATGAAATCAATTTTCACCGGAAAACCCAAAACATAATAGTCCGTTCCCTGAGTTACTGTTCATTTTCCGTAACTTATATTCATGATCTGTCAATTTTGGGTGGTAGTACTATGAGATATAAAGAAATTCCAAGTGGAATGATTAAAAAATATTAAATGACCTATCCGTCGTGATTTTTCTCGTAAAACAGTCTATTGTCAAAAAATACACAAAAATATTCTGTCTAGATTTTTAAATTGCCTGTTTTGGCCACTTTGGTTGCTCCAAAAATTCCTTCCATTTTATACGTCTTAGTATATGATATAGAGAAGCCACTGTAAAAATTTGAGCTCGATCCGACCTTGGATGAGTGAGGTATGACCCAATGTTTATTTATGTTTTGAAATAAAGATATGGTTATAACTTGAGTTGTATAACTCCAAATATTATAAAAATTTTACTGGATGTTGTATATGGTGGACGGAGGCAACCGTAAAATTGCAGCATTTTTGGATAAAAACTAAATTTGTAATAAATACAAAAAAATTTGGACAGAAATGGACTATTTAAAAATAGTAAATAAAGTTGAAAAATTAAACAAAAATTATTTTGAATATGGAATGAAATATACTAAATATATCCAAGATATATAAAAATAATAAGTCAATTAAGTATTTTTAATAAATACGAAGGACTTAAGAAAAATAAGGATAAAATAATAAAATAATTATGTATTATTCAATTTTAATTAAATAATACATAAAGGTTATTATTTATTATTTAAATAATATTAAATAATAAATAAAATAAATAAAAAGAATTTAATTAATTATTTATTATTTAAATGCTAAATAATAAATAAAGTAAAGGAGTATATGAAGTTAATAAAATAATGATTTATTATTTAATTAATATTAAATAATAAATAATGGTGATTAGTTATCTAATTATTATTTAAAGGACATTAAATAATAATTAAAGGAAGATAAAGTAATAAGGTAATTATTTATTATTTGATAAATAAGGATGGTTCATTATTATTTAAAGGATATTAAATAATAATTAAAGGGAGATGAAGTAAATAAAATGATCATTTGTTATTTAATAATAAATGGGAATAAATTATTAAGAAGTTATTATTTAATAATATTCAATAATCATTAAAGGAATTGGTGATAATTAATTAATTAATTATTATTTAAAAGATATTAAATAATAATTAAAGAAAAATAAGGTTAAGGAAATAATTTTTTATGTAATTGTAAATAAAAAATAAAGTTAACTAAATTAATTATTTATTTAATATTAAATAAATAAAAGGAAGAAATTAAATGAATAAGGAGGTGAGTAAACAATTTACATTTAATTGTTTAAGTCTTTAAATATTACAAAAGGAGTAAATTATTATTAAATATTTAATGATAATAGCAAGTGATGAAATATTATTAAAGGATTACTAATATTGTTAATTAGGTGAATATTATTAAGAGCTTAATAATATTAGTAGCCAATTAAGATGTTGTTCAATACTTAAAAACGTTTGTAATTGAATGAGGTATTATTAATGTATAATAATATTGGTCAATAATTAAAATATTATCCAATAGTGATAATATTATCCTATAATTTATGAGTTAGTAAATAGAGAACTATGTGGTGTCAAGTCAATTTATTTGAGAATGATAAATGAATCCCTATGCGCATTACTAATTGAAAGATAATCATATTAGGTCTTTCAAATGAGGTAAATTGAATTGTGTAGGCGTAAGCGATGAAGCAATTCAGGCAAGTTTTTTAGTACTATGTGATGCTCTTATAAACTTGTTGTTATATGTATAAACTGTTAGGTGTGCACTTATTGTATGTGCTAATTGATTTTAAATATGCCTTTGATACAGACATATGATGTGAATAACTGATATACAATTGATGTTATGAGTTGAACTGTGTTATATGATTTATGTAATTTGGAAATATCGATATGCGTTGTATGCATGAAGTAATTGGGTAAATGCAAAGCATGAGCAGCATGATGCATATATTAAATGTGAAGCATAAAGTATGACTTAAATGTGAACTACATGTTATGTGATAGTTGTTAGACTTGCTAAGCCGTTGTGCTCACTCTTGCTATAATCAAACATTTTTAGCAAAGTGTGAGAAATTTGAAGATCCCGGTAAATGCAAAGAAAATGTTTGAAGTTATAATTACTATAAAACCTTGTTGTTAAAACTGTTTAAATCTTTTAATGTAACATGTTAGAATAATTACAAATTTGTATTATTCTTGAGTTAAGGCCTTGTAATGGTAGTGAAAGGCAGTTGTATATTAAAGCGAGTGCTAATACTTGTGAACTCATTTAGATTAGAGAAGTCTGTAAGTAGACTAAATGTTTATTGTTAAAGTGTGAGCGTTTGTATACTCACGAGGATTGTAATAGACTAGGTCATGCTATAAATGATCTGAGTTTGTAAGATAAATGTAAAGATTGCGATTCTAAGGCAAAGTTTAAGTAAATGTTATAAAAATTTAAATTTACTGAGTTTTCAATAACATGATATTATTTAATGATTGTGTATAATAAGAAGAAGGTTGTTCGTTAATGACCGGGGGTCACCAGTGGCTAGTGCGGGGATTCTCGGGGCGTTACAATAGATATGAGATACCAAAGGTGATTGACTTTAGTGCAAGTGGAAGATTAAAAGTAGTACACCCTCAAACCAATCACATTTTATGTTATAAGCATATCCTTTGTAATCTTATTTGTTTATTAATAATAGTTTTGTTTAAAGGCATTTCTTATTCATGATTAATTGGTTGGATTAATTAAATGAATGAATTCATAGCTTTGGAGCAATACTTTCAGAATCATAATGTTGATTATGTGAATGAGATCTAAATTCTAGATAGTTCAAAACTAAAATATTCCTAATCGTGGGATCATTAACATAGGGATTAGTGAATCCTAATAGATTAGTACATACTACGTTTGCTCTTACAAAGAAGGTGATTGATCTCATAATTATTTGTGTGAAGACACTAAAGGAAGTATGTAAGTGCTTATTAGAGAATAAGTTCACTGAATGTGACTCCCTAAAGGAATACCTAATAGAGTTTTCCTTGCGTGTCAATAGGAGTTCCTAATGTGATAGTAGTACAAATGATCCTTGAACTTGAGATCATCATAGTATCTTGTATATGATTAATTATACTTTGACATAGTCCTTAAGACTATATGGATATAACAAAGGTTATGCTTGGGTATAATAAGTTATATATGGATATAGATGAATGATCAATAAAGAATTTACCACTTCCAGTAAATAGATAGAATGTCCTATGTAATTCGATAAATGATAACTCAAAAATCTTTGACCAATGTGGAATGAAAAATAGAAAGGAGTTTTTAATTTACATTACAGTTGTGAATTTAAGAATTGAAATGCATATGATCAAATAAAATAAGACTTGACAGAAATTTCATGTCTTATATTTGATTGAGACAGTATGCGGTAGAAGGATTGAATTGTACGGTAACTGTAACGCCCCGAAATCCCACCTTCATTAAATTATATCCATTCTATTCTGGATTACGAAATCATTAAGCTTAAACCGTATTAACCGGAATCTCGTGCGTTAAACTTAATCTTTAATCCTTTATTACCTTTCAGGTGACCATAAATGCGGTCCATTTTTAAAATAAAAAAAACTTATTTAACTTATAATCCTTACATGTCTCATGATCACAACGTTCACTTACCTTCATTAAAGTTTAGGTCAAACATTAATATATTTCGACCTATTATATATATATATATATATATATATATATATATATATATATATATTATATATATATATATATTATGATTTACAACAACATATCCGATAAATAAAATTTCGCCATTATGTATTCACTTGTATGGCCCTGTCTAATTATACCTGTATCAAAAATGATCTTATTCGCTTATACCTGTTTACATAATTTTGTACCATACATACAAGTTTATCACATGTATAATTTGACTATCAATAATACATTTATTTTATCCTTTATATCCTTCCTCCGAATAATACATACATTCACATTTAATTCCATGGATTTACAGACCATTTACTCTCTTGTTACAATCATGGTTTGACAAATTACATATATCAAAATTCTTCATGCTGACCCATCGATTCACATTATTTACCTTAGCTACACCGGAACCTTCGGCCTTCTTCTACTGTACCTGAAACGTTAGTTCATAGCAAGAATGAGCATAAAGCTCAGCAAGTTAATCAGTTAACACATTTCATGCTCGCAATTCATAATATGCGTCATGCATCCTTTACCTTAACATGTTATGCTTAGTATCACGTAATTCATTTAGCAATTAAACCACATAGTTGCACATAGGGCACATTTCAACTCATTTTCTACCACGTAATTCACATAGAACATTTATTTCACTTAAGTCTGAAGAACTTGCCTATTTAGCATTTATTTACTTAACCCTTGTTGCCTCACTTGACCCTGCTATCCTTCCTTAACTCAGGTTGCTATTCCGAATCTTATCTGTCAATACATAACTTATTCATCAATATTGAATCATAAAACTTTATAGTCGTAGTTAAACTTAACTCAGAATTACTCGACCATTCATCTCTAATCACATCACATTTGATGTATCACACCTTATGTAGGTTTATAATACACCCTAACTTGCTTCCGACCTTTTACATAACCCTTAACTTGATTTGGCTTAACTTTAGGCATGTTATATTATGTCATTCATCATATCATTATACATTAACACCCTTTAATTTGACCATTATTATCAATTCTATGGCTTACATAACATATTCGTATCATCCCATATCAAAATATAGCTTTTTAGAAGCTTAAAAAAATTTCAAAAACATAGCAACTTCGCCCCAGCACCGCCAAAGCTCACTGGCCGCGAAATTGGCTCAGCTGTGAACAGTACATTTGGCCCCCTGCGCAATGTTTAGTACAAAACATTGCGCTGAGGCGCAATGTTCAGAAACCGGATTTTTGATTTTTGCACTACCTTTGTCGATTTTTAACTCCTTCATTTTATATCCAAATAAGCTCAAATTTGAACCACCTCTATACCTCACTACCTAGTATTTTATAAAAAAAATTACTTGCCTCATTTGGCTTCTTAAAATTAGTTATACACTAGCCCTTAGGAGGGCTGTTCAACTTATTTCCAACACTTAGAAAAAATTTCAACTCAAAACTCAATTTTTCCAACTTTGTGATTTTTGGCCATAAGCTTTAAAACTTCATTCCAACACTTGATAAACTTCATGTAGGTCAAATATGACATGTCTAGGCTTTTGAATCAACTTTACTTCGCACGAGGCAAGTTTTGTCTATAAAAATCCGTTTAGGGTCAAAACGATCGATTTCAATCGTTCGAAACTCATTTTCATTCAAATTCTCATCCGTTGATTTCCAAATCAACCTAAACACGTGTAATAACATAAAAATGACTCATTTAACTTCATTTCACCTTTAATCTCTCAAAATTGTCAAAAATCACCCTTATGGTTGAATTTTCAATAAAATTTTAAAACTTTTCATTTTCAACACCTATGCTATTCTTGGCCCCTTATTGCAATACTTGATTCTAACACCTCATTTAATATATATAGCACATATTTGACTTGTATGGACCTTCAAAATATTTAAAACTCTTCAAATGCCTTCACTTTTTAAAATGATTCAATTTAGGCGTCGCCGAACGTTTTAAAACGTTTAATATCCGCAATTGTCGCCATACGAACCGAATAACTCCCAAATCAACTCTAACACATGTATTAACATGAAACTTATCTATTTGGCCTTATTTGACCTTCAATTACACATAGTTGCCAAAATTTACACATTGATGGCATTTTGTCAATTTTACCCAACTTTTCAAATTCAAACTTAAACTCAACTTGACCTCTTAATCTCAACACACCACATAGGCAACCACATACAATTTTAACCACTTTGTATATTCTCATGACTTATATATGCACATTCTAATGCATTTTACAAATTATTACGTAGTCTATACAAAAAGTATAGCCTAATATTATGATTTCCTTTCACATATCATACCTTTAAACCATCCATGAACCTTTGATGCTTTTTAGCATAATAAAATGCATGCTCCTTACATGAATAACACTTCAAACTAGGTTTTCATCAACTCTAGCCACAAATAACACATGATCCTCCATGAATCATGCTTTTTAGCTTGAAAATATACAAGAATAGTACACCGCCTTTAGTCTAGCAAACTTAAGCTTAGGGTTTCATAACATAATTCACATATAGAACACATAATTCACATAATCTTTATATCTAACCACTAATCCATGCATGGCTACCTTTAAACTAACTTTTAATCTCATAACATCAACTTTAATACATGAACATGTCTATACCTTCTATGAACTTGACTTCCTTCTAACTTCCCAGCTTGTTAAAGCTTTGTTCTTTACTTTGAGGGTACTTTGCTTCCTTAGAAATACTTTCCAGCAATCTCTCATGGTTTTTTCTTCAACCTCTAGCCTTGCTCTAGCTCTTTTCTCTCTTTGTTCTCATTTTTCTAGCTACTTCGAAGGAAAGGAAGAAATAATGTTGATAACTTGCTTATTACATACATATATAACATACATGCTACTCCAACACTTAACCAATAAAGGTTAATTTAACTCAAGCAAGGTTAGGGGCATTCATGTCAATTCACAACTCCAAACAAGGATGGTTTAGTCATTATACTATCTTAGGACACAAAAATCATTTCTTAACATGTCAAGGGCATTTTGGTCTTTTCGTCCAAAATCTAGACATTTAATTCCTTTAAACCATAAATTGCTAAATTTCAATCCATTTCAAATTCTTTTTGATCCCAACGTGTTTCATTATGCTTGAATTTTATTTCATCATCAAAAACTCCATAATTAGCTTGTCCCGTATTACTTGTCACACTTTGAACATCAAATGTCATTAATTAATAATAATTCATAATAATGTCCATTTACATAGCATTAAAATTCTTAATTCTCTATGAACCATTTCGGTTCCTTATTCAATCAATTACACCTTTTAATATCTCAAAATATTCAAATTACTCATTTTTCCATAAATCGCTCCCTCGAGAAGCGAACCTCGATCGGATTATCCAAAATTAATCGTTATTTAACCATTTACACTCATAATATCATTAGTTCGACTATAATGTCCTTTTTCTTTTTCTTTTTTTAACACACATAATGCCAATTCTCATATCCTCGCCTCTTTAACCTATTTATTTAGCTTGCTGCTAATATTCATCACTAAGCATCATTTCCCATACACATTTCTTATTCCAATATTTTCTTAAACTTTCAATCTTTCTATCATTACTAAATCAAATACACACATATACACATATTCAGATTTATTATAATTTAATAGCTAATATATCACTAATACACTTTATATAGCTAACTGATCCATAATCGATCTATAGATCCTCATTTACACTTAGAGTCCTTCTGTATCATTTCAACCACATCTCAATACATCATATCCTTCTAAACCAGGTTTTTAGTCTTCTAACCTTCACTTAATTAATCAAAATTCTCATTTAGAAATCCTGTAAAATTCTGGGGTGTCACAATAACTATTCACGGAATAGTTCTTTGTGATCAACTAATAAAATTCATATTATTTGGAAAGTTGTTAATCGCTAAGGGGGTTTACCCTAATTGTTAGGGGTGAGCATGGTTCGGTTTGAAACTCAAACCGCACATGAAACCGCTTAGGTGCGGTTTAACAAATTCAAAATCGCATATGAAACTGCTTGTGATTGGTACGGTGCAGTTTTGAACTGTGCGGAGCGATTTTATTTGATGCGGTTTCAGTTCCAAAACAAATTAAAATAATTAAATTTTATACAATTTAAATTAAAAATTTAGCATCACATAATATTAAATACCACCTTGATAACACACAATTTTACTTATAATATTTTGTCTAAACAAAAGTAAAATAGAACCTAAAAACATGAATAATGATATATCCTTACATATGAAAATTCTAAACAAAGATAATTATAATTTGTAATAATTCTAAATATTTGTACATTATAATAATACTTCTTTATATGCTCCATTTTGACAGTGCATGGTGTGGTACGGTTGCCTAGAAACTAAACTCAAACTGCATTTGCGATTTTTCAACCACCTAAAATCGCCACATACGTCGAAACCATTGGTGCGATTTTAATTGGTGCAATTTTAATTAGTGCAATTTGTGCAGTTTTTTGTGCAATTCGATTTCTTGCTCACCCCTACTTATTGTGAATAAATATTATATATTAAATGAATTAAATAGTTTAATTCATTTATATAAATAAGATTAGAATGGTTCTAATTTATTTATTTTACAACCGTTTTAATATGAAGAACTTAAAGGGTCACACCTCAAAAGAGAAATATTTATTTACGAAATATGTAGCATAATCGTAATAATAAATTAAGTATATTTAATTTATACTGTAGTGATAGAATAAATTAAATAGTTTAATATTTATAATTTAGTATTTTAAAAATACTAATTATAAATTAATAAGAGGAGTCTTATTATTATTATTATTATTATTATTATTATTATTATTATTATTATTACTATTATTATTATTATTATTATTATTATTATTATTACTATTATTTGATTCCTAAATGGTTTAGGAATTAATTAATAAGTAGTATTATTATTATAAATAATTAAGTTCCTAAATGGTTTAGGAATTGTACTAATTATAATAATTAATTTAGTTCTTAATTAGATTGAAAATTAAATTAAAACCCTAATCTTAAAGAGTTTAGGAGAAAATAGTTTCTCTATATAAGAAGAATCCTTATGATAGATTAGGGTTACTCACTTTGTTATAGTATTAAAGAATATTTCATATTTTCTCTACAATCTATAGAACTAGAAGAGAGGAAAAATTAAGGCTAGCTACCCACGATTTGGAGAAACAAAAATCTACTTTTTAAATTTATAAATTTTTTTGTGGATCACCTTTAGAGGCTACACACTTGGGTAGCTAATATTGATTCACATATTCTAATTGGTGAATTTGAAAAAGAACCCGAAGGATTAAATGGAGGTGAACTCATAGTTGTTCAAGAGTTGAATCTACAAAGGTATAATCTTTTATCCTTCCTCAATTAATAAGTATCGAGTAAAAAAGATCCTAGTTTTGGTTTGCAAAAAAAAATTAAAATACGATTTATGCCTTGCTTTCGTTGCGTTATACAATTTGATTGTATGTATCCCTTGTTTTTGCAAACCAACATTAATGACCCGATCGAGATCATGTTTTGGGTTAAAAATAGAGAAGACTTTCGTCATCGCACGTGTAGGAAAGGAGCAAAAAACAGCATTCGCCATGTACATGATGAAGGGAGAGGCAAATTATTAGTGGGAGGCAAACCAATAGAGAGTCGGAGAGGGGATTGTTTTGTAGGAAAGGTTTAAGGAGTTATTCTTCCAGAATTATTTCCTAAAGAGTATGCAAAGTCGAATGGAGATAAAGTTTCTAAAACTAAAATAGGGCAATATGACCGTAGCCCAATACGACCCTAAGTTTAATAAGCTTTCACGATTCGCTCCACACCAGATGGACATAGAATAATGTAAGATGCGTCGTTTTGAATGAGGGTTGAAGTCGTCGATGTATAGCAAAGTATCAATGTTCTAAATTGATTCTTTCGATATATTATTGGAGAAAGCCATTATTGCAAAAGGTGGAAGTGAGGCGTTAAGCCAGTATAATAAGGAAAAGAAGAATAAAAAGTTCGGAGGGGGGAACAAAGGAGGAAGTAAGGGTGGTAGTAACCTAGGAAAAAGAAAGTGGGATAGTGGTAACAACAACAGAAATGATAATAAAAAATCAAATGGGAAGCAAGTAGGGAAGATCCAAGAAAATGGGTGAGGCGTGTCCGAAATGTGGTAAGAATCGTTAAGGGGAATGCTAGAGAGGAAGGAATGTTTGTTATAACTGAGAACAGGATGGGCATATTTCTCTAAATTGCCCAAATTTGAAAAAGATAAGGGCATTTTTTGCTTGCGGGTCGACAGAGCACCAAATCAAGGACTACCCGAAGAAGGAGATAAGTGGTGGAAGCGGCAACAAAGCAGGAAATACTAAATTAATGATTGACAGACCAACACAAAAAAACTAGCCGACTACCAAAACATTCAACTTGACCGTCCAGGATATGGTAGTTTCGAAGGATGTTGTGTCAGGTATTATACCGATCAATAATATAAATGCTCACATATTATTTGATTCGGGTGCTACCTGTTCTTTTATATCTGAAGAGTTTGCTGAGCGATTGAATTTAATAAAGAAGTGATCCCAGTAGAAATTGTTGTGCAAAAATTAGGGGACATAAACCGAGTGTAGATTTGATCCTGATAAGATTGGGAGAGTTCGACATAATTTTAGAGATGGACTGGTGATATAATCATGGGGCAGTAATTAACTTTCAGAGAAAAAGTGTGAATCTTCATACCCCGAATCATTATAAGGTAGTGTTTTATGGTAGCACATCGCCTAGACAATCTTGTTGTCTGACGATGATGCAGGCCAAGAAACTGTTAAGAAAAGGATGCGTTAGGTATTTAGCTCATATTATAGATACTCAGAAAGTGGGAGTAGAAATGAATAAGATACCGATAGCGAAAGAGTTTATAGATGTGTTTTTCAGATGAACTATCAGGTCTCCCACTAGATAGGGAGATCGATTTTGTAATAGATCTAGTGTCACTACACCGGTTTTGAAGGCTACATATTGTATGGCGAAAATAAAAATGAAGGAATTGATGATACAATTATAAGAGTTGTTAGATAAGGGTTATATTCAGCCGAGTGTGTTTATATGGGGAGCGCCAGTTTTGTTTGTCAAAAAGAAGGACGGATCGTTCAAATTTTGTATCGACTATCGAGAGTTAAATAAAGTAACGATCAAGAATAAATATCCATTTCTTAGAATTGATGAACTTTTCGATCAGTTGAAAGAAGCGAGATATTTTTCGAAGATAAACTTGAGAACGGGTTACCATCAGCTGAAGATATTTCTCGAAGATAGATTTGAGAACAGGTTACCATCATCTGAAGGTTCGAAAAGAGGATGTACCAAAGACAACATTCAGAACCTGATATGGACATTACGAGTTCCTGGTATTGTAATTAGGAATGATAAACGCACAGACAACTTTTATGGACCTGATGAGCCGAGTATTTAAGTCATACCTGGACAAATTCGTGATAATTTTTATTGACGATATTTTGATCTATTCAAAGATTTAGGAGGAACACATGGAGCATTTGAGGGTAGTGTTGGAGACACTAAGAAGGAAAAAATTGTATGCAAAATTTTATAAGTGTGAGTTTTGGCTAGAGAGGGTGCAATTCTTGGGACATGTGATCGATAAGGAGGGAATATCTGTGGATCCTACAAAAGTGGAGGCAGAGATTAACTAGGAACGATCGAAGATGCCAACTAAAGTACGTAGTTTTTTAGGATTGGTAGGTTATTATGAAAGATGCATCCAAAATTTCTCGAAGACCGTGACACCGTTGACCAATCTAACAAGAAAGATAGTGAAATTTGTGTGGATGGAGAAATATGAAAAGAGTTTTAAGGAATTGAAGAAGAGGTTGTGCGCGGCACCTATGTTGTCCTTACCTGATAATACAAGGGATTTTATGGTGTTCAGTGATGCGTCACACAAGGGACTTGGTTGTCTGCTAATACAAAACGGCAAAGTCATTGCGTAAGCATCACGATAATTGAAAGATTATGAGAGGAGATACCTTACCCGCAATTTAGAGCTAGCAGCTGTAGTCTTTACGTTGAAAATCTGGAGACACTTCCTTTATAAGGAGAAATATGAGATATATACGGACTAAAAGAGTCTGAAATTTATCTTCACATAAAAATTATTGAATATATGCCAAATAAAGTGGTTGAAATTGATAAAGAACTATGACTGCGAAATCCTTTATCATCCAGGGAAGGAGAATGTAATGGTGGATGCGTTAAGTCGAAAGGGTAAAGAGAAATTGTCAATGTTAACAGCTCAAAATGAGCTCATAAAAGAGATGGTGAGGTTGAAAATAGAGGTAAGAGATCCAGAAGAGTCGGGAGAAAGATTATTTGTATTGGAGGCTCATCCAACATTATTGGATAGAGTAAATGAGGCACAAGAGAAAGATGAAGAGTGTGAGCAAACAAGGAAAATAATTATAGAAAATGGGGATGAGAAATTTCAAGTGGACAAGGACGAAATTTTAAGATTTGAAGGATGGGTATGGGTGCCAAACGTGCCCGAATTGAAAGAGAAAATTTTGTAAGAGGCTCATAATTCGGTGTATTCAATTCATCCTGAAAGCACGAAAATGTATGGAGATCTTCGCTATAATGATATGTAAATTCGATAAATGTTGTAAATATTATAAATAAATAATGAAATTAGATTTTTAAAATGTGACAAGTGTTTTAAGACAAGCAATTATGTATTATTTGATTATATAATAATTTTTAAGCTAAGTGCACTTAATTTGGATTAAAGAAGACTTAAAAAGGATTGAAAATAAGAAAAATAGGATTTACATGAATAAAAGTACCCTTGACAACTTAAAAAATGACCTTAGTGTCCTAGTTGGGTTTAATGTCCATTATATCCTTATTTAGTGATGTGAATTGTCTTGAATAACCTTAACTATGCATGGTTAGCTTAACTTAATGTTGGTTAATAGTTGGAGAAATACATACAACTTATGTATGTACATATGTTGAAAGTACTAGCTAGGCAATCACTTATTTCTTTTTCATTTCATTTCCAAAGTTAGCTAAATGTGAGAGTTTTCATAGAAAGAAAGAAGAGGAGCTAGGGTTGGTCTTGAAAGTGCTTAAGAAATTGAAAGAGAAGTGAAACTAGCAATCAAAGTGGATCATCCATCTCTAAGAAGCTTTATAGCAAGAAGAAGAAGAACTCAAAGAAGGTTCAAAAAGTGTTATTGCCTTAACACTCTTCATCTAAGTGTTTAGATTCAAGAATATGTGTAGCCATGCATGTATTTATGGTTGAAAGTATGATTTATGGGAGTTTATGTGCTATATGAGTGATTCATGAAAAAACCCTAAGTAT
The DNA here is from genome assembly GCA_947179155.2 of Hedera helix. Taxonomy (NCBI): domain Eukaryota; kingdom Viridiplantae; phylum Streptophyta; class Magnoliopsida; order Apiales; family Araliaceae; genus Hedera; species Hedera helix. Next base: position 31,221,767 of record OX359274.1, on the reverse strand, counting down.
TATGGTAGTATTATAAGGAGGTAAGTGTATACATACATGTATTCATGGTTATAAAGCATAGTTTGAAGAAGAGTATGTGTTAAGTGTTGATAGTTTTGGTAAAACCCTAGATTAAAGTAAGGAACATGTTAGAAACATGTGTAATTACTTGCTAGATGGCATAATAGGTTCTTTAAAGGATGAAAAGCATGACTTGTATATGAAAATCTAACACTAGGTTATGTTGAGTATGTAAACCAAATCAAAGTTGGTAGCATGTCTTAGAAGGAGCATAAAGATGTTATATGAACATATAAAGTGAGTAAATAAGCTTGTGATAGAGTGTATGGTATATGGAGTTCAAGAACTCAAGTATGAGTTTTAAAGCAAATTTTGTTAAGTTGACAAAATTCTACAAAAGATTGATTTTTGATCATTTTGTGTAATTAATGGTAAAAAGAAGTCAAATAACTAAGTTTTATATAAATACACATGTGCGTGTCGATTTGGTGGTCATTTGGTGTATATGGCGATAAAAGTGCATTTTAGACGTTCGAAAACGTTCGTCGGAGCCTAAAGTGAGAAATTTGGAAAAATAGGTTCATTTGAAAACTTTTAATGTTTTTGAAAACCTAGGCAAGTCATATATATGTTATGTATGTTAAATAAAAATTCAATGTATGGCCAAAAATAGCATGAGAAAAGTTTGGAAAAAAATTAGAAATCTAGTTTCAGTCAATCTCGCGGACAGCGAAATGTTTGAACTGAACACTACGCCGAGGCGCAATGCAACTGAGAGGAATTCGCGAATAGCGAGATGTATAGAATAAAACACTACGCCAGGGCGCAATGTCCTAGTTTTTGAAATTTTTTTATTTTGATCTGAAATAAAGTGTTTTGATCTTATATGATAGAGACATGTATTGTAAATCATAAATTGATAAAAATAATCAGTAGGTAGGTATTAAGGTATAAATAAGCGATGTGTTGTGTGTTAGGATACATGTGAAGGTAATTGGTAACTTGTATGTAAAGGTAAAGTATGTAAATGTATATAACTAATGCATAGGTCAACATTATGGTTGTGTAGGACATAAACGGGATAAAAATTAACGGTGAAGGGGAATAAGGACAAATGCATGTGTTCTATTCGAATTTTCTTTTGCAATTCCATGGATAGTGATATATGCTATGTATTCTTGTAAGTCGTTTTGAAGTTCATTCAATGTTGAACTGTTTGGAGAAAGGTCGATGCCAATTTTGACTCGGCTAGACATATATGATGATTCATTTGAATTCAGATATTCATTGTTATGTTCTCTAATCCATAATGTTGTGGTGCAAATTCTATGAAAATGCTATAACAGAATAATCCTAATACAAAAAGGGGATAAAAGGTAAGGAGGGATATAAATCCCATGGCGTGATTACGGCATTAGATGTTTATGTTATGCACAATATATGGTAAGATAGGCTGATCACCTTGAGTATACATCTGAAATGAAATACAATCTTATGACTGAATTGGGAAATATTGGTCTTTATGATTGGTATTGTTCTTAACGAGTTCTTAGTCTTGTGACCGTATAGCTAGAAAGGTTAATGTTTCAAATCAATGTTGCAAAAGTTTATGTTGTATTCTCAAGTTCTTCACGAAATTGTTTAATGGTTCAACCTTATTATACAAGTTTCCTTTTATTACTCTGAGATATCATGTTATTTCTTGTTTATACACTTGATGAGCTAGTTTATGTTCATTCTTGCTTTAACGTGATATTTCAGTTAAGCCCAAACATGCAAAAGGATCAAGAATTGACAAAGGAAAAGGAAAATCGAGCAAGCAATAGTTGTATTGTTGTAGAACCATTGTAAATGTAATATTTTTGTAATATGTCAGTCTGTAAATTTTTTGTAATATATAAAGGTCTATAAACCTGGGATAGTCATATAATATTGTAGTTTAAGTTATATTATTCAGGAATGAATGGTTATGATTGAATAATAGAATAGTATCGTGAGCATTGAACCCGTGGTTCAAGGAACCCGAATTTGGGGGAGTCACAGGTTGGAATCAGAGCTGATAGGTTATAAACCTTAGGTGGGAAAAACCTTAGGAATATGACTGTAAAGAAAATAGTAAAACTCATTTAGAGTCTTAGGAGGCGAATCGGGGAAAAATTTCAAAGTTAAAAATTTTCACATTATGTGCTATGTGTTATGTATAATAGAGATAAGTTAATTGCATTAAACTAAATAATTGTTCATGTGATTTTGTAGTATGCCAAAGATTGGAAAATTCAGTTGGGCAGTAGAGGAATAATGGCATGATATTCCCATGGTTGTAGTAGCTGCTCCACCAGTTGCTGCTATAGTACCCATAGAGGGAGGTGAGTATGAAGAAGATCCAGATAAAATGGAAGGAGATTCTGATGGGACATTGCCTAAAAATGCATCGTCTGAGCAAAGGGAGGCTGACCAAGAATGGGTGAATGGGTTAATACAATAGAACAGTGAGTTTGTTGACAGAATCCTAGAGTTAGAAACTCAGGCAGCAGAATGTTAGACAGTTGTCGAGCAGAATAAGACTGTGGTGCACGTATTGGTCAGTAAAAATGTAGAGGTGGGAAATATACTGAAACAGGAAGAACAAAAAGTCCAGGGACTTAGGAATGAAAAAAAAAGCCCTGGAGGCTAAACTACGGGAGGCAACTGCTGAGATCGCCAGGTATGAAAATGTTGAGGCTAAAGCAATAAGGAGGGTAATTATAGTGGAGGAGGAAGTGAGGGCTAAGAAAGCCAGAATAGATAATATGAGTGTGAAAATGGATGATCTAAGCTATGCTTTTTGCACAACTTTTGGAAGGGCACATGATATGGTGTACTACTATCTTGTAGAGTATGATCAGACTAGTAGTACCTTGAGCAGGTGGAAGATGATCGACATCATGGACGAGAAATATGACAACGCAGTTCGGCATAGGATGCTTCTGTATGATATTGTAATTGATGTATATAGTTGTGTATGTATCTATATGTGTATGTAATGTAAATCCCTAGTTTTTGTTATAAATTGGGATAGGTAGTGTTATATAATCCTCTTTTGTTATAAGGAGGGAAGTCCTATTTTGTTGTTTAGAGTTATGAAATGTGAATCCCGAGTTTTGTGGTTTGAAGGGATAGAAAAGTTTATAGCAATATGCTAAATATGATGCAAGGTGCTTGACACTAGTCAATTTACATATGAATATAAACTCGGTCATTAAACGTGTTTTGAAATGGCTATATGTTTAAATTAACATGAGAATGTGATATGTGAATGATAAAATAATAATCATGACATAAATTGTTAAACAGAAATGCTGCCTAGACAAAGACAGAATGTTCAACCTCTACCAGATGAGTCAGTTAATGCTCTAAAGGAGCCAGTTAGTCTCATGCAGTAATTTGTAAACTTGTTAATGGGAGTTTTTCTGAACACAAATATTAATCCTGCGGGTGTTCAACCCATAGCTGGCCGTATTGCTACATTTAAAAATTTTAAAGCAGTAGGACCCCCGAATTTTAAGGGAACTATGAATCCGATAGAGACCCAGAACTGGGTAATTGAAATGAAGAAAGTGTTAGCGGAAGAACAAAAAACTGCCTTTGCTACGTTTATGCTAAAAGGAGAAGCCAACTATTGGTGAGGAGCCACCAAAGGAAGACTAGGAACGGGAGTAGCATCATGGGAAAGATTTAAAGAGATGTTCTTCGAGGCTTATTTTCCTCCAGTTACACAAGATATAATGGAAGTGCAATTCCTGGAGCTAAAACAAAGAAACATGACTGTAGTTGAGTATGTGGCTAAATTTAACGAGTTGGCAAGATTTGCTCCACATCAGGTGGACACAAAGCAACGAAAGGCGAAACGGTTCGAATGCGGATTGAAGCCTTGGATTTACAACAAGGTTTTAATGTTTCAGATTAAGACCTTTACTGGGGTACTGAAAAAGGTTATACTAGCTGAAGGAGGTAGTGATGCCTTGACAAAGTACAAACAGGATCAGTGTGGCAAGAAAAGCAATGTGGCGAATAGAGAATGAAGCAGTGGGGGAAGTAACTCCAATAAACAAAAATAGAACAACAACAACAACAACAGCAACACTTCTGGAAACAAACAAGGAGAGCAGAAGAAAAAAGTGGAACCGTGTGCCACTTGTGGTAAGGGACACTTGAGAGTATGTTTGATAGGAAATAATGCCTGCTTTAGGTGCGGTCAAAAGGGGCACATTGCACCAAACTGTCCAACCCCGAAGTTAAGCAAAGGATGTTTCAATTGTGGAGAAATGGGGCATCAAATCAAAGATTGTCCTAAGAAGAAAGTTGATGGAGGAAACAGAAGCAAGGGAAATAGTAGTGGGAAGTTCACAATTGGCGAACCTACTCATCCGAGGAGACTGACAGCATGCATATTCAATATAACAGTATGGGATGCAGTGGCATCAAAAGACGTGGTGTCAGGTATCATTCCTATCAATGATATAAACGCTTATGTATTATTTGATTCGGGTGCTACCTGTTTCTTTGTGTCTGATGAATTTGCAAAAAGATTAAATTTACCCCAAGTAAAGTTAGAAAATGTGTTAAATATAGAAGTAGCAAACAAAGAAGTAATCCAGGTGAAGAATATTCATCGGGATTGCTGTCTGTCAATAAGAGGGCACAAGCTAGTAGTCGATTTAATTCTTATTCGATTAAGAGAGTTTGATGTAATACTTATAATGAATTGGTTGTATAACCACGGGGCGGTGATTGACTGTCAGAAGAAATGTGTGAACCTTCAGACTCCTACTAAGTCTAAGGTAGTATTTTATGGTAACAAATCGCCAAGGCAATCTTGTTGTCTGATGATGATGTAGGCCCAAAAGCTATTAAGGAAATGGTGTATTGAATATTTGGCTCATGTAGTTGATACTCGAAAAGTGGGATCAGAAATGGGTCAGATACCAGTAATAAAGGATTATGCGGACGTATTCCCAAACGAATTGCCAAGTCTTCCGCCGGATAGGGAGATTAAATTTGTAATAGACCTTGTACCAAGGATGGCGCCAGTTTCGAAGGCACCATCCAGAATGGCTCAAGTCGAATTGAAAGAGCTAATGATTAAACTACAGGAATTATTAGATAAGAAGTATAACCAACCAAGTTTGTCTCCTTAGGGAGCACCAGTGTTATTTATAAAGAAGAATGATGGATCGTTAAGGCTTTGTATCAACTACAGGGAGTTGAACAAAGTAATGATTAAAAATAAGTACCTGTTACCGAGGATCGACTATTTATTTGATCAATTACAGGGAGCAAAGTATTTCTCGAAGATAGACTTGAGAAACAGTTATCATCAGCTAACGGTGAGACCTGAAGATGTACCTAAGACAGCATTTAGGACTCGTTATGGTCATTACGAGTTTCTGGTAATATCTTTTGGGTTGACGAATGTGCCAGCTGCATTTATGAATTTAATGAATAGAGTATTCAAGCAGTACTTAGACAAGTTCATGATGGTGTTCATCAACGATATTCTGATCTATTCGAAGACTTAGGAGGATCATGCGGAATATTTGAGAATAGTATTGGAAAAGTTAAAGGAAGCAAAGTTGTATACGAAGTTTTCAAAATATGAATTTTGGTTGGAAAGGGTTCAATTTTTGAGGCACGTGATTAATCAAGAAGGGATATCAGTAGATCCAGCAAAGGTAGAGATAGTAATTAATTAGAAACAGGCGAAGATATGAACTGAGGTTCGAAGTTTTCTTGGATTAGTTGGGTATTATAGAAGATTCATCAAGGATTTTTCAAAATTATCGGGACCTTTAACTAATTTGACAAGAAAAGTCGTGAAGTTTGTTTGGTCAAAAAAATGTGAGGAGAGTTTTATGGAACTCAAGAAAAGGTTAAGTGAAGTGGCTGTGTTATCATTGACTGATGATACAGGAGGGTTCGTAGTGTATAGTGACGCATCGTATAAGGGACTTGGTTATGTGTTGATGCAGCATGGCAAGGTCATAGCGTACGCATCAAGACAATTGAAGGACTATGAAAAAGGGTATCCTACCCATGACTTAGAATTGGCAGTAGTGGTTTTTGCTCAGAAGATTTGGAAGCATTATCTATATGGAGAGAAGTGTGAGACATACACAAATCATAAAAGTCTGAAGTATATTTTCACTTAAAAGAATTTAAATATGAGACTAATGAGATGGCTAGAATTAATTAAAGACTATGATTGTGAATTTCTGTATCAACTGGGAAAAGCTAATGTGGTGGCCAACACCTTAAGTAGGAAGGGTCCAGAAAAATTGGAAATGATGACTACTCAAGAAGGAGCTAATCAAAGAAATGAAAAGAATAGAAATAGAAGTGACATATCCGATGGAATCGGAAGAGAAATTATATGTGGTAGAAGTTCATCCAACATTATTGGATAAAGTGAAGGAAGCTTAAATAAAAGATTAGGAATGCGGCAAAATTAGAGAACGTATGTGCGATGGGCAAGAGACAAAGTTTAAAGTAGATGATAGTGGATTACTCAGATTCGAAGGAAGAGTATGGATGTCGTTGGTATCTGAATTGAAAGAAGAGATTTTGCAGGAAGTACACCGTTCAAGATATTCAATTCATCCAGGTAGCACGAAGATGTATCAAGATCTTCGTCAACACTTTTGGTGGCCCAACATAAAGAAAGACGTGGCAAAATGTGTTAGTAAATGCCTAACTTGTCAAAGAGTTAAGGCAAAACATCAAAGACCTAGTGGGCTGTTACAACCCTTAAAGATTCCAGAATGAAAGTGAGAGCACATTACGATGAATTTTTTTGTGGGACTTCCAAGTACGCAAAAAGGTTATGATGCGATATGGGTGATTATGGATCAACTGTCAAAGTCAACTCATTTCTTGCCAATCAAGATCGAATTCAACTTGGATCAATTAACAAAGCTCTATGTGAAGGAGGTTGTGTCTAGACATAGAGTTTCGGTATTGATTATTTCAGATCGAGATCCGCAATTCACATCAAATTTTTGAAAAAGTTTATAGGACTGTATGGGCACACAATTGAGGTTGAGTACAACATATCATCCTAAAATAGATGGGTAGAGTGAATGAACAATTTAAACATTAGAAGATATGCTGAGAGCATATGTGATGGACTTCAAGGGTAATTGGGACAACCATTTACCAATAATTGAATTCGCGTATAACAATAGTTATCATGTGAGTATTGGTATGCCGCCTTATGAAGCATTATATATAAGGAAGTGTAAAACATCTCTATGTTGGGATGAGGTAGAAGAACGTAAACTATTGGGACCGAAAATAGTGCAACGGACTGCAAAGATCGTCAAGGTGATAAGATCAAGGCTCGTATTAGCATAAGACAAACAGAAGAAGCATGCAAACTTGCATCGACATAAGAGAGATTTTGAAGTAAGGTCCTATATATTTTTGAAGGTATCTCCCTGGAAATGGAAGATAAGTTTTGGAAAGAAAGAAAAGCTGAGTCCAAGATTCATTAAACCATTTAAAGTATTGAAAATGATAGGAGAGGTAGGTTACGCAGTAGCGTTACCTCCAGAGTTAAAACATATACACAACGTATTTCACGTATCGGTATTAAGGTTGTATAAGTCGAACTATATACATGTGATAGAATATGAACATATTCAGATCGAGAAACATTTAACGTATAAAGAAAACCCTATATAACTCATTGACCGAAAAGAATAAATTTTAAGGAATGAAGTAATACCTTCCGTAAGGGTAGTGTAGAGGAACAACAATACTGATGAAGCAACATGGAAATTCGATGAGAAAATAAAAAAGAATTATCCGAATCTATTTATGTAATCTTATAATAGTGATTCCGGGGACGAAATCCTTATGAGGAGGGAAGAATGTAATGATATGTAAATTCAATAAATGTGAGGACCTAAATTTTCAAGATTTCTTTAATAATATTAAATGAGAATTTAATTGATAAAATTATCAAGGTGGTTTAAATTAATTATTATTTTATGTGATTTAAGGTATGTGATAAGACTTAATTAGTAAATTAAATCTGTACAGAGATCATGACGAATTGTGTTAATTTAAAATAATTGGAAAGTAAATAAATTGTTTAAAAACAATTTATGAAGAATAAGAGAAATTTCTTGTAAAGGCAATAAAATTATTATGGAAATGCAGAAATTATAATTTAATTGAGGTTATGTGGTAATGTGAAATATATGAAATTAGATTTGTATATATATACATTTGTATATACATATAAATGTATATGTTTAAGTGATAATTATAAATGTTATTAATTATGGAAATTAAGGGATTAATAATTAAATTAATCCAATTTTAAATAAAAGTGAATGAGGAAGTTAGTAAAATTAGAAATATTAATTATTTAATTAATCAATAATTATGGTGAAGGTTTAGAAATTATTTAAGAGGATGAAGGAATTTTATAAATTATATATTAATAAAGCATATAATTTATATAAGAAAATTTAAGTAAAAGAGTAATGGAATTATAATTATATAACTTATATAAGGATAATTATATAATTTATATAAGAGTATTAAAATAATGAGAGAGTTAATGAATGTATAATTGTTGATTATATAATTAATTAATAATTATGGAGGAATTTAAGAGATTATTTAAAAGGAGAATGTAATTATATAAATTATATAATATTAAATTATATAATTTATATATAAAGAAATTAATGTGAAATGTAAAGAAATGAAATTAAATGAGGAAAAAGGAATGTTTTAATTCATTAAAAATTATGTTTATGCATAATTAAATTATTATGACTTTTATGAAGGATAATATTTTTGAAACGTGAACATGTTAGTGTAACATGTTGTCCAAGTAATGAAGTGAAAAATTGTGAAAAATAATTTTTATATGTTATATGGATTATTTTATGATTTTTGGAGGTATAAATTACCTCATATAATTATATGCATGTCATTATGCGTGTACAAAATTTATCAAGAAAAGTACCCAAAAAGTGTGTTAATATTATTCATAAATCAAATTATGATTTTTAGTGAATTAAAATAAATATTTTATATACATTATATAAAATATTTATTACACGGAATAATTACGTAATGTATTAAATTAATTGATTACGCAAGAATTATGCATGCGAATGATCCGGAAACTTCTTGGCTGCGTGAGAGAGTCGGTGGAATTGTGTGATAGATTTAAAATGATTAATTGCTTTTAAGTATAAAAGAAAAGAAAAAGAAGATAAGAAAATAAAATAAAAGGCAAAAACACTATTGTTTCTTTCTTCTTCTTCCACCAACCGAGCACCATCACCGCACCATCTCCGACCGTGCACACCATGGCCATCAAGAGAGGAGTTTGGTGTCATCAAGAGGAAGATTTACAAGCCTTGGAAGGTATAAATACTAATTTATATGATTTATTATGTATTTTTAATAATAAATTAATTTTGTGGAAAAATAAAAAATAAATAGAATAATGGTTCTAAATAATTTATGGATGTGTAATTATGAGTTTTATGATTTTTGGTGTAAGTGTATTGTGAATTTTTGGTGCAAAAATGGTGAATTTTTGGGAGTTGGTATACTATTCTGCGGAAGGAAAGAAGAAGAAAAAGGGCTGCCGCGCAATGCGCGGCAGCCATTTTTTTTGCAGACGCGGGACCAAAACAGCGCCGTTTTGGGGCGCGGTTTGTGGTCGACCGCACCATGCGCGGCTGGTCGCCAAACGACGTCGTTTGGTGTGGCCGAAGAGGGGCCGCGCGCCATGCGCGGTCGACGCAACAAGGGGAAATTACGAATTTGCCCCTAAACTTTCCGGAAAATGACCAGCGTGTCCCCAAGGACGCGAAAATTACGAAAATGCCCCGGATCTTTTCTGTTAATACCGAACGAGTCCCTAAAGCCGCGGATATTACGGAAATACCCCTGGACTTTTCAGAAAATTCTGGTTATGTCCCTAAGGGCGCAAAAATTACCAAAATGCCCCCAGAAGTGATTTTTAATTGAAATAAATGTTTAAAAATTGTTTACAAAATATAGAAAATTATAGAAAAATACTAAAAATATATAAATGATGTTTGGGCATTAAATTTACTATTTTTGTAAAAATATTTAATATTAGGGATTAATATTTAAATGTTTTAAATATTAATCAAATGGGTTTAAAGGTTAGAAAATGAATAAATAAAAATTTGGACAACCAAATATGCTAAAATTTATCCGATGAGCTGGGTTGTCCGTATTGAAGGTAGTGGATATTAAGTTAAACGAATATTTTAAGAAACGAGGTTAATATAATTAACCATAATAATTAATAACTAACCCGGTACCCTAAAATAAATCGTCGGGTATGGTTAATTACGGTATAGATGATATTAATTAATTAAATTAATATCATAAAGAGATGAATAATTATTATTTGATTATTTTATAATCATAGGTTGATCGAGTTAAAGGTTTGAGCTATCAATTTAAATAATTGGACGACAGACAAGTTCTTCAGTCCTTTAATGTTAAATGTTCACCGTTATAATATGATAATACTTGTTCAAATGCATGTAAATTATGCGTTATGTGATATGTGGCTAATATGATAACTATGTGTACTATGTGCAATGATGTGAGATATATTGTTATAGTAGAAACACAAGCACATGATGTATGACACACACTGAGCATATTAAGCTATGTGTTATGTGACGCATAAATTGTTGAACTTACTGAGCTGTTGTGCTCATTACTTGCTTAATAAACGTTTTGCAAGAAAGAAATAAATTTTAAGAATTTTAGATTATATAGAGACGGTTTACCAAGGAAGGTTGTGACTGTTATTATATTTTAATATTATAAATCAATGTGAACAAATTTGCCAAGTTACTTTGATATGCTATATGTACAGATAAGTGGGATCTGAATATGATGTGTATAGTTAAACTATGAACTGAAATTGTTCAACATGGATATTATGATAGAGACTATTATATATTTAATGATGAATCATGAAACAAAGAATATATGTATGGGTATGAATGATATTAGAATTTGAATGCCGAGCCTTACGATAATGATAGAAAGAAAAAGTAAAGGTTGCGATCCAGGGACTAGGATCAAGATATAGGGATTTTAATATCCAATTATTTTAATGCAATGATTAAAAGAAAAAGAAAAATTTATACCGAAAATTGGGTAAATGTTGATTTTAAAATCAATTATTGGATTAAAGAAGGGATTAAAGATTTATTAACGAACCGAAATTTGAACGTAAGGTAAATAATGTTAAATAAATATGAAATTTAAGGTAATAAAGTGGGTCGAATTTCGGGGTCGTTACAGTTTGTATCAAAGCTAGAGGTTATAACCTTTAGGAAAAATGATACATTAGGCTATAACCTAAAGTAAGAAACAGTACGGTTAGTTGAGTGTTCTGAAAACTCAAGCGTGTGGTAAACTCGTGACTCATGATTATGTGATGGAGCCCTTTTAGCGAATAGGCGACTATGGCCTGACTAGGACAAGCTTCTCAACCATATGATTATGGTAAGTTCCTGAATCCAAATACGTGATAAGTTTGATGAACATGGGGAAATTAAAATAGAAAGATATAAGTTAAGAGATACAATTCTCTAATATGGGTTAAAGTAAAGGAAATATGAAAGATATAAGATTATAAGGAAGAGATAGAGATGTTAAGAAAGATCTGAATGAAGGTAACGAATCGAGAAAATTCATAAGTTCAAATAAGAATATATCTAAAAGAATATTTGAAATGATTCAAAGATGAATCTCAAAGATAATCAGGGGACACCTGATTTAAACAATAAAGATGACAAGGTAATCCAAAACGTATAGGAAGAGATCATAATAACATGATCAGGAATGGTAAGAGGATCGTACTATGATACGATCACAAGATAAGGAAAGCGAATAAGGAATAGATTGTAAAGCAAGATCATGAAGGGATCCAATGAGAAGTGAAATAACAGAGAGACCTGTTAATGGTCGAAAAGGCTTAGTTTAATGTTATAAAGAGATATGGTACTATGAAATAGTACAAAAAGAATTCAGAGAATGATGAGACATGATTTACAAAAAGGTTATGATAAAGGGGTAGAAAGCTTGGGTACGAAATTTCAATTGAGGAGTTACATGGTGATTGAGTTGCACGATCCTTTGTATGGGCAGGGGATTTGTGTTTACTTAGTTATTATGTGATAATCATTGAAATGTTAGAGTCGCGCTAGCGGTTTGATAAGTAAATAATATTAAGTTTAGGCACGAGTTCTTAAAACTCATACATATGGTAAGTCCATGACTCATAATCGCATGGTATGTTTTGAGCCCCTCGGCATATGGATAGTCTTTGATTTGTTCTTAGACTACATATTGCTAGGACAAGCTTTAAAACTCATATTCTTATGGTAAGTTCTTGGACTCATAATGTGTGGCAAGTTTGATGAACTATACGGGGATATAGAAAAGTTGGAGTAGATAGAAATTTCATTATGATAAATGAAAATAGTCCTAGCAATAAATTAAATATCTAAGTAAAGAAACTGAAGGTGAATGTTAGGGAATTTAGGATATTCCCATTCTTCTAGCTTTGCTAGACTTTGAAAAATTTTGGCCTCAAGCTAAATTGGCATGAATGTGTTTCGAAAAATATAAATGAAATATTTCTAAGCGATCTAAAAAGTGTCTATGCCACTTGTTTCGGCTAGACGAAAATATTTTTAACATCAAAATGTATTTTAAAATAATCATCCATGCACCTTTTAGCCCGGTGTAGATGTGATGAATGACGGAATACTCAACGTGTTGTTGAGACGGTGCGGTACTATTTCATCATAAGATGATTCAACACCATAAAGTATGGTGTAGAAATTATTAACGACGGAATTCTCAACGTACTGTCAAGATGATGCGGTAACATGAAGTCATAAATGATTATATTTATGAAAGTATGTCAAAGCTATAAGTTAATGCCATTTGACACGGCTAGACATTTTTAAAGTTTTGACATGATGAATGTTTTAAAAATTTCTGCGAGTTATAAATTGTTAAAAGTAACTCTATGCTAATTGATCTAGCTAGACAAGCATTGAAGAAAAATAAGTCTAAGCTATTGATTCAGCTAGACAAATTTTGTAAATTATTGACTTCATATTCTTTGAAAGTTATAACCAAACAAATTTCTTTTGAATGAATTCTAAGGCTGAGATGAACAAAAAGATTAAGAATGTTGCAGGTTGATCGAATGGTCACCTGGCATAAGAAAAACAGTATGGTGAAACATCCATCATTTTAATGACAAACTAATCCACTATCAGGGTTTACAGTATGAGGTACTCGGGGAGCGAAGTACTGTAAACTGGGATCATGTTCAGAATATTATGAAATTTCATTATTTTAGTGGGTTGCAGTATGAGGTACTCTGGGAGTGAAATACTTTTAACCGGGATAAGTGTTCATTCAGCAAAGCATGAAAGTTTCCAAAACAAAAATTTTGAATTCCTCTACTCTTATGAAGATTGGATGGTAGGATGGGTTAGTATTATTTGATTGCGAGCGATAATGAAAGTAATAATTGTGAAGTAAATAAATTATGAAATGTGGTGGATTAGAAAATTGCTATGTGCAATAACTACGAGAAATGAAGGAAATAAAGATATGTGGAATAAATGTAAAGAAATTGTGTATGTTACAAATAAATGAAGTATGAGTACATAGAAATTTTGAGGACGAAATTTTATGAATGAGGGGTGAATGTGACGCCCAGATTTTTGGAATAATTCCAAATAAGGATTTCAATGGAATTAAGTAAAGGTTAGTATTTAAAGTCTAATGTTGAATAATAAATGTATTAAGGAATGATTTATGAAATATGAAGAAGATTTATATGAATTAAAGAAAAGAAGGATAAATGTGCAGAGTATAAAAAATGTGCAATAGAGGGTATGAAATAAGTGAATGGAGTAAGGTTATGTACGATTGAAGAAATGAAATATTTCAGAGAATGAGAAATCAAAGAAATTGTAGAGTAAGTTATGAATTGAATATTTTGACAGTAATAACCATTATGAGGTTATCCATGTAAGTTATGGATACTAAAGAGGTAAAATATAATTATTATAGATTAAATTGTTATTCATCAAGATAAAGGTATAGTAATGTGCTATAAATAAAATACGTATAATTATTATGGCAATTATGATTTCGAGGACGGAATCCTGTTAACGGGGGAAGAATGTGAGGACCCAAATTTTCAAGATTTCTTTAATAATATTAAATGAGAATTTAATTGATAAAATTATCAAGGTGGTTTAAATTAATTATTATTTTATGTGATTTAAGGTATGTGATAAGACTTAATTAGTAAATTAAATCTGTACAGAGATCATGACGAATTGTGTTAATTTAAAATAATTGGAAAGTAAATAAATTGTTTAAAAACAATTTATGAAGAATAATAGAAATTTCTTGTAAAGGCAATAAAATTATTATGGAAATGCAAAAATTATAATTTAATTGAGGTTATGTGGTAATGTGAAATATATGAAATTAGATTTGTATATATATACATTTGTATATACATATAAATGTATATGTTTAAGTGATAATTATAAATGTTATTAATTATGAAAATTAAGGAATTAATAATTAAATTAATCCAATTTTAAATAAAAGTGAATGAGAAAGTTAGTAAAATTAGAAATATTAATTATTTAATTAATCAATAATTATGGTGAAGGTTTAGAAATTATTTAAGAGGATGAAGGAATTTTATAAATTATATACTAATAAAGCATATAATTTATATAAGAAAATTTAAGTAAAAGAGTAATGGATTTATAATTATATAACTTATATAAGGATAATTATATAATTTATATAAGAGTAATAAAATAATGAAAGAGTTAATGAATGTATAATTATTGATTATATAATTAATTAATAATTATGGAGGAATTTAAGAAATTATTTAAAAGGAGAATGTAATTATATAAATTATATAATATTAAATTATATAATTTATATATAAAGAAATTAACGTGAAATGTAAAGAAATGAAATTAAATGAGGAAAAATGAATGTTTTAATTCATTAAAAATTATGTTTATGCATAATTAAATTATTATGACTTTTATGAAGGATAATATTTTTGAAACGTGAACATGTTAGTGTAACATGTTGTCCAAGTAATGAAGTGAAAAATTGTGAAAAATAATTTTTATATGTTATATGAATTATTTTATGATTTTTGGAGGTATAAATTACCTCATATAATTACATGCATGTCATTATGCGTGTACAAAATTTATCAAAAAAAGTACCCAAAAATGGTGTAAATATTATTCATAAATCAAATTATGATTTTTAGTGAATTAAAATAAATATTTTATATACATTATATAAAATATTTATTACACGGAATAATTACGTAATGTATTAAATTAATTGATTACGCAAGAATTATGCATGCGAATGATCCGGAAACTTCTTGGCTGCGTGAGAGAGTCGGTGGAATTGTGTGATAGATTTAAGTCAAACGAATATTTTAAGGAACGAGGTTAATATAATTAACCATAATAATTAATAACTAACCCGGTACCCTAAAATAAATCGTCGGATAGGGTTAATTACGGTATAGACGATATTAATTAATTAAATTAATATCATAAAGAGATGAATAATTATTATTTGATTATTTTATGATCATAGGTTGATCGAGTTAAAGGTTTGAGCTATCAATTTAAATAATTGGACGACAGACAAGTTCTTCAGTCCTTTAATGTTAAATGTTGACCGTTATAATATGATAATACTTGTTCAAATGCATGTAAATTATGTGTTATGTGATCTATGGCTAATATGACAACTATGTGTACTCTGTGCAATGATGTGAGATATATTGTTATAGTAGAAGCACAAGCACATGATGTATGACACACACTGAGCATATTAAGCTATGTGCTACGTGACGCATAAACTGTTGAACTTGCTGAGCCGTTATGCTCATTACTTGCTTAATAAACGTTTTGCAGGAAAGAAATAAATTTTAAGAATTTTAGATTATATAGAGACAGTTTACCAAGGAAAGTTGTGACTATTATTATATTTTAATATTATAAATCAATTTGAACAAATTTGCCAAGTTACTTTGATATGCTATATGTATAGATAAGTGGGATCTGAATATGATGTGGATAGTTAAACTATGAACTGAAATTGTTCAACATGAATATTATGATAGAGACTATTATATATTTAATGATGAATCATGAAACAAAGAATATTTGTATGGATATGAATGATATTAGAATTTGAATGCCGAGCCTTACGATAATGATAGAAAGAAAAAGTAAAGGTTGCGATCCAGGGACTAGGATCAAGATATAGGGATTTTAATATCCAATTATTTTAATACAATGATTAAAAGAAAAAGAAAAATTTATACCAAAAATTGGGTAAATGTTGATTTTAAAATCAATTATTGGATTAAAGAAAAGATTAAAGATTTATTAACGAACCAAAATTTGGACGTAAGGTAAATAATGTTTAATAAATATGAAATTTAAGGTAATAAAGTGGGTCGAATTTCGGAGTCGTTACAATAAATGTTATAAATATTATAAATAAATAATGAAATTAGATTTTAGAATGTGATAAGTGTTTTGGGACAAACAATTTATGTATTATTTGATTATAGAATAATTTTTAAGCTAAGTGCACTTAATTTGGATTAAAGATGACTTAAAATGGTTTGAAAATAAGGAAAATAGGATTTATATGACTAAAAGTCTAGGATTTTTTAGAATTGTCCAAAGTACCCTTAACAACTTAAGAAATGACCTTAGTGTCCTAGTTGGGTTTAATGTCCATTATATCCTTATTAAGTGATGTGATTTATCTTAAATGACCTTAACTATGCATGGTTAACTTAACTTAATAATTGTTAGTGGTTGGAGGAATACATACAACTTATGTATGTATATATGTTGCAAGTATTAGCTAGGCTATCACTTATTTCTTCTTCATTTCATTTCCAAGGTTGGCTAAGTGTGAGAGTTTTCATAGAAAGAAAGAAGATGAGCTAGGGTTTGTCTTGAAAGTGCTTGAGAAATTGCAAGAAAAGTGAAACTAGCAACCAAAGTGGATCATCCATCTCTAAGAAGCTTTATAGCAAGAAGAAGAAGAGCTCAAAGAAAGTTCAAAAAATGTTCTTGCCTTAAAACTCTTCATTTAGGTGTTAAGATTCAAGAATATGTATAGTCATGCATGTATTTGTGGTTAAAAGTATGATTTATTTGAGTTTATGTGCTATATAAGTGATTCATGAGAAAACCCTAAGTATTAGGGTAGTATTATAAAGGTGATAGGTGTATACATGCATGTATTCATGGTTAGAAAGCATAGTTTGAAGAAGAGTATGTGCTAAGTGTTGATAGTTTTAGTAAAACCCTATATTAAAGTAAGGAATATGTTAGAAACATGTGTAATTAATTGCTAGATGGCATAATAGGTTCTTTAAAGAATGAAAAGCATGACTTGTATATAAAAATCTAAAATTAGGTTATGTTGAACATGTAAACCAAATCAAAGTTGGTAGCATGACTTAGAAGGTGAATATAGATGCTATATGAAGATATAAAGTTAGTAAATAAGCTTCTGATAGAGCGTATGGTGTATGGAGTTCAAGAACTCAAGTATGAGTTTTAGAGTAAATTTTGTTAAAATGACAAAATTCTACAAAAGGTTGATTTTTGACCATTTTGTGTAATTAATGGTAAAAAGAAGTCAAAAACAATGTTTTATGTAAATATACGCGTGCGTGTCGATTTGGTGGTCATTTGGTGTATATTGCGATAAAAGTATATTTTAGACGTTCGAAAACGTTCGTTAGAGCCTAAAATGAGAAATTTGGAAAAAATAAATTCATTTAAAAACTTTTAATGTTTTTGAAAATCTAGAGAAGTCATAAATATGTTATGTATGTTAAATCATATGTTAGAATAAAGAAATTCAATGTATGGCCAAAAATAGCATGAGAAAAGTTTGGAAAAAAAATTAGAAATCTGGTTTCAGTTAATCTCGTGGACGACGAAGTGTTTGAACTGAATACTGTGTTGGGACGCAATGCAACTGAGAGGAATTCACGGGCAGCAAGGTGTATAGAACAAAACACTGCACCGGGGCGCAGTGTCTTAGTTTTTGAGAAAAAAATTATTTTTATCCGAAATGAAGTATTTTGATCTTATATGATAGAGACGTGTATTGTAAACCATAAATTAATAAAAACAATCAATATGGTAGGTATTGAGGTATAAATAAGCGACGTGTTATGTGTTATGATACATGTAAAGGTAATTGGTAACTTGTATGTCAAGGTAAAGCATGTAAATGTATATTACTAATGCATGGATCAACATTATAGTTATGTAAGACATAAACGGGATAATATTAATAGTAAAGGTAAACGAGGACAAAGGCAAGTGTTCTATTCGAACTCTCTTTTGCAGTTCCTTGGATAGTAATATATGTTATGTATTCTTGTAAGTCCTTTTGAAGTTCATTCATTGTTGAACTGTTTGAAGAAAGGTCGATGCCAATTTTTGACTCAGCTAGACATATGTGATGATTCATTTGAATTCAGATATTCATTGTTCTGTTCTCCAATCCATATTGGTGTGGTGTGGATTCTATGAAAATGTTATAACAGAACAACCCTCATATAAAAAGGGGATAAAATGTAAAGAGGGATCTAAATCCCTTGGCGTTATTGTGTCGTTAGATATTTATGTTGTGCATAATATAAGGTACGATAGGCTGATCACCTTGAGTACACATCTAAAATTAAATACAGTCTTATAACTGAATTAGGCAGTATCGGCATTTATGATTGGTATTGTTCTTTACGAGTTCTTGGTCTTGTGATCGTGCAGTTAGAAAGGTTAATGTTTCAAATCAGTGTTGCAAAAGTTTATGTTGTGTTCTCGAGTTCTTCACATAATTATTTAATGGTTCAACCTTATTGTACAAGTTTCCTTTCATTATTCTGAGATATCATGTTATTTCCTGTTGATACACTTGTTGAGCTAGTTTAAGCTCATTCTTGCTTTAACATGATATTTCAGCTAAGCCCAAACAGGTAGAAGGGTCAGGAACTGATAAAAGAAAGGGAAAAACGAGTAAGCAATAGTTGTCTAGTTATAGAACCGTTGTAAATGTATTATTTTTGTAATATGTCAAGCTATAAATTTTTTGTAATGTATAAAGGTCTGTAAACCTGGGATAGTCATATAATATTATAATTTAAGTTATGTTATTTAGGAATGAATGGTTGTGATTAAATGGTATAATAGTATCGTGAGCACTGAACCCGCGGTTCAAGGAACCCAGATTTTGGGGCGTCACATTCGCCAATACTTTTGGTGGCTTAAAATGAAGCGAGAAGTCACGAAATAGGTCAACAAATGTTTAACCTGTCAATGTATAAAAGCAGAGTATCAGAGATCGAATGGTCTATTTCAACCATTGGAACTACCGGAATGGAAGTAAGAGCACATTACAATGGACTTCGTGGTAGGGCTTCCTATTTCTCAGAAAGGATAATGCAATTTGGGTTATCGCGAACAGACTAACAAAATTAGCACACTTCTTGCCAATTAAGGTCCAGTTTATTTTGAATAAGCTAGGGAAGTTGTATATTAAAAGAAATTATTTCTCGGTATGGAGTGCCAATATCGATTATTTCAGATTGAGATCCGCGCTTCACATCAAGTTTTTGGAAGATTCTACAAAAAATGATGGGAACACAGCAAAGATTGAGTACTGTATATCACCCTCAGACTGACAGGTAGAGCGAGCATACAATTCAGATGCTAGAAGATATGTTGAGAGCATGTGCGATGAATTTAAAAGGAAATTAAGATGACCACTTACCTCTAGTGGAATTTGTGTATAATCACAGTTATCACACAAGTATTGTTATGCCGCCGTATAAAGCTCTATATGAAAGAAAGTGTCGAACACCGTTATGGGATGAGGTAGGAGAACGACGACTTTTGGGACCAAAATTGGTTCAACAGTCGACAAAAATCATCAGAATAATAAGAGCGAGATTAGTAGCAGCTCAAGATAGATAGAAGAAATATATGGGCTTGCATCATCAAACCCGAGATTTTGAAGTCTGTAGTTTTGTATTTTTGAAGGTATCTTCCTAGAAAAGGAAGATAAGGTTCAAAAAGAAAGAAATATTAAGCCCGAAGTTCATAGGACCATTTAAAGTGCTGAAAAAAATAGGAGAAGTAGGATACGAGGTAGTCTTACCTCCTGAACTGGAACACATTCATAACTTGTCTCACGTTTTAGTGTTACGATCATATAAGCTCAACTACAAGCACATGATATCATATGAGCCTATTCAAGTCGAGAATGATCTAACATACGAAGAGATCCCTGTACAAATAGTTGATAGAAAAGAACAAATATTAAGAAATAAAGTTATACCTTTAGTGAAGGCAGTGAGGCGAAACCACAACGTCGTGTAGGCTACATGAGAATTAAAAGATAGGATGAAAAATGACTACCCTCATCTTTTTGCTTAACCTTATAATGATACCGGGGACGGAATCCTTATAATGGGGGAGAATGTAATGACCAAAGAAAAATATAATTTTATTTTAATGATTTTTTAAATTTATTTATGTGCATACATGTGTGTGAAATTAATTCAATTAATTTGAATTAAGCATGTGTCAAGAAAGAATCAAGTGAGATTATTGACATTAAGGAATGATGATGTTAAAACTTATGTTATAATTAACTAAATTTAAGTGATGTGCCTTGTGTGACAAAGTGATAATTTAAAATTAATGAGAAAAGATAAATGATTAATTATGTGATTAGTGGATTAGTGTATTAAGGGCCATTAATTATGAGCCAATGTGAGTAATAGATTGGACATATAATGTAGCCCAATATATTGTGAAGGAAATATAAAGATTAAGTTCAATATAGGAATTAAATACAAGCCCAAATAGGCTTTAATGTATGTCCAAATAGTTAAGGCTTCTTTGTATAATAAATTGGCCCAAAGGATTTAAATTGTTAGTCCAAAAATTAGAGAGTCCAATGTGTAATGGATAAAGTTGGTTGATATATATATATATATAGCCCATGACTGACCACCCCTAGCTCCCAAAAAAATGTTGATTTTTTTTCTTTGAGCCATGTGCTCGTAATTATGATTAAGGGGAATGTCACTTTTACTTAAAAAATGAGATTAGGTTATACTTGAAAGTAGTATGCCCTCAAGCCAATCACATTTGAAGTGATAAGCATATACTTTGTAATCTTGTTTATTTATTAATAAAAGAATCAAGGCATTTCTTTATTCATGATTAATTACTTGAATTAATCAAATGGATAAACCCATAGTTTTTTAGCAATGCTTTTAGAACCATGATGAGGATCATGCTAATGAGATCTAAATTCAAGATAGCTCAAAACTAAAATTGTTCCTAATCGTTGGATCACTAAAAAGGGGATTAGTAGATCCAAATAGATTGGTACATATTATGCTTGCTCTTATGAAGAGGATGATTGATCTCATAATCATTTGTGTAGAGACGCTAAAGCAAGTATGTAGGTGCTTATTAGATAATAAGTTCACTGAACGTGACTCGCTCAAGGAACACCTAATGGAGTCTTACTTGCCTGTCAATAGGAGTTCCTTTTGTGATAGTAGTACAAGTGATCCTTGGACTTGAGATCATCATAGTATCTTGTGTATGATGAATTATGTTTTGACATATTCCTTAAAACCTTGGAGGTGTATCAAAGGGTATGATCGGATATAATAAGTCATACATGGAGACAGGTGAATGATCAACAAAGAATCTACCACTTCTAGTAAAAGAAGAGAATGTCCTATGCGATTCGATAAATGACAACTCAGTAGTCATTGGCCAAGGCAGAATGAAAATTAGAAAGTAGTTTCTAATTTACATTAATTAGAGTTATTCATTTAAGGATCGAAATGCATATAATCAAATAAAATAAGACTTGACAGTTATACCATGTCTTATATTTGATTGGGACGTTGTGAGGTAGAAGGATTGAATTGTATGATAACTATTCGCTGAATAGGTTCTTTTGTGATTAAATGTTAAAATCTATATTATCTGGAAAGTCATTGATCGCTAAGGGGGCTTACCCTTATTATGGAATAAATATTATTTATTTAAATGAATTAAATAGTTTAATTTATTTATATAAATAAGATTAGAATAGTTCTAAGTAATTTATTCTATAACCGGTTTAATATGGAGAACCTAAAGGGTCACACCGCAAAAGGAAAATAATTATTTAAGAAGTAAATGGCATAATTGTAATAATGAATTAAGTATATTTAATTTATACTATGTGGATAGAATAAATTAAATAGCTTAATATTTATTATTTAGTATTTTGAAAATACTAATTATAAATTAATAAGAGGAGTCTTATTATTATTATTACTATTATTATTATTATTTAGTTCCTAAATGGTTTAGGAATTAATTAATAAGAGTACTCTCATAATTAATAATTAAGTTCCTAAATAGTTTAGGAATTATAATTATTATATTAAATTAATTAAGTTCCTAATTAGATTAGGAGTTTAATTAAAAACCCTATTCCTAAAGGTGTTAGGAGGGTTTACTAAATCTATAAATAAGAGAAGTCTTATTATGGATTAAGGTTACACACATACACTTCCACAAGTTTTGGGAGAGTACTCACATATTCTCTAGAGAGAGAAAACTAGGGTTTGTTATCACCCACTTCTTGAATTATTGTTATTCCTTGGTGGATCACCTCTAGAGGCCAAACACTTGGGTGGCTAACATTGATCATTGGAATCCAATCGGTGAAATTCAAGGAGAACGCGAAGGATTTGGAGGTGAACTTGTACCCGTTGAAGCTTTGAGTTCTACAAGGGTATATCTCTAACTTCTTCTTTATTAATTAATAGTTGCGCATAAAGGTCGATCCTGGATTATGGTTTGTAATTTTTTAAATTTGATTTTACCATGCTTCCGCTATTTTGTGCAATTTGATTGCGTCTATGAATATTACAAACCAACAATACTTTTTACCAAATTAGCTTTTTCCATTGGTTTTTATCTCATTGGTTATATATTATACATGTATATGGATATGTGGCTCACCTATAAATAGGAACCTCTTATGTTCATTTGCTTCATTTGTGCATTATGCTAAGTGTGAGCTAGAGAGCAATAGAGAAAAATAGAGAGCTTCAGAAAGAAAAAGAAAAATCTAGAGGGAACAGTTGCAAATTGGTGGATCAAGTGAGGTCTAGCAATGAGAAAGAAGGTGGAGGGCTTCTTGAAGTTTATCTCTAAAAGAAAAATAGCCACAAGAAAGTATATCCACTTAACCTTAAAATAAAAATAAAAAAGTTAAACTAGTGTATTTTTAGTTGTGTAACATAGTTATGCACGCTTGGTTGTGGGAGGATTATGCGTTATGGGGTCATGAAGGATCCGAAGGCATAAGGGCGGTTTTGTGAATGAGATTAAGTGCTTAGTGTGTGCTTATATGTGTTAAAGTGCAAAAATAATATGTATGAACATGTAACTTGGTAAATCAAGTGAAAGCCAGTTTTGAAGCTATGTGAACCATATGTATGTTGTTTGTAAAATCCATGAATCACATGTTATATATCTAAAAGATACGAATATAATCCAAGTGGAACAGAAGAAAAATAAGCTCAAATGAATTTATGGTGAATTGATTAGTAAAACATGTCATATTATAAACCATAGCAAATTGGACCAATATCTTGGCCAATTAATATTTTTGAAAAATAGTTAAAGCTATTGGATATTGTAAACATATAAGTTTACTAAACAATGAACCAAGTTTGAACTCATTTTGATGTCAAATGAGCAAGATATGAATATTTGAATCAAAAAGGATAGAAATTCAAAAAATTGAAAAATTGCACTTAGCATTCTGTCTCACAGCGTTGGGGTGCTAATCATAGGTTAAATGACAGCGCCAGGGTGCTAGCCTATTTTTATTATTTTTTTTGGAAATCTGTAGGACAGTGTCGGGGCTCTGTCGTCCCCAATTCAAAAGTGAGCGCCGAGGTGCCACTGTAATAAACACGAATTCTAAGTTCATTATAATCACTACAAGAAAAAGGTAATACGGCGACGAGATATAGTGACCAGTACTAAAATCCGTCGCCATATTCTCTATTAGCCGACGGGTATTTATACCTCATAGATATAGATGAGGCGAAAAGATTGGCGCCAAATATTTGGGACTAAAGAACATAAGGCGACAGTAGTATCATCGTTATATAACCCATAAGTCGATGGGTATTTATATCCCGTCAGTATAAATTAGGCGAAAAGATTGGCACTAATTATTTGGGACAAAAAAATATAAGGACCGTAATATCACTGCTGTAGGACCCATATTATTTAGAACAAAAAATAAAAGGCGGCGGTAATACCGACAGCAAAACTAAAACAGCCAAATTCACTTTTTCACTTTCACTTTGCCCCCCCCCCCCCCCCCAAAAGCCAAATTACCGACTCCGCCTCTCCCCGACTTAGCCTCCGCCTCCACCTCTCATCGACTCCGCCTTGGGCCTCTCCGCCTCCGCTTCACCGCGCCTCCCGCCCTAGTCTTTGGCTCTCTCACTCTCTGCCCTAACACAACTACATAAGCAGGTAATTGTACTATTGTCAACAAAATTCAGAATAACAAGGCTCATAATTATGATTACTTCTCCCAAATGCAATAGATGGCACCTCTGTTTCATTTTACCTCTTTGTTTCGCAAACTAAAAATTCCTTGTTTCAAAACTTATCCTATATGGAACATGTTCTTCTTAGATCTAGTAACTCAGTAATACGGAGGAAACTATAAAGTATGTATTCTGCACTTGATTTACAGATGAGAAGATGAGGCAGAAATATTTCAATTTTGTTTGTTATTTGTGATTTACGGTTTTCTGAAGAAAAAAAATCTGTCTTTTACTTTTTTATTTTTATTTTGCAGAGATGAAGTGATTAATAGATGATTATGTTAATACACAATTTAAGCGTTCATTGGTTCTTCTCGTGCAGAATTGTATGGTCTTCCTCTCTGTTACTCATGTTCATTTGACCGTATATATATATTTTCCATTTGGTGTGTCTATTATATGGTTGATTTTTCTGTGAGGTAATTAAAATTTATTTATTTTACATTTAGTTAGAAATTTCTTATAATATAATTTTTCATGCCTTTTAGTTTAAAAAGTTTGAACTTTTGAAGTTTGTTTTTGAATTAAGATTTTATATTTTGTTACAGCCTTGCTCGATTGTGAATTAGTGGAGGGGATTGACTTGGTTGTTTCTATTGGATGAGCATTACGCCAGCAAGGCAGCAGATAAAATGCTAAAGGCTATTAAGGTGTCTGTTCCAACACTTTGATGCTTCTGTGAGTTGTTTGTGCTTATATTATTTACTATAATTTACACCAAGTCTGGTTAGCTTAAAATAAGTTATTAGCTGTGGAATTGGTACCATTGTTATTTTGTGGACTTAGAAATATAAAATTGTAATTATAATTATCCTTTGAGGCGTCCAATGGGATGTTAAGGAACTGAATTTGAAAGCTTAAAACTTAGTAGATGATAATCTTGTGCAGTCTCCATTTAAAATTACTGATATAATCTTGTGTATTTTTTTGGTTTGCTACATTTATGAGATTTATATATAGAGAAAAAAAAATCCAAAAGATATTTTATACTATTCTTGAGTTATAGTGTTTTTTAGATATAAATTTGTACGGATGTTGGAGGGTTCTTCTTTATGGGGATTTAGGATTTAATTAATATTAAAACTTTGATGATTGAACTTCATTCTATGGATCACTTGTTGAAATAAATTAATGTTCTACTTTGCGTCAAGTGTCTTAAATTTAAAATTTGATCCACAAAGCATTTACATACATACATTTGTGTAAAGTTTTTTGATAGCAAGATACCTTGAAATAACAAACATGATATCATACTTGTTGCTTTCAAATGAATATATTAGTATAATTTATTTATTTTTTTGCTTTTCTCAATTTTAATTGAATATATGATTCCAGAGATTACTTATGACATTATAAGTTTTTCTTTTCAACATGTTCTTCAGGTAGTGTTGACTGAAGGTTTCAGT
Organism: Hedera helix; assembly: GCA_947179155.2. NCBI lineage: Eukaryota > Viridiplantae > Streptophyta > Magnoliopsida > Apiales > Araliaceae > Hedera > Hedera helix. The sequence goes on along the minus strand of OX359274.1, from coordinate 31,195,505 downwards.
CAAAGTATGATGTCTGCTATAGAACTTGTGAGATGCAAGTTGACTTTGAATTTATCTGTGTGTGTGTGTGTTAGAATATTCTCTGTGTCCTGTTTTTGAGCTGGATTTGAACAAAAATAAATAGATTGCCAATCTACGACAGTCTGCTTAAGTGATGAAACTTGAGAAAAATGAGTTTGACAATAAATGTTTGCAACCAGTGGAATACCACATAGGTCAAAGACTGGGAATGAGTTGTAAAATATATTAATATAGTAGTCTTTTATAGTTATGCTTTCATGATACAGTTTCTTCCCTAATTCCCCCAGCATCATCCGTCGTCTATTTTCTTCCCTTTAAGGTTACCCTATAAGAGAAGCGTCTCTTTTATCCCCAAGACTAATGACAGAAGGTATGATCCAGCTAGATTACTTAATTGTTGTAATGTAAAGATTAGAAGTTACACAAGTGTTTCCACCTGCGTGTTAACAGTTTTGATATGTATGTTTTTGAACTTCTAGTTTCTTTAGACCATGGGATGGTCTCTAGACTCTACTTGCAGAGTTAGTCATCCATATCATCAAGTTTTACGAAGAGTAGATTTTTTTGAGTGGGGCATTCTTTCCATTTGTACCTGGAGTTCTCATACCTCCCGTGTGCTTACACTATGTCCGTGTTATGGGGTCCAGGCTACTTGATTCATAATTTCCATGTGCAAAAATTCTTAGATCCTCATTATATGCTTTAATTTGTTAGCTATTCGATTTACCATGGACTGTCTGAAAATATTTTTTTTACCATTTCCATCCTCATTATATGCTTTAATTTGTTAGCTATTCGATTTACCATGGACTGTCTGAAAATATTTTTTTTACCATTTCCATGGCGGGTTCCAATTAGCATCCGAGTGAAATGTGTTGCATTCATAATGAAAACTACTTTAATGGTGATTATTTATTAGTTGACTTCATGAAATTAGATTCAATTATTTAAGTGATTGAGATGGTTATCTTGCTAATATCAAACTCAAACACCTAGACTTAATTGGAGTTTTCCTTGTGCAAAGATTAGATTATTTTTTTTAAAAAAAAATCTTATAATTCTTTTACAACATTTGAGGTGGGCTTTAGCTAGCCCTCCATTGTCTTCTTAATTATGTTCAAATAAATCATGTGTTTGGACTTTGAATGTGTTGCTTTTTGAATTTTACTTTTCTGTGGGTGGGGAAGCTTTGGTTATCTGGGAGGCGAGGTGGGCTGGGTTGAAATTTTACCCTTTTTAATCTTTACTTTTGATTTTATAAATCATATGTATCTTTTTCAATTGATTGTTGAGCTTCTTCCACTCTCTCTGTTTCTTCCAGTAATTTATATAGCCTCTTCTTTACTTGGTGTTTTAATCTAATAAGGGCTTCTGTTTTCTAATCTTTCTGTTGTATCATTAATGTATTAATGTGAAGTATGAAATTCCTGTTCACATCTCTATGGAATCTTGAAGCAATCAAAATATTCATAACTTTTTTTGTGTTCTAAGGTGCCACTTATATTATAAACCATGGAAGGTACTATTACTAGGAGGGTGATTCCTTTGGATAACAGTTGCCTCTTCACTGCTGTTGGGTAAAGCTCCATTGTTAAACCTCCCTCTCAAACTAAAAACATAAGTATAAATATAGAGTTTCCAGACCCAAACTAAGTAAATTTAACGCAGAGACTTTGTGGATAAATTAATGACATTCTCGTTGTTTGTTTCTATATGCTACATGCAGGTACGTCATGGACCATGACAAACAAAAAGCTCCTGAATTGAGAAAGGTTACAGTTTAATACCTCTTCTATTCGCCACCAATTTTTCATACTAGTAACACTTTAAATATCACTCATCTATCGTGTGCAATTTTGGATGATTGAGGAAATCATAACATATAGAATCTTTTGATAATTTGAAAATTTTATGAAATGCAAAAGTAAGATAATGACTTGTTGCAACATCTAGATTTGATATCTATAACAGATTTATTGACAATGTTGCCATTACTTTGTAGTTACATGTTTAAATTTTTTGCATTTGTTCACTTATCAAGGTAAGAAGTGAATTCACAATCCTTCCTCTAGTTGACAAGAAATGAGAAAATGAATAACAATTTGAAAAGGTGTTTCTAAATCTAAAAAATATTAGTAGGTAATGTATTTAATGTTAGAAGATTATCAGTCAGGCTGAAAATAGAGACCTTAGTCAAAGGAGAATACCATGATATTCTAGTCATTTCAATATGAACTATTTTGAGTCATAATAGAATTTTGAAATTGGACATTACGTTAGGATGGGCATGTCCTGAGCTATCATGACATGTCGTTGAGCCATGTCAAGATTTTGCATATTACATATAAGCATGTTTAATTATTTAACTGGTTGATGCATGTGTATAATAAATACATTCATTAAGCATGTTTCATTATTAAAGTTACTAAATTGATTTAAGAATTCAACGAATGGTCTTCGAAATGGAGCCAATAAGTTCAAATACCCACCCTTATTATACTTTATTGCTCTTTAACTATTAATGCAAAATTGAATATACCACTCAACTTTACTTCTTTCTAGGGAAAGAGAGGGGGTAGGGTGTGTCAGTTGTCAAGGCCTCTAAATGAACCCAGAAATTAGGATGTTGGAGTTTGATCAGGGGCACTAGCGATCAATGAATAGTTGGGAGTGTTTGAAATACAGGACACTCAAAAATCATCTTAGGAGAATTATGGGCACTTAAAGAGTCTTCAAAAAAATGTATTACTTAATTTATGTGGGATATAAGTGTTTCTTGATGAAAAACTGATATAGATCCACATAAGGAATACAAAGATTGTTTCCATATTAGTGCCATTATATAAGGGGCAGCTGAAAGTTAATGAAACTTGAGACATATTCAGAGAACCTAAAGCAGTTGCATATGTACCCGTCAACTATGGATGTGCAGTATCACTTTTTCATACTTGTCTTTTAATTTTATACTTTAAAATATTAGAAGCATTTTATAGCTGACTTGCAAGGGGTCCTGTAGATTCTCAAATTGCTGAAATTGTGCAAGTGATCCTTAAATTGTAGATTCTCAAATTGCAAAAATTGTACAAATATATGATGTACTTCATTTACTTGTATAGACTGAGTTTTCCATTGACCTTATTACACTATTACTACATTTGCCAGATACAACAATTTCAGGATGTTCTAAGAGCGTCCTGGCCTTCTTGGGTTTACCGTACATATGTATGACTCATATTGTCTTGCTCAACAAGTGGCAGGTAATTTGACTCGGTGTTTTTCCATTTTTCCTTTTATATTTGTTAGCTTATAATTTCTAAGCAGTAGAGGTATGGCCACACAACTACTTTAATAACAAAATGAAAAAAGAAAGAAAAAGACAACTTTGGATTAATGATGAGTAATTTTTCCCCCTCATCTCGTATTCTCCAAATCGTTAGTTAATGGTTGATTGATAGTAGAAGTCATGTGTTGTCTTTGGTTTTATGTAATAATAACTATAATTTTGTGTGCTATCTTATGATACTGTCATACTATATAATGTCCGATTTAAGAAATTTGATTTCTCATAATAGAGGAATGTCACTGCTTCCTTTTTTGGTATAATTTTTGGTTAATTTTTTTTTGTTGATTAATGATTCTGATAAAGAATATTGCAGATATGTGGAAAAGGATAGTTAAGGCACCAATCATGGATGGTCTTGTAAAGAAACCTGATCTTCTGTTATATCATATTCATAGCATCCAAAAGATAAACTTCTCACTTCACCTGCTATATATTTGTATTTTTTATTTCACTTTGTAATCATGATCATATATTATAATTTCTTCTTGCCAAGGAATTTATATTTATCAAACAATGTGCAGTGCTTGACAATAGGGGTGTGGAAGCAGAATTAAGGCATTGGTGGTTAAATAGTCAGCGCTAGATGGCAGAAGGATTTCTGGCTCTTAGCTTAGCTTAGCAGAATAGTATTAATATGTGAAGATGTAATAATGTCAATGTGCTTGGTCGTCTATTAGTAGTATTATTATCCTTGTAGCATTCCCACGAAAAAAAATTAATGCTATAGTCTGTAATCACTTTCCTCTTGACTATTAACTAGATATGTGCTGTATGCACAATGAATCTATATAATTAATATTTGAAATTGGTTATTTGATATTGGTTGACTTTTAAGTTTAATGTATGTAGTTTTAAATAAACATGTCTATATTATAGGTACCTGCCAAATAATAAAAAAGAAATAGAAAGGTTTATATCGACAATATTGTGGTCGCCACAGGGTAATAAACAATATGTGCTATTATCTCTACGACGACGGTAGTACTGTTGTTATAGTGTTATAAAAATTAGGTGTTATTATCTCTATGTCGACGGTAGAGCCTGTTATATTATTTTTTACCGATGGTAAGGGTCTATCGGTGTTGGTAATGAGACCATCGCCATTTGGACTATAAAGTTTAGCGGAAAAAAAATTATATGGCGACAATAGTCTCGTCGGCATAAGGGTATTATAATGTCGACATAAGTCTATTGTCGCAGCACTATTGGCTACGGTAGGGTACTGTCGGCATAACATATGGCGACGGTTTTCGGTTCTATGCTGACGGGACTATACCGTCGCTATAGTTCTATTTTCTTGTAATGAATTATGATTATTAAATAATTATCAATGAATTAAATTTTTTGTATGAATTAATTGTGCAATTACATAATTCAATGAATATATGTATGTATGTGTAAATTATGAATCCAATAATGTAGCAAGGTAGTAAAATTAATTAAAGCAAGTCTAATTGGATTATATTTTAAATCCAAATAAATTATTAAACTAGGTCCAATAAAATTAACCTAGTAGTCCATGTTCATAATTAATTGTTCGGCCATGTTATAATTAAACTAGTCCAATGCTTATTTTAATTTCAAGTAGCATGTGTTAGTAAATGTTAACCCAATTGAATGAATTAATTGAATGAATGAGCAAACTAAAATTAATTACTAAGTCCAAAGTGGAGCCCAAATTAGATCATTGTGTATATATATATATATATATATATATATGTGTGTGTGTGTGTGTGTGTGTGTGTGTGTGTGTGTGTGTGTATAATATATGTATATAATTGCAATAAAAATAAAAGCCAAATTGAAAAGAAAAGAATAAGATGACAGGCCAGGTGGGGGGACCCACATGTGGGTGGATTTCAAATTTTTTATGTTGCTTGATTTTGTGAATTATTACCAACTCCTACCAACGCTAGTCCCTTCATGTAAGAAAATTCCTAAAATCTAGCAAATTATGAGCTTATAGATAAGATGAACTAGTGAAATTGTATAGATATATGTGGTATAAGTATGCATTTTGTATGATAACTTAGGCCTATAAATAAGGCATTTACCAAGCTTAGCCAGGTTGGTTAGTCAACTGCTAGATTTCTTAGAGAGAAAATAGAGTGAGCCTCTTAGAGAGAAAGCTAGAAAGTACTCTTGAAAGCTTAAGAGTTAGAAGTCTAGAAGGTTGATCTAGTAGTCAAGGTGGAGCATTCAAGCTTTATTTCTTACTTTGGAAGAAGAAAAAGAAGAGCATCTAAGCTTAGAAGGTTGAAAAGTTTTCTATTCATAAAACTATTTCATTTCTATGGTTAATATTTGTTATGTAAATGTTTTCCATAGTTGGTTGTGAGAGAAATTTGGTTATGATGGAGCTATGGTGAGCTCGAAGATATAATGATGGATTTTGATAGTGAAAATATATCCATGTATGCTTAATGTAGTTTATATAGTCAAAATATATTTTTAACGGTTCAAAACCTATTTTGATACTATATAATGCTAGATCTTGGATATATATGAAGATTCATTGTTTAATATGTTTAACTTGTGTGTTAATATGATTGGTATATAAATAAAGAAAAGATAAGTGCATATAGAGCTTTATCGGTAGAAACCCTAAATAACTATGTGTTATAAATATTTGTAATTTGAAATGTACAAGTTAGTTATTTGATTTTGATGGCTAGAAAGTTATATTTATGAGTTATAAAGATAACCAACTTGAATCACTAAAAAATATGTAAAAATGAGGAAGTTATGAAGTTTATCGCAAAATATGTCGTTTTGAAACCCTAGTTTGATCGTTCTTAAGTTTTATGTCAACAACGTTTTTTTGAAAATAAGATAGATCCATGAAATATTGAAGAACAAAACGTTAAGAAGATAACAAAATTGATTTTGTGTCTTTTGAATGTGTATAATGCATTTTTATAAAAGATTGAGCAATAAAGTTTGAAAAATTAGCACTACTACCGTAGCGATAGGTCTCACCGCCGCCGCAGTGAAACATTCTGCGAGTCATCATCGCAGTGATGTTTCTCACCGCCACAGCGGTTGTCCAAAATATTTAAAAAATTAACTTTTATTAAACGGGTCGGGTTGGGTCGGGCCATAGCAAACGGGTCGAGTCAGATCTTTAGAAAATAAACAGAAAATGTAATATTAATATTTGACAACTTTTAAACAATTATAATATTATTAAATAATTAATAATATTAATAAATTAATAAAAAATTATTAAATGATTAATAATATTAGAAAATGAATAAAATATTATTAAATTAATAATAATAGTAGAAAATGAATAAGATATTATTAAATGATTAATAATATTAGAAACTCAATAAAATATTATAAAATGAATAATAATATTATAAAATAAATAATAATATTATTAAATAAATAATAATATTAGAAAATGAATAAAATATTATTAAATGATTAATAATATTAAAAAATAAATAAAATATTATTAAATAATTAATAATATTAGAAACGCAATAAAATATTATTAAATAATTAATAATATTAATAAATAAATAAAATATTATTAAATAATTAATAATATTATAAGGTTAATAAAGTATTATTAAATGGTTAATAATATTAGATAGAAGTTTAAACTATATTAAATGATTAATATTATAAGGTTAATAAAGTTTAATTAAATGAGATTCGATGGAGATTAATTGTTAAAACTAACGAATGATATAGGATACTTGAAAAGAGGAAACCTAGAATTGCATAGAGACAACAATCGAGGCAAGTACCCTAAACTTGTACACCTTTTTGTTTCGTACAAGTAAATTAAATGTTGTACTTATTGAAAATAATTCATATTGAACTTCATTATTAATAATCATGTTTATATATTCCTAAATGAATTATTTTCCGAATATCGAATTGAAAATCGAATCATTCATATTTGAATGCCTTTAAAGAATTACACAAACCCTAATATGTGACATTAAAGTTGAAATTATTCATAAGAGATTTGAGAAGAGTGTCTAGCTAGGCCACTTGATTCGGCTAGACATATAACTAATAAGGTTAATCGTGTTTTAGAAAACTATCCAAATTAATTGTCGTGGTGTGGATTTCTATGAGATGCTGAGATGAACAACCTTGGTAAAGGAAAAATAATTGATGTTGGGGAACCGGCTTGCGCGCTATGACTAAACGTTATGCATAATGTAAGGTACGACGGGGTTGATCACCTCATTTACCAGTTATCCTAAGGTTTTAAGTTAAACACTAATAAACCTTGCACGAGTTCATGGTCCATAGTGACCTCTCAATAATTGAATTATTCAGATCTTGGAACTGTTGTATTTCCTTTTTGTAAGGAACAATGATGTATCATTCCGCTAAGATTAATGAAGACTATGTATTTAGTTGTTATTATATATTAGATTGTGAGCACTAAACACGAGGTTATAGAACCCGAATTTGGGGGCATCACGGGTTGGTATCAGAGTTGTAGGTTATAGAATTTTAGGTTGAAAAACTTTAGGATATAACCTTAGAAGAGTCAACTCATTTAGAGTTATATGAGATGAATTATGGAAATTCATCAAGTCGAGTGATAACATAATTAAATATACTTTCATTTCATCAATGAATATATTTTATTGCGATATTGATGTCTTTGTTTGTGTGATTATAAGATGCCTGAGATTAGACAGTCTAGTCACACAACTGGAGATGATTTCATTGATATCCATATTGATACTACACAACCGCTAGTAGCTGAACCGAGGGAGGATCCGGAGTCTGATCCAGAGATGGAGGAAAGAGATGATCCAGTCAGAGCTAGGGTGATGGGTAGGGGTGCACACAAAATCGACCAAAATCGAAAAACCGACTGGACCGAACCAAACCGTTACTATTTCAAGCCGAAAAACATAAAACCGAAAAACCAAACACTATAAAACTAAAAAACCGAGACTAGTTCGGCCGGTTTGGTTTGGCTTCTCAAAAAATCAAAATCGACCAAACCGACCGAACAATTTAAAATTATAATATAATTTATATACTTTTCTAATAAATATTTATTTTATATAATTATATATTTATTATATGCCTTTATTATGACGAATTTGCAAAATTTCTATCCTAGTGAGTGAGTTAGGTGATTTTTATTTTTTGAATTTAGAGAACTTCTATTATAATTAGTAGTTATTGAGTTAGTGATTTATTAATTATTATGAAAAAATGGCAATATAATAAATATCAAATTATCAATTACGGAACCGAATAACTGAATAAACCAACCGATTTAACCGAAACTGAATATACCGATAATCGATTACGATGTAAAAATTTGGGCGATTTTGGTTTTTAATTTTTTATAACCAACTTAAATGGTTTGGTTATTTTTTTTTCCCCAAAAAACCGACCAAATTGACCGTGTGCACCCCTAGTGATGAGACCCTATAGTGAGGATGAGACCGAGTCTGAGGAGGAGGAGCCAGTTAAGTATGTTGATGGCATGTGCACTACTGCCAGTGACATCACCAAGGAACTAACTACTAGGAATGATGAGCTGAAAGATAGAGTTCAGCACTTAGAGTAGGAGAATATGACCCACCAGCATTTGGAGGATCAACACAAGGCAGTAGCTTATCAGTTCTCTGGCGAGAACACAGAGTTGAAGGATCAAATAGCAGAGTTGAAGGAGCAAGTGTAGGGGTATGAGGACTCCATTGAGCACATTGGGTTATTAGCCCATCTGATGGTTGATCAGGATACAGAGCTGCAAGCTAAATTAGCCAAGTCAAAAACTAGATTAACATAGGCTGAGTTGAAGGTTCAGCAGGTACAAGCAGAGAAGGAGGCCATCAAGGTCCACTGGCAGGAGGCGATAGAAGAGATGATTGAGATAGGGATACAAAGGGATGCTGCACATGGGCAAATACTTGAGCTGGAGGACGAGGTCCGAGAGAAGAGAGTGAAGATCGATAGGATCAGTTATGTCTATCGCTCTTCATTCAGTAGGAGCTTGGTAATGGCCATAGGAGATGAGGAGTATGATGATGCGGTTCGCGAAGGATACGCAGTCATTAATAGTAGTTATTTTATGACGTTGTATATATATAGATGCAGTAGAACCCAACTTTTATTTTGAAAGAGGGTCGGTGTATTGTAAATCCTAACTCTAGGAAGTTTGTGGGATATATTTATGATTAGATCCCATCTTTTGTAGCATTTCAGGGACAGAGGCATTTATAGCAGTACGCTTATGATGTAAGATGCTATGCACTATTGTTTTAGCATATGAATATAAATACAGGTATGTTTATGTTTATATGTGTTAATATGATTACTTATACCTTAGTTTTAATTGCTTAAGAGATAAAATTAAAATAAAAGTAAAAAGATGAGATAAAAACAATAACTTAATTTTCTTTTAAACAGAAAAAGCCGCCACGTAGAAGAAATCAACCACCACCATCGTCACCGGGAAAGTCAGTTAATGCAGAAGGGGTACCTCCAAACCCAGTTCAAGAGTTTATAAAAATGCTAATGGGAGCATTACACGGATGTAACGCTAACGCCACGGGAGCACTAAACCCTACCACTCCATTGGCTAACTTCAAAGATTTCAAACTAATAGGACCACCTGAGTTATGAGGAACAACGGATCCGATAGAAGTGCAGACCTGGATAGAGAAAATAAAAAAGGTCTTTGAGATTGCACAAGTAGCAGAAGAGCATATGACAGCGTTTGCCACCTTTATGATGAAGGGAGAGGCGAACTACTGGTAGAAGGCTAACAAAAACAGAGCAGTAGAGGGAACTATCGCATGGGCGAGATTTAAAGAAATGTTCTTCGAGAACTACTTTTCGGAGAGCACACAAGCTAAAATGGAAGTTAAATTCTTGGAGCTTAAGCAGGAAAACATGTCAGTAGCAGATTACGCAGTCAAATTCAATAAATTGGCAAGATTCACTCCATATCAGGTGGACACCAAGGCAAGAAGGGCAAGGAGGTTCAAGCATGGACCGAAACCCTGGTTTTTTAGTAGGGTCATTGTTCTTCAAATTAGCAATTTCTCAACCTTGTTGGAGAAAACCATCATAGCAGAGGGTGGAAGTGAAGCCATAACTAAGTATAATCAGGAACGAAACAAGAAGAGAGGTGAAGGTGGAAGTAAATAAGAAAGCAACGGAGGCAGCAACTCGAACAAGCAAAAATGGAACAACAACAGTTCGGAGACACCTCAAGGAAGTGACCAGAAGAAGGGGAACAAATGCGAGAAGAATCATTCAGGAAAATGCATGAAAGGTAAGAACGTTTGCTATAATTGTGGGCAAGAAGGGCATATCACTCCTAATTATCCTAAACTAAATAAGGGATGATGTTTTTCGTGTGGAGCTACGGACCATCAGATTAAGGATTTCCCCAAGAAGAAGAATGATGGAGGAAATGAAAATAAGGGAATTAACATCAGGCTAACCATGGGAGGGTCGGTGCAACAAAATAAGCCAATAACACGGACTTTCAACATGATGGTGCAAGACGCCGTGGAATCTAAGGACGTGGTGTCAGGTATTATTTTGATCAATAATATAAATGCTTATGTATTGTTTGATTCGGGTGCTACCTGTTCATTTGTGTCTGATGATTTCACTAGACGGTTGAAAATAAAGAAGTGATTCATGTAGAGTATATACATAGAAATTATTGTGTTAAAATCAGAGATCAGAAGTGGTATGTGAATTTAATTCCGATACGCTTAGGGGAGTTCGATGTTATACTTGGAATGAATTGGTTGTTTAACCATAGAGTGATAATTGATTGTCAGAAAAAGTGTATACACCTTAAGACACCAAATAAGTCTATGGTCGTATTTTATGGCAGTAAATCCTCAAGATAATCTTGTTGTCTGACGATGATGCAGACCAAGAAGCTGTTGAAGAAAGGATGTATAAGATATCTGGCACATATAATGGATACACAAATAGTGAAACCTGAGATGAAACAAATACCAGTAGGTAAGGAGTTCATGGATGTTTTCCTAGATGAACTGCCAGGTCTTCTGTCAGATAGGGAGATAGAATTCGTAATTGATTTTGTACTGGGGACAGCGCCGATATCAAAAGCACCATATAGGATGACTCCAGTAGAAATGAGATAGTTGATGGTTCAGTTACAAGAGTTATTAGATATAAAGTACATTCAGCCTAGTGTTTCGCCATGGGGAGTACCGGTGCTATTTGTAAAGAAGAAAAATAGATCGATGAGATTTTGTATGAACTATAGAGAGTTGAACAAAATAACGATTAAGAATAAGTATCCGTTGCTAAAAATTGACAATCTATTTGATCAACTAAAAGGGGCGAAGTACTTTTCAAAGATTGACTTAAGGACTGGTTACCATCAGTTAAAAGTAAGAAATGAGGATGTACCCAAGCCATCATTCAGAACTCGTTACGGCCATTATAAGTTTTTGGTAATCTGATGAATACGCCAGCCGCATTTATGGACATAATGAACAGAATATTTAAGTAGTATTTAGATAAATTTATAGTTGAGTTCATTAATGATATTTTGGTTTATTCCAAAACAGAAGAAGAGCACGTCGAACATTTAAGATTGGTGTTGGAAGTATTAAAGAAAGAGAAGTTATATGCCAAATTTTTGAAGTGTAAATTATGGTCGGAAAGAGTTCAATTTTTAGGTCACGTTATTGACAAGAAAGGAGTTTTAGTAGACCCTGCAAAAGTGGAAGTGATGATTAATTGGGAACAACCAAGGATACCAACAAAGATTAGGAGTTTCTTAGGGTTAGCGGGTTATTATCTGAGATTTATCTAGGATTTTTCGAAGATAGCAACGCCATTAACAAATTTAACGAGGAAGACAGTAAAGTATGTATGGACGAAAAAGTGCGAGAAAAGTTTTCAGGAGTTAAATAAGAGACTTAGCGAAGCACCTGTGTTAACTTTACCAGACGATATGGGAGGTTTTACGGTCTATAGTGATGCATCGCACAAAGGACTAAGCTATGTGCTTATGCAGAACGGCAAGGTCATTGCGTATGCATCAAGACAATTAAAGAATTATGAGAAGAGATACCCTACCCATGACTTGGAGTTGACAGCAGTAGTGTTTGCTCTTAAAATTTGGAGGCATTATTTATATGGGAGAAAATGTGAGATATTCACAGACCCTAAAAGTCTGAAGTATATCTTCACATAAAATGAGTTGAACATGAGGCAGAGGAGATGGTTGGAATTGATCAAATATTACGATTGTGAAATTCTATAGCATCCTGGCAAAGCCAACATGGTAGTTGATGCTCTAAGCAGAAAGAACAAAAAGAAGTTGTTTGTATTGACATACTAGGAAGAACTTGTAAAAGAAATGACTCGAATGGAGTTAGAGGAGAAAAATTCAAAGGAGTTAGAGGAGAATTCGACAAGGATAGAAGCGAGTCCAACCTTATTAGATAAGGTGAAAGAGGCTCAAGATAAAGATGAAGAATGTAATAGAATAAGGAAGAGAATGACCGATGGGCAAGAGGTCAAGTTCAAAGTGGATAACAAATGATTGCTAAGATTTAAAAATCGTGTTTGGGTACTGATAGTGCCTGAATTATAAGAGGAGATGTTGGAAAAGGCCCACAGTACGAGATACTTGATACATCCGGGTAGTACGAAGATGTATCAAGATCTACGTCAGCATTTTTGGTGGCCAAATATTAAAAGGGAGGTTGCGGAGTATGTTAGTCGATGCCTAACTTGTCAGAGGGTACAGATAGAACATTAGAGACCAAGCGGATTATTACAGCCGTTAGAAATTCCTGAATGGAAATGGAAGTATATCACGAGGGATTTTGTGGTAGGACTTTCACCCACACATAAAGGATACAACGTTATTTGGGTGATTGTAGATCAACTAATAAAGTCAGCGCACTTTTTTCCGATTAAGATTAAGTTCAATTTAGACCAGCTGGTCAAGTTGTACATTAGAGAGATAGTATCAAGACATGGAGTGCCGATATCAATTGTGTCAGACAAAGATCTGCGCTTCACATCAAATTTTTGGAGAAGTCTTTAAGAAAGAATGGGGACACAATTAAGAATGAGTACAGTATATCATCCACAGACTAATGGGCAAAGTGAGAAACAATTCAAATATTGAAAGACATACTCAGAGCCTGTGTGGTGGATTTCAAGGGCAATTGGGAGGACCATCTACCTTTAGTAGAATTTGCATACAATAATAGTTACTATGCGAGCATAGGCATGCCACCCTATGAAGCATTATATGGGAGGAAATGTAAAACACCTTTATGTTGGGATGAAGTAGGAGAACGTAAACTGTTGGGGCCGGAATTGGTTCAACAGACGGTAGAAATTATCAGAGTAATAAGAGCTCGGCTAGTAGTAGCTTAGGACCGACAGAAGAAGTATGCAGATCTACATCGTCAAAAGCGAGATTTTGAAGTAGAAAGTTTTGTATTTATGAAAGTGTCACCTTTGAAAGGGGAAAATCATATTTAGGAAGAAAGAAAAACTGAGTCTGAGGTTCATAGGACCGTTTGAAATATTTAAAAAAATGGGTAAAGTGGCGTACGGGGTACTTCTACCTCCTGAACTGGAGCATATTCATAATGTGTTTCATGTCTCAATGTTGCGGCCATACAAACTTGATTACAAGCACGTCATCTCCTATGAGCCAATTCAAGTTGAGAAAGATTTATCATATGAAGAAATTCCTGTTCAAATATTAGATAGGAAAGAACAAACTTTACGAAATAAGGTTATACATTATGTCAAAGTGCTTTGAGGGAAACACAACGCTGAGGAAGCTACGTGGGAACTTAAAGAAAAGATGATGAATAACTATCCAAATCTTTTTGAGTAACTTTAAAATTGTAATTCCGGGGATAGAATTCTTATAAGGGGGAGAATGAATATAACCACGAATTCTAAGTTCATTGTAATGATGATTATTAAATAATTATCAATGAATTAAAATTTTTGTATGAATTAATTATGCAATTACATAATTGAGTGAATATACGAATGTATATGTATATTAAGAATCCTATAATGTAGCAAGGCAGTAGAATTAATTAAAGCAAATCTAATTAGATTATATTTTAAGTCCAAATGAATTATTAAACTAGGTCCAATAAAATTAACCTAGTAGTCCATGTACATAATTAACTAGGAGGGAGACCTATGAGTCTTTATGCTATACAAGGGATAACCCGTGTCTGAAGGCACGATGCAACTAATATAACAGTTGAGTACTGTATCTAATATTTCTAGATTGAAAAATCCAAAACTGTTGTGGACTCTCAATTTCATAATAGAACCGAGAGTCCAACCTTTAATACAAAAAGATTGATACTCAATCCAGTCATAATTTATTTTTTGAGACAAATATTAGTGTGCTACTCATTCCTAACTTAAAATTAGTTCTTGGCAGGTTTGAACAATTAATTGACTGACGATAGCGGATTTAAATTTGTGTAATATAGTGTTTCCAGGTATCTCACACACATTTCCTTTATTGACAAAACGGAATGAGAAGTTTGGCAGCATTTATTTGCTTCCAGTATCTTTAACTAAAAATTAATATGATATATGAACAGTATTTTCTATGGAAAAAGGGTAGTACTGCAAGTCATTTGGTGGGATCCAATGAGAAAAATAAAAAAGATGTAAAAATTCAAAAGAAAGGCTTTTGCATATATACCCAAAAGTATAAAATAAGCTCTTTAAGTCCAAACAAAAAAGTATTGTCATAATACCAACTAAATTACATCACCATAACATTTTTTCCTCTATATTTTTTCTTAAAATTGGACAAAATATTCTCATACCATAAGTCAGAGCCTACTACAATAGTTTCTCTCGATATAACCCGCAAAAACACCAAAGAGATGACACGTAATTGCCCGTTCCTGAAGGCAAGGCGTAGTTTAAAATTTCAAAAATACTCTATTACCTAAAGAGTTTTTACAACCTAAAATAACTTACAAATCAATTAGAATTTATCTGAACTGTCCCTGTGATTTCTGTGAGGACCCGAATTTTCGAGATTATTTTAATAAGAATTTAATTGATAAAAATATCAATGTTGTTTAAATTAATCATTATTTTAAGTGATTTTGTAACGACCCCGAAATTCGACCCATATTCTTACCTTAAATTTTGTATTTATGATACATTATCTTTCTTACGTCCAAATTTCGGTTCGTTAATATATCTTTAACCATCTTAACTGATCCATTATCTGATGTTTAAAATCATCAATTATCAAAATTCTCATATAAATTTTTTTCTTTTTCTCGATTCAATCGTTATATTAAAATATTTGGATATTTAAAATCCTTACATTTAGATCCTAGTCCCTGGATCGCAACCTTTACTTTTTCTTTCCTTCATGTACCATAAAGTTTAACATTTAATTTTAATGTTGATTATATTTCCACAATTATCCTTTATTTAAAAATTCATAATTAACCATAGCGTAATTTTCTATCGAAACATTTATCTCATACATTTACAGATCATAATTTAATTTTACTCATTCTGTCTGGATTCGACATATCCGTACATACATAACATCTATAGAACTTAGCACATGTATTCACATTGAATGGAAAATATAACGATAACATTTCCCCACCTTCTAGGCAATTCATCTCTAATTTAATCCAATATTCTTGAATTTCATTTCTTTCCTGCAAAAGGGTTTATTAAGCAAGAAATGAGCACAATGGCTCAGCAAGTTCAACAGTTATACATCACGTAGCACATACTTTATCATGCTTGGTGTGTGTTATACATCATGTGCTTGTGCTTCTACTATAGCAATATATCTCATATATATTCATATCGTTGCACAAAATACATATTGTGGTCATATTAATCACGTATCACGTAACACATAATTTGTATGCAGTTAAAACAATAATTACATACCATAACATTCTAACATTTAACATAAAAGGGACTGAAGAACTTGCCTGGCGTCCAGTTATTTAAATTGTTAGCTCAAACCCTTAACTCGATCAACCTATGATCATAAAATAATCAAATAATAATTATTTATCTCTTTATGATATTCATTTACTTAATTAATATCATCTCTGGGCCAATTATTAATTTATATGGTTAATTATATTAACCTCGTTCCTTAATATATTCATTCAACTTAATATCTAATATATTCAATACGGACAACCCAGCTTATCGGATAAATTTTAGCATATTCGGTTGTCCAGATTTTCATTTAATCATTTTCTACCCTTTAAACTTAATGGATTAATATTTAAATATTAATCCTCAATATTTAATATTTTTACAAAAATATTAAATTATATGCCCAAACATCATTTCTGTATTTCTAATATTTTTCTATAATTTTCTATAATTTTTAAACAATTTTTAAACATTTATTTCAATTAAAAATCATTTCTGGGGGCATTTTGGTAATTTCCGCTGCTTTAGGGATACATCCGGAATTTTCCGGAAAGGCTGGGGGCTTATCCGTAATTTTAGTAAAGTTAGGGACAAATCCGGAATTTTCCGGAAAGTTCAGGGGCAATTATGTAATTTCCGTGCCTCTAGGGACACGGTTGGTATTTCAGGAAAAGAAGAAGGGCACGGTTGTAATTTTACAGGGTCAGGGGACACGGTCGGTATTAACTGAAAAGACCAAGGGCACGCTGGTAATTTCCAGCCGTGCCGGTCGTCAGCGCAACGCGCGGCGACTGTTTCTGCCGACGCCCAAAAACGACGTCGTTCGACACTGTTCCAGAAATTTCGCCGCGCCATGCGCGGCTCCCCCTTCCGCCTGCCAAAAACGACGTCGTTTTTGGCCCCGGCTTTGCAAAATTGGCCGCGCGCAATGCGCGGCCCTTCTTTTCTTCTTCAACCAGCTTTTCGCGGAACACAGTATACCAACTTGTCAATATTTTCCTAATTTTTTTCTCCAAATTTACACAACATAAAGCATCCAAAAATCATAAAAATTCATAACTATGCATACAAAAATTATTTAGAATAATTATTCTTATTATTTACAATTTTCCAACAATTTTTAATTTATTATCAATAATACACAAAATAACTAAATAAATTAATTTATACCTTCTTTGGCTCCAAAAATCTTTCCTTTGTTGGGACAAATCTCCTCTTTTCTTGGTCGGCTATGGTGGTCCGACGGCTTGGTGGTTGGTGGCTTACGGTGGTGCAACATGGAGAGAGAGAGAGAGTTTTATTTGTTGCCTTTTTCTTTTCTTTCTTCCTTACCTTATATAAGGCTTGCATGTAATTAAAAATTATAGCACACCACCGACTTAGACCAATTCAGCTAACTCTCTCGAATGTTCCGATAGCATGCAATTTAATTATTTAAATACATTACGTAATTGTTACGTGTAATAAATATTTTATATAACAAATAAAAATATTTATTTTAATTTACTAAAAACCATAATATGATTTATCAATAATATTTAAACCCTTTTTGGGTACTTTCTTGACAAATTTTGCACATGCATAACGCCATGCATGTAATTATATGAGGTAATTAATACCTCCAAAATTCATAAAATAATTCATATAACATATAAAAATTATTTTTCATAATTTTTCACTTCGTTACTTGCACAACATGTTACATTAATATGTTCCCGTTTCTGAAATATTATTCTTCATAAACGTCATAATAATTTAATTATGCATAAACATAATTTTTACTGAATTTAAAACATTCCTTTTTCCTTAATTAATTTAATTTCTTTAGTATTCACATTACTTTTCCTTATATAAATTATATAATTCATTATTATATAATTTATATAATTACTTTATCCTTATTCATTTCATACAAAATATAATTTATAAAATTTTCTTCCATCCTTATTCAATTTAATCACCTTATATAAATTATATAATTATTCTTATATAATTTATATAATTATTAATTTCTTCATATTTCACTTTAATTTCCTTATATAAATTATATAATTTATTATTATATAATTTATATAATTACATTTTTCTCTCAATTAAATTCTAAATTTCTTCCATAATTCTTGGTAAAATCTAAAATTCATAATCACAATTTCACTAATTTCCTCATTACCTCTTTATTCAAACTTGGATTAATTTAATTATTAATCCCTTAATTGCCAACATTAATAACATTCATAATTATCAATTAAACATAACACACATATATATACAAATGTATATATATATATATATATACATATTTAATTCATGCATTTCCCTTTATCACATAACCTCATTTAAAATCATACTTTCTGTATTTTCACAATATTTCAATTGTACAACTTATTATATCCTTACCTGACATTCTTTTATTCCTCATAAATTATTTTTTAAATAATTTATTTACATTTCAATTATTTTAATTTCACATAATTCATCACCATCTCTGTACAAATTTAATTTACTAATTAAATCTCATCACGTACCTTAAATCACATAATATAATAATTAATTTAACAATCTTGATAATTTTATCAATTAAATTCTAATTTATATTATTAAAGAAATCCTGAAAATTCGGATCCTCACATTCTTCCCTCCTTAACAGGATTCCGTCCTCGGAATCATAATTGCTGTACTATTCATACGTATTTTATTTATAGTGCCTTGCAATATCTTTATCTTGATGAATAACAACTAATTCCATAATAATCATATTTTACCTTTTTAATATCAATAACTTACAGGAATAACACCATAATGGTCATAACTGTCATAATATTCAATTCTTAACTCAATTCACAATTTCCTTGATTTCTCATTCTTTAAAAATTTCCTTTCTTTAATCATATTTACTCTTACTCAATCCACTTATTTCATACCCTTTATTGCACATCCTTTATACTTTGCACATTCATTCTCCTTCTCTTAATTCATATAAATCTTTTACACATTACCTAAATCATTCCTTAATACCTTCCATCAATCAACACTAGGTTCTAAACGTTAACCTTTACTTAATTTTTATCATAATCTTTATTTGGAATTATTTTTAAAATCCTGGGTGTCACATTCACCCCTCCTTCATAAAATTTCGTCCTCGAAATTTCTATGTATTAATATCTCATTCATTTGTAACCATTACAATTTCTTTTGCATTCATTCCATATATCTTTCTTTCATTCCTTTCTCACAGTCATTGCACATTGCAATTTTCTATTTCATCACATTTCATAATTTCCTTATTTCACAATTATTACTTTCATTATCACTCACAATTAAAGAATACTACCCCATCCTACCATCCAATCTTCATAAGAGTAGAGGAATTCAAAATTTTTATTTTGGAAACTTTCATGCTTTGCTGAATGAACATTTATCCCGGTTAACAGTACTTCACTCCCAGAGTACCTCATACTGCAACCCATAATGAATTTTCATAATATTCTGAACATGATCCCGATTTACAGTACTTCGCTCCCCGAGTACCTCATACTGCAAATCCTGACAGTGGATCAGTCTGTCATTAAATGATGGATGTTTCACCATACTATGTCTTTCTATGTCAGGTGATCATTCGATCAACCTGCAATATTCTTAATCTCTTTGTTCATCTCAGCCTTAGAATTCATTCAAAAGTAATTTGATTTGGTGTAACTTTCAAAGAATATAAATTCAATGCATTTCAAAATTCGTCTAGCTGAATCAATAGCTCAGACTTCTATTTCTTCAACGCTTGTCTAGCCAGATCAATTAGCATAGACTTACTTTTAACAATTTATAACTCGCAGAAATTTTTAAAACATTCATCATGTCAAAACTTTTCAAAATATCAAGCCGAGTCAAATGGCATTGACTTATAGTTCTGACATATCTTCATAAATCAAAATCATTTATGACTTCATGTTACCGCGTCATTTTGACAGCCCGTTGAGAATTCCGTCGTTAATAATTCCTACACCATAAACCATACTTTATGGTGTTGAATCATCTTATAACGAAATAGTACCGCACCGTCTCAACAACACGTTGAGCATTCCGTCATTCATCACATCTGCACCGGGCTAAAAGGTGCGTGGATGATTCTTTTGAAACACATTTTGATGTAAAAATATTTTTGTCTAGCCGAAACAAATAGCATAGACACTTTTTGAATCGCTTAAAAATTTCATTTATATTTTTCAAAGCACACACGTGCCAAATCAACTTGAGGCCAAAATTTTCGAAATCTAGCAAAGCTAGAAGAGTGGGAATATCCTAAATTCCCTAACATTTAACTTCAATTTCTTTACTTAAATATTTAATTTATTGCTAGGACTATTTTCATTTATCATATTAAAATTTCTAACTACTCCAACTTTCTATAGCCCCCGTATAGTTCATCAAACTTGCCACACATTATGAGTCCAGGAACTTACCACAATAATATGAGTTTAGAAGCTTGTCCTAGCAATATGTAGTCTGAGAACAAATCAAAGACTATCCATATGCTGAGGGGCTCAAAACGTACCATATGATTATAAGTCATGGACTTACCATATGCATGAGTTTTAAGAACTCGTGCCTAACTTAATATTATTTACCTATCAGAAACTCTTAGCGCGACTCTAACATTTCAATGATTATCACATAGTAACTAAGTAAACACAAATCCCCCGCCCATACAAAGGATTGTGCAACTCAGTCACCACATGAGTCCTCAATTGAAATTTCGTTCCCAAGTTTTCTACCCCCTTATCATGACCTTTCTGTCATTCATGTCTCATCATTCTCTGAATTCTTCTTGTACTATTTCATAGTACCATATCTCTTTATAGCATCAAGCTATACCTTGTTGACCATTAACAAGTCTTTCTATTATTTCACACTCTCACTTGATCCCATCATGACCTTGCTTTACAACCTACTTCTTACTCGCTTCCCTTATCTCGTGATCGTATTATAGTACGATCCTCTCATTGTTCCTGATCATATTATTATGATCTCTTCCTATACATTTTGGATTACCTTGTCATCTTTATTGCTTGAATCAGGTGTCCCTTGATTTTCTTTGAGATTCATCTTTGAATCATTTCAAATATTCTTTCAAGTATGTTCTTAATTGAACTTATAATTTTCTTAATTCATTACCTTCATTCCGATCTTTCTTAACATCTTTATTTCTTCCTTATAACCTTCTATCTTTCATATTTCCTTTACTTTAGCCAATATCTGAGATCTGCATTTCTTAACTTACATCTTTCTATTTTAATCCCCCATGTTCATCAAACTTATCACGTATTTAGACTCAGGAACTTACCATAATCATATGGTTGAGGAGCTTGTCCTAGTCAGGCTATAGTCGCCCATTCGCTAAAGGGGCTCCACCATATAATCACGAGTCACGAGTTTACCATACGCTTGAGTTTTCAGAACACTCAACTAATCGTACTCTTGCTTACTTTAAGTTATAACCTAAGGTATCATTTACCTAAGGTTTATAACCTCTAGCTCTGATACCAACTGTAACGACCCCGAAATTCGACCCATATTCTTACCTTAAATTTTGTATTTATGATACATTATCTTTCTTACGTCCAAATTTCGGTTCGTTAATATATCTTTAACCATCTTAACTGATCCATTATCTGATGTTTAAAATCATCAATTATCAAAATTCTCATATAAATTTTTTTCTTTTTCTCGATTCAATCGTTATATTAAAATATTTGGATATTTAAAATCCTTACATTTAGATCCTAGTCCCTGGATCGCAACCTTTACTTTTTCTTTCCTTCATGTACCATAAAGTTTAACATTTAATTTTAATGTTGATTATATTTCCACAATTATCCTTTATTTAAAAATTCATAATTAACCATAGCGTAATTTTCTATCGAAACATTTATCTCATACATTTACAGATCATAATTTAATTTTACTCATTCTGTCTGGATTCGACATATCCGTACATACATAACATCTATAGAACTTAGCACATGTATTCACATTGAATGGAAAATATAACGATAACATTTCCCCACCTTCTAGGCAATTCATCTCTAATTTAATCCAATATTCTTGAATTTCATTTCTTTCCTGCAAAAGGGTTTATTAAGCAAGAAATGAGCACAATGGCTCAGCAAGTTCAACAGTTATACATCACGTAGCACATACTTTATCATGCTTGGTGTGTGTTATACATCATGTGCTTGTGCTTCTACTATAGCAATATATCTCATATATATTCATATCGTTGCACAAAATACATATTGTGGTCATATTAATCACGTATCACGTAACACATAATTTGTATGCAGTTAAAACAATAATTACATACCATAACATTCTAACATTTAACATAAAAGGGACTGAAGAACTTGCCTGGCGTCCAGTTATTTAAATTGTTAGCTCAAACCCTTAACTCGATCAACCTATGATCATAAAATAATCAAATAATAATTATTTATCTCTTTATGATATTCATTTACTTAATTAATATCATCTCTGGGCCAATTATTAATTTATATGGTTAATTATATTAACCTCGTTCCTTAATATATTCATTCAACTTAATATCTAATATATTCAATACGGACAACCCAGCTTATCGGATAAATTTTAGCATATTCGGTTGTCCAGATTTTCATTTAATCATTTTCTACCCTTTAAACTTAATGGATTAATATTTAAATATTAATCCTCAATATTTAATATTTTTACAAAAATATTAAATTATATGCCCAAACATCATTTCTGTATTTCTAATATTTTTCTATAATTTTCTATAATTTTTAAACAATTTTTAAACATTTATTTCAATTAAAAATCATTTCTGGGGGCATTTTGGTAATTTCCGCTGCTTTAGGGATACATCCGGAATTTTCCGGAAAGGCTGGGGGCTTATCCGTAATTTTAGTAAAGTTAGGGACAAATCCGGAATTTTCCGGAAAGTTCAGGGGCAATTATGTAATTTCCGTGCCTCTAGGGACACGGTTGGTATTTCAGGAAAAGAAGAAGGGCACGGTTGTAATTTTACAGGGTCAGGGGACACGGTCGGTATTAACTGAAAAGACCAAGGGCACGCTGGTAATTTCCAGCCGTGCCGGTCGTCCGCGCAACGCGCGGCGACTGTTTCTGCCGACGCCCAAAAACGACGTCGTTCGACACTGTTCCAGAAATTTCGCCGCGCCATGCGCGGCTCCCCCTTCCGCCTGCCAAAAACGACGTCGTTTTTGGCCCCGGCTTTGCAAAATTGGCCGCGCGCAATGCGCGGCCCTTCTTTTCTTCTTCAACCAGCTTTTCGCGGAACACAGTATACCAACTTGTCAATATTTTCCTAATTTTTTTCTCCAAATTTACACAACATAAAGCATCCAAAAATCATAAAAATTCATAACTATGCATACAAAAATTATTTAGAATAATTATTCTTATTATTTACAATTTTCCAACAATTTTTAATTTATTATCAATAATACACAAAATAACTAAATAAATTAATTTATACCTTCTTTGGCTCCAAAAATCTTTCCTTTGTTGGGACAAATCTCCTCTTTTCTTGGTCGGCTATGGTGGTCCGACGGCTTGGTGGTTGGTGGCTTACGGTGGTGCAACATGGAGAGAGAGAGAGAGTTTTATTTGTTGCCTTTTTCTTTTCTTTCTTCCTTACCTTATATAAGGCTTGCATGTAATTAAAAATTATAGCACACCACCGACTTAGACCAATTCAGCTAACTCTCTCGAATGTTCCGATAGCATGCAATTTAATTATTTAAATACATTACGTAATTGTTACGTGTAATAAATATTTTATATAACAAATAAAAATATTTATTTTAATTTACTAAAAACCATAATATGATTTATCAATAATATTTAAACCCTTTTTGGGTACTTTCTTGACAAATTTTGCACATGCATAACGCCATGCATGTAATTATATGAGGTAATTAATACCTCCAAAATTCATAAAATAATTCATATAACATATAAAAATTATTTTTCATAATTTTTCACTTCGTTACTTGCACAACATGTTACATTAATATGTTCCCGTTTCTGAAATATTATTCTTCATAAACGTCATAATAATTTAATTATGCATAAACATAATTTTTACTGAATTTAAAACATTCCTTTTTCCTTAATTAATTTAATTTCTTTAGTATTCACATTACTTTTCCTTATATAAATTATATAATTCATTATTATATAATTTATATAATTACTTTATCCTTATTCATTTCATACAAAATATAATTTATAAAATTTTCTTCCATCCTTATTCAATTTAATCACCTTATATAAATTATATAATTATTCTTATATAATTTATATAATTATTAATTTCTTCATATTTCACTTTAATTTCCTTATATAAATTATATAATTTATTATTATATAATTTATATAATTACATTTTTCTCTCAATTAAATTCTAAATTTCTTCCATAATTCTTGGTAAAATCTAAAATTCATAATCACAATTTCACTAATTTCCTCATTACCTCTTTATTCAAACTTGGATTAATTTAATTATTAATCCCTTAATTGCCAACATTAATAACATTCATAATTATCAATTAAACATAACACACATATATATACAAATGTATATATATATATATATATACATATTTAATTCATGCATTTCCCTTTATCACATAACCTCATTTAAAATCATACTTTCTGTATTTTCACAATATTTCAATTGTACAACTTATTATATCCTTACCTGACATTCTTTTATTCCTCATAAATTATTTTTTAAATAATTTATTTACATTTCAATTATTTTAATTTCACATAATTCATCACCATCTCTGTACAAATTTAATTTACTAATTAAATCTCATCACGTACCTTAAATCACATAATATAATAATTAATTTAACAATCTTGATAATTTTATCAATTAAATTCTAATTTATATTATTAAAGAAATCCTGAAAATTCGGATCCTCACAGATTTAAAGTGTTTGAAGAGATTTAATTAGTAAATTAAATCTGTACAAAGATGGTGACGATTTGTATTGAATTAAAATAATTGAAAAAGTAAATAAATTATTTAAAAATAATTTATGAAGAATAAGAGAAATTTCTTGTAAAGGCAATAAAAATTATTATGGAAATACGAAAATTATATTTAAATGATGTTATGTGGTAATGTGAAATATATGATTTAGATATGTGTATATATATAAATATATATATATATACATTTGTATATATATAAATGTGCATATATAATTGATAATTATAAATTTTATTAATTATAAAAATTAAGGGATTAATAATTAAATTAATCCGAAAATTTATGAAAAGTTAATGAGGAAGTTAAGTAAAATTGAAATTATTGAATTTAGATTTAATTAAGAATTTTGGAGGAAGTTTAGAAATTAATTGAGAAGAAATGTAATTATATAAATTATATAATAATAAATTATATAATTTATATAAGGAAATTAAAATGATGTATGAAGGAAATTATAATAATAATAATTATATAATTTATATAAGAGAATTAAAATAATGAGAGAGTTAATAAATGTGAAATTATTGATTAATTGATAATTATGGAGGAATTTAAGAAATTATTTAAAAGGAGAATGTAATTATATA